>CAKAJI010000269.1:0-49772 GCA_916610255.1 Lasioglossum lativentre
GGTATTTTCAATGATATACTGCATATTACGTTATATCATAAGGTATTTTCAATGATACACTGCATATTACGTTTTATTATAAGGTATTTTCAATGATACACTGCATATTACATTATATTATTAGGTATTTTCAATGATACACTAAAAAATTACGATATATTATAAGGTATTTTCGATGATACACTGCATATTACGATATATTAGAAGGTATTTTGATTGATACAGTTCAAATTACCATATATTATAAGGTATTTTCAATGATATACTGCATATTACGTTATATCATAAGGTATTTTCAATGATACACTGCATATTACGTTATATTATAAGATGTTTTCACTGATAAACTACTATATATTATAAGGTATTTTCTGTGATGCACTGCATATTACGTTATACTATATGGTATTTTCAATGATACACTACAAATTACGATATATTATAAGGTATTTTCAATGATACACTGCATATTACGTTATATTATAAGGTATTTTCAATGATACACTGCATATTACGTTATATTATAAGGTATTTTCGATGATACACTGAATATTACGATATATTAGAAGGTATTTTGATTGATACAGTTCAAATTACCATATATCATAAGGTATTTTCAATGATGCACTGCATATTACGTTGTATTATAAGGTGTTTTCATTGATAGACTAGAATTACCATATATTCTAAGGTATTTTCAATGATACACTGCATATTACGTTTTATTATAAGCTATTTTCAATGATACACTGCATATTACGTTTTATTATAAGGTATTTTCAATGATACACTGCATATTACAATATATTATTAGGTATTTTCAATGATACACTAAAAAATTACGATATATTATAAGGTATTTTCGATGATACACTGCATATTACGATATATTAGAAGGTATTTTGATTGATACAGTTCAAATTACCATATATTATAAGGTATTTTCAATGATATACTGCATATTACGTTATATCATAAGGTATTTTCAATGATACACTGCATATTACGTTATATCATAAGGTATTTTCAATGATACACTGCATATTACGTTATATTATAAGGTATTTTCAATGATACACTGCATATTACGTTATATTATAAGGTATTTTCAATGATACACTGCATATTACGTTTTATTATAAGGTATTTTCAATGATACACTGCATATTACATTATATTATTAGGTATTTTCAATGATACACTAAAAAATTACGATATATTATAAGGTATTTTCGATGATACACTGCATATTACGATATATTAGAAGGTATTTTGATTGATACAGTTCAAATTACCATATATTATAAGGTATTTTCAATGATATACTGCATATTACGTTATACTATATGGTATTTTCAATGATACACTGCATATTACGTTATATCATAAGGTATTTTCAATGATACACTGCATATTACGTTGTATTATAAGGTATTTTCAAAGATGCACTGCATATTACGTTATATTATAAGGTATTTTCAATGATGCACTGCATATTACGTTGTATTATAAGGTATTTTCATTGATAGACTAGAATTACCATATATTCTAAGGTATTTTCAATGATACAATGCATATTACGTTTTATTATAAGCTATTTTCAATGATACACTGCATATTACGTTATATCATAAGGTATTTTCAATGATACACTGCATATTACGTTATATCATAAGGTATTTTCAATGATACACTGCATATTACGTTATATTATAAGGTATTTTCAATGATACACTGCATATTACGTTATATTATAGGGTATTTTCAATGATACACTGCATATTACGTTGTATTATAAGGTATTTTCATTGATAGACTAGAATTACCATATATTCTAAGGTATTTTCAATGATACACTGCATATTACGTTTTATTATAAGCTATTTTCAATGATACACTGCATATTACGTTATATTATAAGGTATATTCAATGATACACTGCATATTACGTTATATTATAAGGAATTTTCAATGATGCACTGCATATTACGTTATATTATAAGGTATTTTCCATGATGCACTGCATATTACGTTATACTATATGGTATTTTCAATGATTCACTGCATATTACGTTTTATTATAAGCTATTTTCAATGATCCACTGCATATTACGTTATATCATAAGGTATTTTCAATGATACACTGCATATTACGTTATATTATAAGGTATTTTCAATGATACACTGCATATTACGTTTTATTATAAGGTATTTTCAATGATACACTGCATATTACATTATATTATTAGGTATTTTCAATGATACACTAAAAAATTACGATATATTATAAGGTATTTTCAATGATACACTGCATATTACGTTGTATTATAAGGTTTTTTCATTGATAGACTAGAATTACCATATATTCTAAGGTATTTTCAATGATACACTGCATATTACGTTTTATTATAAGGTATTTTCAATGATTCACTGCATATTACGTTTTATTATAAGCTATTTTCGATGATACACTGCATATTACGATATATTAGAAGGTATTTTGATTGATACAGTTCAAATTACCATATATTATAAGGTATTTTCAATGATATACTGCATATTACGTTATATCATAATGTATCTTCAATGATACACTGCATATTACGTTATATTATAAGATGTTTTCAATGATAAACTACTATATATTATAAGGTATTTTCAATGATGCACTGCATATTACGTTATACTATATGGTATTTTCAATGATACACTACAAATTACGATATATTATAAGGTATTTTCAATGATACACTGCATATTACGTTGTATTATAAGGTATTTTCATTGATAGACTAGAATTACCATATATTCTAAGGTATTTTCAATGATACACTGCATATTACGTTTTATTATAAGCTATTTTCAATGATACACTGCATATTACGTTATATTATAAGGTATATTCAATGATACACTGCATATTACGTTATATTATAAGGAATTTTCAATGATACACTGCATATTACGTTATATTATAAGGTATTTTCAATGATACACTGCATATTACGTTTTATTATAAGGTATTTTCAATGATACACTGCATATTACATTATATTATTAGGTATTTTCAATGATACACTAAAAAATTACGATATATTATAAGGTATTTTCGATGATACACTGCATATTACGATATATTAGAAGGTATTTTGATTGATACAGTTCAAATTACCATATATTATAAGGTATTTTCAATGATATACTGCATATTACGTTATACTATATGGTATTTTCAATGATACACTGCATATTACGTTATATCATAAGGTATTTTCAATGATACACTGCATATTACGTTATATTATAAGGTATTTTCAATGATACACTGCATATTACGTTTTATTATAAGGTATTTTCAATGATACACTGCATATTACATTATATTATTAGGTATTTTCAATGATACACTAAAAAATTACGATATATTATAAGGTATTTTCGATGATACACTGCATATTACGATATATTAGAAGGTATTTTGATTGATACAGTTCAAATTACCATATATTATAAGGTATTTTCAATGATATACTGCATATTACGTTATATCATAAGGTATTTTCAATGATACACTGCATATTACGTTATATTATAAGATGTTTTCACTGATAAACTACTATATATTATAAGGTATTTTCTGTGATGCACTGCATATTACGTTATACTATATGGTATTTTCAATGATACACTACAAATTACGATATATTATAAGGTATTTTCAATGATACACTGCATATTACGTTATATTATAAGGTATTTTCAATGATACACTGCATATTACGTTATATTATAAGGTATTTTCGATGATACACTGCATATTACGATATATTAGAAGGTATTTTGATTGATACAGTTCAAATTACCATATATCATAAGGTATTTTCAATGATGCACTGCATATTACGTTGTATTATAAGGTATTTTCATTGATAGACTAGAATTACCATATATTCTAAGGTATTTTCAATGATACACTGCATATTACGTTTTATTATAAGCTATTTTCAATGATACACTGCATATTACGTTTTATTATAAGGTATTTTCAATGATACACTGCATATTACATTATATTATTAGGTATTTTCAATGATACACTAAAAAATTACGATATATTATAAGGTATTTTCGATGATACACTGCATATTACGATATATTAGAAGGTATTTTGATTGATACAGTTCAAATTACCATATATTATAAGGTATTTTCAATGATATACTGCATATTACGTTATATCATAAGGTATTTTCAATGATACACTGCATATTACGTTATATCATAAGGTATTTTCAATGATACACTGCATATTACGTTATATTATAAGGTATTTTCAATGATACACTGCATATTACGTTATATTATAAGGTATTTTCAATGATACACTGCATATTACGTTTTATTATAAGGTATTTTCAATGATACACTGCATATTACATTATATTATTAGGTATTTTCAATGATACACTAAAAAATTACGATATATTATAAGGTATTTTCGATGATACACTGCATATTACGATATATTAGAAGGTATTTTGATTGATACAGTTCAAATTACCATATATTATAAGGTATTTTCAATGATATACTGCATATTACGTTATACTATATGGTATTTTCAATGATACACTGCATATTACGTTATATCATAAGGTATTTTCAATGATACACTGCATATTACGTTATATTATAAGGTATTTTCAATGATACACTGCATATTACGTTTTATTATAAGGTATTTTCAATGATACACTGCATATTACATTATATTATTAGGTATTTTCAATGATACACTAAAAAATTACGATATATTATAAGGTATTTTCGATGATACACTGCATATTACGATATATTAGAAGGTATTTTGATTGATACAGTTCAAATTACCATATATTATAAGGTATTTTCAATGATATACTGCATATTACGTTATATCATAAGGTATTTTCAATGATACACTGCATATTACGTTATATTATAAGATGTTTTCCACTGATAAACTATTATATATTATAAGGTATTTTCTGTGATGCACTGCATATTACGTTATACTATATGGTATTTTCAATGATACACTACAAATTACGATATATTATTAAGGTATTTTCAATGATACACTGCATATTACGTTATATTATAAGGTATTTTCAATGATACACTGCATATTACGTTATATTATAAGGTATTTTCGATGATACACTGCATATTACGATATATTAGAAGGTATTTTGATTGATACAGTTCAAATTACCATATATCATAAGGTATTTTCAATGATGCACTGCATATTACGTTGTATTATAAGGTATTTTCATTGATAGACTAGAATTACCATATATTCTAAGGTATTTTCAATGATACACTGCATATTACGTTTTATTATAAGCTATTTTCATTGATAGACTAGAATTACCATATATTCTAAGGTATTTTCAATGATACACTGCATATTACGTTTTATTATAAGCTATTTTCAATGATACACTGCATATTACGTTATATCATAAGGTATATTCAATGATACACTGCATATTACGTTATATTATAAGGAATTTTCAATGATGCACTGCATATTACGTTATATTATAAGGTATTTTCCATGATGCACTGCATATTACGTTATACTATATGGTATTTTCAATGATACACTACAAATTACGATATATTATAAGGTATTTTCAATGATTCACTGCATATTACGTTGTATTATAGGTTTTTTCATTGATAGACTAGAATTACCATATATTCTAAGGTATTTTCAATGATACACTGCATATTACGTTTTATTATAAGGTATTTTCAATGATTCACTGCATATTACGTTTTATTATAAGCTATTTTCAATGATACACTGCATATTACGTTATATCATAAGGTATTTTCAATGATACACTGCATATTACGTTATATTATAAGGTATTTTCAATGATACACTGCATATTACGTTTTATTATAAGCTATTTTCGATGATACACTGCATATTACGATATATTAGAAGGTATTTTGATTGATACAGTTCAAATTACCATATATTATAAGGTATTTTCAATGATATACTGCATATTACGTTATATCATAATGTATCTTCAATGATACACTGCATATTACGTTATATTATAAGATGTTTTCAATGATAAACTACTATATATTATAAGGTATTTTCAATGATGCACTGCATATTACGTTATACTATATGGTATTTTCAATGATACACTACAAATTACGATATATTATAAGGTATTTTCAATGATACACTGCATATTACGTTGTATTATAAGGTATTTCATTGATAGACTAGAATTACCATATATTCTAAGGTATTTTCAATGATACACTGCATATTACGTTTTATTATAAGCTATTTTCAATGATACACTGCATATTACGTTATATTATAAGGTATATTCAATGATACACTGCATATTACGTTATATTATAAGGAATTTTCAATGATGCACTGCATATTACGTTATATTATAAGGTATTTTCAATGATACACTGCATATTACGTTATATCATAAGGTATTTTCAATGATACACTGCATATTACGTTATATTATAAGGTATTTTCAATGATACACTGCATATTACGTTGTATTATAAGGTATTTTCAATGATACACTGCATATTACATTATATTATTAGGTATTTTCAATGATACACTAAAAAATTACGATATATTATAAGGTATTTTCGATGATACACTGCATATTACGATATATTAGAAGGTATTTTGATTGATACAGTTCAAATTACCATATATTATAAGGTATTTTCAATGATATACTGCATATTACGTTATACTATATGGTATTTTCAATGATACACTGCATATTACGTTATATCATAAGGTATTTTCAATGATACACTGCATATTACGTTATATTATAAGATATTTTCAATGATACACTGCATATTACGTTTTATTATAGGTATTTTCAATGATACACTGCATATTACATTATATTATTAGGTATTTTCAATGATACACTAAAAAATTACGATATATTATAAGGTATTTTCGATGATACACTGCATATTACGATATATTAGAAGGTATTTTCATTGATACAGTTCAAATTACCATATATTATAAGGTATTTTCAATGATATACTGCATATTACGTTATATCATAATGTATCTTCAATGATACACTGCATATTACGTTATATTATAAGATGTTTTCACTGATAAACTACTATATATTATACGGTATTTTCTGTGATGCACTGCATATTACGTTATACTATATGGTATTTTCAATGATACACTACAAATTACGATATATTATAAGGTATTTTCAATGATACACTGCATATTACGTTATATTATAAGGTATTTTCAATGATACACTGCATATTACGTTATATCATAAGGTATTTTCAATGATACACTGCATATTACGTTATATTATAAGGTATTTTCAATGATACACCTGCATATTACGTTTTATTATAAGGTATTTTCAATGATACACTGCATATTACATTATATTATTAGGTATTTTCAATGATACACTAAAAAATTACGATATATTATAAGGTATTTTCGATGATACACTGCATACTACGATATATTAGAAGGTATTTTCATTGATACAGTTCAAATTACCATATATTATAAGGTATTTTCAATGATATACTGCATATTACGTTATATCATAATGTATCTTCAATGATACACTGCATATTACGTTATATTATAAGATGTTTTCACTGATAAACTACTATATATTATACGGTATTTTCTGTGATGCACTGCATATTACGTTATACTATATGGTATTTTCAATGATACACTACAAATTACGATATATTATAAGGTATTTTCAATGATACACTGCATATTACGTTATATTATAAGGTATTTTCAATGATACACTGCATATTACGTTATATTATAAGGTATTTTCGATGATACACTGCATATTACGATATATTAGAAGGTATTTTGATTGATACAGTTCAAATTACCATATATCATAAGGTATTTTCAATGATGCACTGCATATTACGTTGTAGTATAAGGTATTTTCATTGATAGACTAGAATTACCATATATTCTAAGGTATTTTCAATGATACACTGCATATTACGTTTTATTATAAGCTATTTTCAATGATACACTGCATATTACGTTTTATTATAAGGTATTTTCAATGATACACTGCATATTACATTATATTATTAGGTATTTTCAATGATACACTAAAAAATTACGATATATTATAAGGTATTTTCGATGATACACTGCATATTACGATATATTAGAAGGTATTTTGATTGATACAGTTCAAATTACCATATATTATAAGGTATTTTCAATGATATACTGCATATTACGTTATATCATAATGTATCTTCAATGATACACTGCATATTACGTTATACTATATGGTATTTTCAATGATACACTACAAATTACGATATATTATAAGGTATTTTCAATGATACACTGCATATTACGTTGTATTATAAGGTATTTTCATTGATAGACTAGAATTACCATATATTCTAAGGTATTTTCAATGATACACTGCATATTACGTTTTATTATAAGCTATTTTCGATGATACACTGCATATTACGATATATTAGAAGGTATTTTGATTGATACAGTTCAAATTACCATATATTATAAGGTATTTTCAATGATGTACTGCATATTACGTTATATCATAATGTATCTTCAATGATACACTGCATATTACGTTATATTATAAGATGTTTTCAATGATAAACTACTATATATTATAAGGTATTTTCAATGATGCACTGCATATTACGTTATACTATATGGTATTTTCAATGATACACTACAAATTACGATATATTATAAGGTATTTTCAATGATACACTGCATATTACGTTGTATTATAAGGTATTTTCATTGATAGACTAGAATTACCATATATTCTAAGGTATTTTCAATGATACACTGCATATTACGTTTTATTATAAGCTATTTTCAATGATACACTGCATATTACGTTATATTATAAGGTATATTCAATGATACACTGCATATTACGTTATATCATAAGGTACTTTCAATGATACACTGCATATTACGTTATATTATGAGGTATTTTCGTTGATACATTACAAATTACCATATATTATAAGGTATTTTCAATGATACACTGCATATTACGTTATATCATAAGGTACTTTCAATGATACACTGCATATTACGTTTTATTATAAGGTATTTTCAATGATACACTGCATATTACGTTATATTATAAGGTATTTTCAATGATGCACTGCATATTACGTTATACTATATGGTATTTTCAATGATACACTACAAATTACGATATATTATAAGGTATTTTCAATGATACACGGCATATTACGTTATATTATATGGTATTTTCAATGATACACTGCATATTACGTTATATTATAACGTATTTTCAATGATAAACTACATATTACGATATATTATATGGTATTTTCAATGATACACTGCATATTACCTTATATTATATGGTATTTTCAATGATACACTGCATATTACGTTATATTATAAAGTATTTTCAATGATAAACTATATATTACGATATATTATATGGTATTTTCAATGATACACTGCATATTACGTTATATTACATGGTATTTTCAATGATACACTGCATATTACGTTATATTATAAAGTATTTGCAATGATAAACTATATATTACGATATATTATATGGTATTTTCAATGATACACTGCATATTACGTTATATTATAAGGTATTTTCAATGATGCACTGCATATTACGTTATACTATATGGTATTTTCAATGATACACTACAAATTACGATATATTATAAGGTATTTTCAATGATACACTGCATATTACGTTGTATTATAAGGTTTTTTCATTGATAGACTAGAATTACCATATATTCTAAGGTATTTTCAATGATACACTTCATATTACGTTTTATTATAAGGTATTTTCAATGATACACTGCATATTACGTTATATTATATGGTATTTTCAATGATACACTGCATATTACGTTATATTATAAGGTATTTTCATTGATACACTACAAATTACCATATGTTATAAGGTATTTTCAATGATACACTGCATATTACATTATATCATAAGATATTTTCAATGATACACTGCATATTACGTTATATTATAAGGTATTTTCAATGATTCACTGCATATTACGTTTTATTATAAGCTATTTTCAATGATACACTGCATATTACGTTATATCATAAGGTATTTTCAATGATACACTGCATATTACGTTATATTATAAGGTATTTTCAATGATACACTGCATATTACGTTTTATTATAAGGTATTTTCAATGATACACTGCATATTACGTTATATTATATGGTATTTTCAATGATGCACTGCATATTACGATATACTATATGGTATTTTCAATGATACACTACAAATTACGTTTTATTATAAGGTATTTTCAATGATACACGGCATATTACGTTATATTATATGGTATTTTCAATGATACACTGCATTTTACGATATATTAGAAGGTATTTTGATTGATACAGTTCAAATTACCATATATTATAAGGTATTTTCAATGATATACTGCACATTACCATATGTTATAAGGTATTTTCAATGATACACTGCATATTACGTTATATCATAAGGTACTTTCAATGATACACTGCATATTACGTTTTATTATAAGGTATTTTCAATGATACACTGCATATTACGTTATATTATAAGGTATTTTCAATGATGCACTGCATATTACGTTATACTATATGGTATTTTCAATGATACACTACAAATTACGATATATTATAAGGTATTTTCAATGATACACGGCATATTACGTTATATTATATGGTATTTTCAATGATACACTGCATATTACGTTATATTATAACGTATTTTCAATGATAAACTACATATTACGATATATTATATGGTATTTTCAATGATACACTGCATATTACCTTATATTATATGGTATTTTCAATGATACACTGCATATTACGTTATATTATAAAGTATTTTCAATGATAAACTATATATTACGATATATTATATGGTATTTTCAATGATACACTGCATATTACGTTATATTATATGGTATTTTCAATGATACACTGCATATTACGTTATATTATAAAGTATTTTCAATGATAAACTATATATTACGATATATTATATGGTATTTTCAATGATACACTGCATATTACGTTATATTATATGGTATTTTCAATGATACACTGCATATTACGTTATATTATAAAGTATTTGCAATGATAAACTATATATTACGATATATTATACGGTATTTTCAATGATACACTGCATATTACGTTATATTATAAGGTATTTTCAATGATGCACTGCATATTACGTTATACTATATGGTATTTTCAATGATACACTACAAATTACGATATATTATAAGGTATTTTCAATGATACACTGCATATTACATTGTATTATAAGGTTTTTTCATTGATAGACTAGAATTACCATATATTCTAAGGTATTTTCAATGATACACTTCATATTACGTTTTATTATAAGGTATTTTCAATGATACACTGCATATTACGTTATATTATATGGTATTTTCAATGATACACTGCATATTACGTTATATTATAAGGTATTTTCAATGATACACTGCATATTACGTTTTATTATAAGGTATTTTCAATGATACACTGCATATTACATTATATTATTAGGTATTTTCAATGATACACTAAAAACTTACGATATAGTATAAGGTATTTCCAATGATACACTGCATATTACGTTATATTATAAGGTATTTTGAATGATACACTGCATATTACGTTATATTATAAGGTATTTTCATTGATAGACTAGAATTACCATATATTCTAAGGTATTTTCAATGATACACTGCATATTACGTTAAATTATAAGGTATTTTCAATGATACACTGCATATTTCGTTATATTATAAGGTATTTTCAATGATACACAGAATGTTACGTTATATTATAAGGTATTTTCAATGATAAACTACTATATATTATAAGGTATTTCAATGATACTCTGCATATTACGTGATATTATAAGGAATTTTCAATGATACACTGCATATTACGTTATATTATAAGGTATTTTCATTGATAGCCTAGAATTACCATATATTCTCAGGTATTTTCATTGATACACTACAAATTACCATATATTTATAAGGTATTTTCAATGATACACTACAAATTACGATATAGTATAAGGTATTTTTCAATGATACACTGCATATTACGTTTTATTATAAGGTATTTTCAATGATACACTGCATATTACGTTGTATTATAAGGTTTTTTCATTGATAGACTAGAATCACCATATATTCTAAGGTATTTTCAATGATACACTGCATATTACGTTAAATTATAAGGTATTTTCAATGATACACTGCATATTACGTTTTATTATAAGGTATTTTCGATGATAAACTACTATATATTATAAGGTATTTCCAATGATACTCTGCATATTACGTTATATTATAAGGAATTTTCAATGATACACTGCATATTACGTTATATTATAAGGTATTTTCATTGATAGCCTAGAATTACCATATATTCTCAGGTATTTTCATTGATACACTACAAATTACCATATATTATAAGGTATTTTCAATGATACACTACAAATTACGATATAGTATAAGGTATTTCCAATGATACACTGCATATTACGTTATATTATAAGGTATTTTCAATGATACACTGCATATTACGGTATATTATAAGGTATTTTCATTGATAGACTAGAATTACCATATATTCTAAGGTATTTTCAATGATACACTGCATATTACGTTAAATTATAAGGTATTTTCAATGATACACTGCATATTACGTTTTATTATAAGGTATTTTCGATGATACACTGCATATTACGTTATATTATTAGGTATTTTCAATGATACACTAAAAAATTACGATATATTATAAGGTATTTTCCAATGATACACTGCATATTACCTTATAATATAAGGTATTTTGAATGATACACTGCATATTACGTTATATTATAAGGTATTTTCATTGATAGACTAGAATTACCATATATTCTAAGGTATTTTCAATGATACACTGCATATTACGTTAAATTATAAGGTATTTTCAATGATACACTGCATATTTCGTTATATTATAAGGAATTTTCAATGATACACTGCATATTACGTTATATTATAAGGTATTTTCATTGATAGCCTAGAATTACCATATATTCTAAGGTATTTCCAATGATACATTGCATATTACGTTATATTATAAGGTATTTTCAATGATACACTGTATATTACGTTATATTATAAGGTATTTTCAATGATACACTGCAGATTACGTTATATTATAAGGTATTTTCAATGATACACAGAATGTTACGTTATATTATAAGGTATTTTCAATGATAAACTACTATATATTATAAGGTATTTCCAATGATACTCTGCATATTACGTTATATTATAAGGAATTTTCAATGATACACTGCATATTACGTTATATTATAATGTATTTTCATTGATAGCCTAGAATTACCATATATTCTCAGGTATTTTCATTGATACACTACAAATTACCATATATTATAAGGTATTTTCAATGATACACTACAAATTACGATATAGTATAAGGTATTTCCAATGATACACTGCATATTACGTTATATTATAAGGTATTTTGAATGATACACTGCATATTACGTTATATTATAAGGTATTTTCATTGATAGACTAGAATTAGCATATATTCTAAGGTATTTTCAATGATACACTGCATATTACGTTTTATTATAAGGTATTTTCAATGATACACTGCATATTACGTTGTATTATAAGGTTTTTTCATTGATAGACTAGAATTACCATATATTCTAAGGTATTTTCAATGATACACTGCATATTACGTTAAATTATAAGGTATTTTCAATGATACACTGCATATTACGTTTTATTATAAGGTATTTTCGATGATACACTGCATATTACGTTATATTATTAGGTATTTTCAATGATACACTAAAAAATTACGATATATTATAAGGTATTTCCAATGATACACTGCATATTACGTTATATTATAAGGTATTTTGAATGATACACTGCATATTACGTTATATTATAAGGTATTTTCATTGATAGACTAGAATTACCATATATTCTAAGGTATTTTCAATGATACACTGCATATTACGTTAAATTATAAGGTATTTTCAATGATACACTGCATATTTCGTTATATTATAAGGAATTTTCAATGATACACTGCATATTACGTTATATCATAAGGTATTTTCAATGATACACTGCATATTACGTTATATTATAAGGTATTTTCAATGATACACTGCATATTACGTTTTATTATAAGGTATTTTCAATGATACACTGCATATTACGTTATATTATATGGTATTTTCAATGATGCACTGCATATTACGATATACTATATGGTATTTTCAATGATACACTACAAATTACGTTTTATTATAAGGTATTTTCAATGATACACGGCATATTACGTTATATTATATGGTATTTTCAATGATACACTGCATTTTACGATATATTAGAAGGTATTTTGATTGATACAGTTCAAATTACCATATATTATAAGGTATTTTCAATGATATACTGCACATTACCATATGTTATAAGGTATTTTCAATGATACACTGCATATTACGTTATATCATAAGGTACTTTCAATGATACACTGCATATTACGTTTTATTATAAGGTATTTTCAATGATACACTGCATATTACGTTATAATTATAAGGTATTTTCAATGATGCACTGCATATTACGTTATACTATATGGTATTTTCAATGATACACTACAAATTACGATATATTATAAGGTATTTTCAATGATACACGGCATATTACGTTATATTATATGGTATTTTCAATGATACACTGCATATTACGTTATATTATAACGTATTTTCAATGATAAACTACATATTACGATATATTATATGGTATTTTCAATGATACACTGCATATTACCTTATATTATATGGTATTTTCAATGATTACACTGCATATTACGTTATATTATAAAGTATTTTCAATGATAAACTATATATTACGATATATTATATGGTATTTTCAATGATACACTGCATATTACGTTATATTATATGGTATTTTCAATGATACACTGCATATTACGTTATATTATAAAGTATTTTCAATGATAAACTATATATTACGATATATTATATGGTATTTTCAATGATACACTGCATATTACGTTATATTATATGGTATTTTCAATGATACACTGCATATTACGTTATATTATAAAGTATTTGCAATGATAAACTATATATTACGATATATTATACGGTATTTTCAATGATACACTGCATATTACGTTATATTATAAGGTATTTTCAATGATGCACTGCATATTACGTTATACTATATGTATTTTCAATGATACACTACAATTACGATATATTATAAGGTATTTTCAATGATAACACTGCATATACATTGTATTATAAGGTTTTTTCATTGATAGACTAGAATTACCATATATTCTAAGGTATTTTCAATGATACACTTCATATTACGTTTTATTATAAGGTATTTTCAATGATACACTGCATATTACGTTATATTATATGGTATTTTCAATGATACACTGCATATTACGTTATATTATAAGGTATTTTCAATGATACACTGCATATTACGTTTTATTATAAGGTATTTTCAATGATACACTGCATATTACATTATATTATTAGGTATTTTCAATGATACACTAAAACTTACGATATAGTATAAGGTATTTCCAATGATACACTGCATATTACGTTATATTATAAGGTATTTTGAATGATACACTGCATATTACGTTATATTATAAGGTATTTTCATTGATAGACTAGAATTACCATATATTCTAAGGTATTTTCAATGATACACTGCATATTACGTTAAATTATAAGGTATTTTCAATGATACACTGCATATTTCGTTATATTATAAGGTATTTTCAATGATACACAGAATGTTACGTTATATTATAAGGTATTTTCAATGATAAACTACTATATATTATAAGGTATTTCCAATGATACTCTGCATATTACGTGATATTATAAGGAATTTTCAATGATACACTGCATATTACGTTATATTATAAGGTATTTTCATTGATAGCCTAGAATTACCATATATTCTCAGGTATTTTCATTGATACACTACAAATTACCATATATTATAAGGTATTTTCAATGATACACTACAAATTACGATATAGTATAAGGTATTTCCAATGATACACTGCATATTACGTTATATTATAAGGTATTTTGAATGATACACTGCATATTACGTTATATTATAAGGTATTTTCATTGATAGACTAGAATTACCATATATTCTAAGGTATTTACAATGATACACTGCATATTACGTTAAATTATAAGGTATTTTCAATGATACACTGCATATTACGTTTTATTATAAGGTATTTTCGATGATACACTGCATATTACGTTATATTATTAGGTATTTTCAATGATACACTAAAAAATTACGATATATTATAAGGTATTTCCAATGATACACTGCATATTACGTTATATTATAAGGTATTTTGAATGATACACTGCATATTACGTTATATTATAAGGTATTTTCATTGATAGACTAGAATTACCATATATTCTAAGGTATTTTCAATGATACACTGCATATTACGTTAAATTATAAGGTATTTTCAATGATACACTGCATATTTCGTTATATTATAAGGAATTTTCAATGATACACTGCATATTACGTTATATTATAAGGTATTTTCATTGATAGCCTAGAATTACCATATATTCTAAGGTATTTCCAATGATACATTGCATATTACGTTATATTATAAGGTATTTTCAATGATACACTGAATATTACACTACATTATAAGGTATTTTCAATGATAGACTGCATATTACATTATATTATAAGGTATTTTCAATGATACACAGAATGTTACGTTATATTATAAGGTATTTCCAATGATACTCTGCATATTACGTTATATTATAAGGAATTTTCAATGATACACTGCATATTACGTTATATTATAATGTATTTTCATTGATAGCCTAGAATTACCATATATTCTCAGGTATTTTCATTGATACACTACAAATTACCATATATTATAAGGTATTTTCATGATACACTACAAATTACGATATAGTATAAGGTATTTCCAATGATACTGCATATTACGTTATATTATAAGGTATTTTGAATGATACACTGCATATTACGTTATATTATAAGGTATTTTCATTGATAGACTAGAATTAGCATATATTCTAAGGTATTTTCAATGATACACTGCATATTACGTTTTATTATAAGGTATTTTCAATGATACACTGCATATTACGTTGTATTATAAGGTTTTTTCATTGATAGACTAGAATTACCATATATTCTAAGGTATTTTCAATGATACACTGCATATTACGTTAAATTATAAGGTATTTTCAATGATACACTGCATATTACGTTTTATTATAAGGTATTTTCGATGATAAACTACTATATATTATAAGGTATTTCCAATGATACTCTGCATATTACGTTATTTATAAGGAATTTTCAATGATACACTGCATATTACGTTATATTATAAGGTATTTTCATTGATAGCCTAGAATTACCATATATTCTCAGGTATTTTCATTGATACACTACAAATTACCATATATTATAAGGTATTTTCAATGATACACTACAAATTACGATATAGTATAAGGTATTTCCAATGATACACTGCATATTACGTTATATTATAAGGTATTTTGAATGATACACTGCATATTACGTTATATTATAAGGTATTTTCATTGATAGACTAGAATTACCATATATTCTAAGGTATTTACAATGATACACTGCATATTACGTTATATTATAAGGTATTTTCAATGATACACTGCATATTACGTTTTATTATAAGGTATTTTCAATGATACACTGCATATTACGTTATATTATTAGGTATTTTCAATGATACACTAAAAAATTACGATATATTATAAGGTATTTCCAATGATACACTGCATATTACGTTATATTATAAGGTATTTTGAATGATACACTGCATATTACGTTATATTATAAGGTATTTTCATTGATAGACCTAGAATTACCATATATTCTAAGGTATTTTCAATGATACACTGCATATTACGTTAAATTATAAGGTATTTTCAATGATACACTGCATATTTCGTTATATTATAAGGAATTTTCAATGATACACTGCATATTACGTTATATTATAAGGTATTTTCATTGATAGCCTAGAATTACCATATATTCTAAGGTATTTCCAATGATACATTGCATATTACGTTATATTATAAGGTATTTTCAATGATACACTGTATATTACGTTATATTATAAGGTATTTTCAATGATACACTGCAGATTACGTTATATTATAAGGTATTTTCAATGATACACAGAATGTTACGTTATATTATAAGGTATTTTCAATGATAAACTACTATATATTATAAGGTATTTCCAATGATACTCTGCATATTACGTTATATTATAAGGAATTTTCAATGATACACTGCATATTACGTTATATTATAATGTATTTTCATTGATAGCCTAGAATTACCATATATTCTCAGGTATTTTCATTGATACACTACAAATTACCATATATTATAAGGTATTTTCAATGATACACTACAAATTACGATATAGTATAAGGTATTTCCAATGATACACTGCATATTACGTTATATTATAAGGTATTTTGAATGATACACTGCATATTACGTTATATTATAAGGTATTTTCATTGATAGACTAGAATTAGCATATATTCTAAGGTATTTTCAATGATACACTGCATATTACGTTTTATTATAAGGTATTTTCAATGATACACTGCATATTACGTTGTATTATAAGGTTTTTTCATTGATAGACTAGAATTACCATATATTCATAAGGTATTTTCAATGATACACTGCATATTACTTTATATTATAAGGTATTTTCAATGATACACTGCATATTACGTTATATTATAAGGTATTTTTAATGATACACTACAAATTACGATATATTATAAGGTATTTTCAATGATACACTGCATATTACGTTATATTATAACGTATTTTCAATGATAAACTATATATTACGATATATTATATGGTATTTTCAATGATACACTACAAATTACGATATATTACAAGGTATTTTCAATGATACACTGCATATTACGTTATATTATAAGGTATTTTCAATGATACACTGCATATTACGTTATATTATAATGTATTTTCAATGATACACAGAATATTACGTTATATTATAAGGTATTTTCAATGATACACTGCATATTACGTTATATTATAAGGTATTTCATTGGTACACTACAAATTACCATATATTATAAGGTATTTTCAATGATACACTACAAATTACGATATAGTATAAGGTATTTCCAATGATACACTGCATATTACGTTATATTATAAGGTATTTTCAATGATACACTGCATATTACGTTATATTATAAGGTATTTTCATTGATAGACTAGAATTACCATATATCTAAGGTATTTTCAATGATACACTGCATATTACGTTATATTATAAGGAATTTTCAATGATACACTGCATATTACGTTATATTATTAGGTATTTTCAATGATACACTAAAAAATTACGATATATTATAAGGTATTTCCAATGATACACTGCATATTACGTTATATTATAAGGTATTTTCAATGATACACTGCATATTACGTCATATTATAAGGTATTTTCAATAATACACTGCATATTACGTTATATTATAAGGTATTTTCATTGATACACTACAAATTACCATATATTATAAGGTATTTTCAATGATACACTACAAATTACGATATAGTATAAGGTATTTCCAATGATACACTGCATATTACGTTATATTATAAGGTATTTTGAATGATACACTGCATATTACGTTATATTATAAGGTATTTTCATTGATAGACTAGAATTACCATATATTCTAAGGTATTTTCAATGATACACTGCATATTACGTTAAATTATAAGGTATTTTCAATGATACACTGCATACTTCGTTATATTATAAGGTATTTTCAATGATACACAGAATGTTACGTTATATTATAAGGTATTTTCAATGATAAACTACTATATATTATAAGGTATTTCCAATGATACTCTGCATATTACGTTATATTATAAGGAATTTTCAATGATACACTGCATATTACGTTATATTATAAGGTATTTTCATTGATAGCCTAGAATTACCATATATTCTCAGGTATTTTCATTGATACACTACAAATTACCATATATTATAAGGTATTTTCAATGATACACTACAAATTACGATATAGTATAAGGTATTTCCAATGATACACTGCATATTACGTTATATTATAAGGTATTTTGAATGATACACTGCATATTACGTTATATTATAAGGTATTTTCATTGATAGACTAGAATTACCATATATTCTAAGGTATTTTCAATGATACACTGCATATTACGTTAAATTATAAGGTATTTTCAATGATACACTGCATATTACGTTTTATTATAAGGTATTTTCGATGATACACTGCATATTACGTTATATTATTAGGTATTTTCAATGATACACTAAAAAATTACGATATATTATAAGGTATTTCCAATGATACACTGCATATTACGTTATATTACAAGGTATTTTGAATGATACACTGCATATTACGTTATATTATAAGGTATTTTCATTGATAGACTAGAATTACCATATATTCTAAGGTATTTTCAATGATACACTGCATATTACGTTAAATTATAAGGTATTTTCAATGATACACTGCATATTTCGTTATATTATAAGGAATTTTCAATGATACACTGCATATTACGTTATATTATAAGGTATTTTCATTGATAGCCTAGAATTACCATATATTCTAAGGTATTTCCAATGATACATTGCATATTACGTTATATTATAAGGTATTTTCAATGATACACTGTATATTACGTTATATTATAAGGTATTTTCAATGATACACTGCATATTACGTTATATTATAAGGTATTTTCAATGATACACAGAATGTTACGTTATATTATAAGGTATTTTCAATGATAAACTACTATATATTATAAGGTATTTCCAATGATACTCTGCATATTACGTTATATTATAAGGAATTTTCAATGATACACTGCATATTACGTTATATTATAAGGTATTTTCATTGATAGCCTAGAATTACCATATATTCTCAGGTATTTTCATTGATACACTACAAATTACCATATATTATAAGGTATTTTCAATGATACACTACAAATTACGATATAGTATAAGGTATTTCCAATGATACACTGCATATTACGTTATATTATAAGGTATTTTGAATGATACACTGCATATTACGTTATATTATAAGGTATTTTCATTGATAGACTAGAATTACCATATATTCTAAGGTATTTTCAATGATACACTGCATATTACGTTAAATTATAAGGTATTTTCAATGATACACTGCATATTACGTTTTATTATAAGGTATTTTCGATGATACACTGCATATTACGTTATATTATTAGATATTTTCAATGATACACTAAAAAATTACGATATATTATAAGGTATTTCCAATGATACACTGCATATTACGTTATATTATAAGGTATTTTCAATGATACACTGCATATTACGTTATATTATAAGGTATTTTCAATGATACACAGAATATTACGTTTTATAATAAGGTATTTTCAATGATAAACTACTATATATTATAAGGTATTTTCAATGATACACTGCATATTACGTTATATTATAAGGTATTTTCATTGATACACTACAAATTACCATATATTATAAGGTATTTTCAATGATACACTACAAATTACGATATAGTATAAGGTATTTCCAATGATACACTGCATATTACGTTATATTATAAGGTATTTTGAATGATACACTGCATATTACGTTATATTATAAGGTATTTTCATTGATAGACTAGAATTACCATATATTCTAAGGTATTTTCAATGATACACTGCATATTACGTTATATTATAATGTATTTTCAATGATACACCTGCATATTACGTTATATTATAAGGTATTTTCAATGATACACTGCATATTACGTTATATTATAAGGTATTTTCATTGATAGACTAGAATTACCATATATTCTGAGGTATTTCCAATGATACATTGCATATTACGTTATATTATAAGGTATTTTCAATGATACACTGCATATTACGTTATATTATAAGGTATTTTCAATGATACACTGCATATTACGTTATATTATAAGGTATTTTCAATGATACACAGAATGTTACGTTATATTATAAGGTATTTTCAATGATAAACTACTATATATTATAAGGTATTTTCAATGATACACTGCATATTACGTTATATTATAAGGTATTTTCAATGATACACTGCATATAACGTTATATTATAAGGTATTTTCAATGGTACACTGCATATTACGTTATATTATAAGGTATTTTCAATGATACACTGCATATTACGTTTTAATATAAGGTATTTTCAATGATACACTGCATATTACGTTATATTATAAGGTATTATCACTGATACACTGCATATTACGTTATATTATAAGGTATTTTCAATGATACACTGCATATTGCGTTATTTTATAAGGTATTTTCATTGATAGACTAGAATTACCATATATTCTAAGGTATTTTCAATGATACACTGCATATTACGTTATATTATAAGGTATTTTCAATGATACACTGCATATTACGTTATATTATAAGGTATTTTCAATGGTACACTGCATATTACGTTATATTATAAGGTATTTTCAATGATACACTGCATATTGCGTTATTTTATAAGGTATTTTCATTGATAGACTAGAATTACCATATATTCTAAGGTATTTTCAATGATACACTGCATATTACGTTATATTATAAGGTATTTTCAATGATAAACTACTACATATTATAAGGTATTTTCAATGATACACTGCATATTACGTTTTATTATAAGGTATTTTCAATGATACACTGCATATTACGTTTTATTATAAGGTAATTTCGATGATACACTGCATATTACGTTATATTATTAGGTATTTTCAATGATACACTAAAAAATTACGATATATTATAAGGTATTTCCAATGATACTCTGCATATTACGTTATATTATAAGGTATTTTCAATGATACACTGCATATTACGTTATACTATAAGGTATTTTCAATGATACACTGCAATATTACGTTGTATTATAAGGTATTTTCAATGATACACTGCATATTACGTTTTATTATAACGTATTTTCAATGATACACAGCATATTACGTCATATTATAAGGTATTTTCAATGATAAACTACAATATATTACAAGGTAGTTTCAATGATACACTACAAATTACGATATATTATAAGGTATTTTCAATGATACACTGCATATTACTTTATATTATAAGGTATGTTCAATGATACACTGCATATTACGTTATATCATAACGTATTTTCAATGATACACAGCATATTACGTCATATTATAAGGTATTTTCAATGATAAACTACAATATATTACAAGGTAGTTTCAATGATACACTACAAATTACGATATATTATAAGGTATTTTCAATGATACACTGCATATTACTTTATATTATAAGGTATGTTCAATGATACACTGCATATTACGTTATATCATAAGGTATTTTCAATGATACACGGCATATTACGTTATATTATAAGGTATTTTCAATGATACACTGCATATTACGTTATATTATAAGATATTTTCAATGATGCACTGTATATTACGTTATACTATATGGTATTTTCAATGATACACTACAAATTACGATATATTATAAGGTATTTTCAATGATACACTGCAATATTACGTTGTATTATAAGGTATTTTCATTGATAGACTAGAATTACCATATATTCTAAGGTATTTTCAATGATACACTGCATATTACGTTTTATTATAAGGTATTTTCAATGATACACTGCATATTACGTTATACTATAAGGTATTTTCAATGATACACTACAAATTACGATATATTATAAGGTATTTGCAATGATACACTGCATATTACGTTATATTATAAGGTATTTTCAATGATACACTGCATATTACGTTATATTATAAGGTATTTTCAATGATACACAGCATATTACGTTATATTATAAGGTATTTTCAATGATAAACTACTATATATTACAAGGTAGTTTCAATGATACACTACAAATTACGATATATTATAAGGTATTTTCACTGATACACTGCATATTACTATATATCATAAGGTATTTTCAATGATACACTGCATATTACGTTATATCATAAGGTATTTTCAATGATACACGGCATATTACGTTATATTATAAGGTATTTTCAATGATACACTGCATATTACGTTATATTATAAGGTATTTTCAATGATACACTGCATATTACGTTATATTATAAGGTATTTTCAATGATACACTGCATATTACGTTTTAATATAAGGTATTGTAAATGATACACTGCATATTACGTTATATTATAAGGTATTATCAATGATACACTGCATATTACGTTATATTATAAGGTATTTTCAATGATACACTGCATATTGCGTTATTTTATAAGGTATTTTCATTGATAGACTAGAATTACCATATATTCTAAGGTATTTTCAATGATACACTGCATATTACGTTATATTATAAGGTATTTTCAATGATAAACTACTACATATTATAAGGTATTTTCAATGATACACTACAAATTACGTTTTATTATAAGGTATTTTCAATGATACACAGCATATTACGTCATATTATAAGGTATTTTCAATGATAAACTACTATATATTACAAGGTAGTTTCAATGATACACTACAAATTACGATATATTATAAGGTATTTTCAATGATACACTGCATATTACGTTTTATTATAAGGTATTTTCAATGATACACTGCATATTACGTTATACTATAAGGTATTTTCAATGATACACTACAAATTACGATATATTATAAGGTATTTGCAATGATACACTGCATATTACGTTATATTATAAGGTATTTTCAATGATACACTGCATATTACGTTATATTATAAGGTATTTTCAATGATACACGGCATATTACGTTATATTCTAAGGTATTTTCAATGATACACTGCATATTACGTTATATTATAAGGTATTTTCAATGATACACTGCATATTACGTTATATTATAAGGTATTTTCAATGGTACACTGCATATTACGTTATATTATAAGGTATTTTCAATGATACACTGCATATTACGTTTTAATATAAGGTATTTTCAATGATACACTGCATATTACGTTATATTATAAGGTATTATCAATGATACACTGCATATTACGTTTTATTATAAGGTATTTTCAATGATACACTGCATATTACGTTTTATTATAAGGTAATTTCGATGATACACTGCATATTACGTTATATTATTAGGTATTTTCAATGATACACTAAAAAATTACGATATATTATAAGGTATTCCAATGATACTCTGCATATTACGTTATATTATAAGGTATTTTCAATGATACACTGCATATTACGTTATACTATAACGTATTTTCAATGATACACTACAAATTACGATATATTATAAGGTATTTTCACTGATACACGGCATATTACGTTTTATTATAAGGTATTTTCAATGATACACTGCATATTACGTTATACTATAAGGTATTTTCAATGATACACTACAAATTACGATATATTATAAGGTATTTGCAATGATACACTGCATATTACGTTATATTATAAGGTATTTTCAATGATACACTGCATATTACGTTATATCATAAGGTATTTTCAATGATACACGGCATATTACGTTATATTCTAAGGTATTTTCAATGATTCACTGCATATTACGTTATATTATAAGGTATTTTCAATGATACACTGCATATTACGTTATATTATAAGGTATTTTCAATGGTACACTGCATATTACGTTATATTATAAGGTATTTTCAATGATACACTGCATATTACGTTTTATTATAAGGTATTTTCAATGATACACAGCATATTACGTCATATTATAAGGTATTTTCAATGATAAACTACTATATATTACAAGGTAGTTTCAATGATACACTACAAATTACGATATATTATAAGGTATTTTCAATGATACACTGCATATTACGTTTTATTATAAGGTATTTTCAATGATACACTGCATATTACGTTATACTATAAGGTATTTTCAATGATACACTACAAATTACGATATATTATAAGGTATTTGCAATGATACACTGCATATTACGTTATATTATAAGGTATTATCAATGATACACTGCATATTACGTTTTATTATAAGGTATTTTCAATGGTACACTGCATATTACGTTTTATTATAAGGTAATTTCGATGATACACTGCATATTACGTTATATTATTAGGTATTTTCAATGATACACTAAAAAATTACGATATATTATAAGGTATTTCCAATGATACTCTGCATATTACGTTATATTATAAGGTATTTTCAATGATACACTGCATATTACGTTATACTATAAGGTATTTTCAATGATACACTACAAATTACGATATATTATAAGGTATTATCAATGATACACTGCATATTACGTTTTATTATAAGGTATTTTCAATGGTACACTGCATATTACGTTTTATTATAAGGTAATTTCGATGATACACTGCATATTACGTTATATCATAAGGTATTTTCAATGATACACGGCATATTACGTTATATTATAAGGTATTTTCAATGATACACTGCATATTACGTTATATTATAAGGTATTTTCAATGATACACTGCATATTACGATATATTATAAGGTATTTTCAATGATACACTGCATATTACGTTTTATTATAAGGTAATTTCGATGATACACTGCATATTACGTTATATTATTAGGTATTTTCAATGATACACTACAAATTACGATATATTATAAGGTATTTTCACTGATACACGGCATATTACGTTATATTCTAAGGTATTTTCAATGATACACTGCATATTACGTTATATTATAAGGTATTTTCAATGATACACTGCATATTACGTTATATTATAAGGTATTTTCAATGATACACTGCATATTACGATATATTATAAGGTATTTTCAATGATACACTGCATATTACGTTTTATTATAAGGTAATTTCGATGATACACTGCATATTACGTTATATTATTAGGTATTTTCAATGATACACTAAAAAATTACGATACATTATAAGGTATTTTCAATGATACACTGCATATTACGTTATATCATAAGGTATTTTCAATGATACACTGCATATTACGTTATATTATAAGGTATTTTCAATGATACACTGCATATTACGTTTTATTATAAGGTATTTTCAATGATACACAGCATATTACGTCATATTATAAGGTATTTTCAATGATAAACTACTATATATTACAAGGTAGTTTCAATGATACACTACAAATTACGATATATTATAAGGTATTTTCAATGATACACTGCATATTACTTTATATTATAAGGTATTTTCAATGATACACTGCATATTACGTTATATCATAAGGTATTTTCAATGATACACGGCATATTACGTTATATTATAAGGTATTTTCAATGATACACTGCATATTACGTTATATTATAAGATATTTTCAATGATGCACTGCATATTACGTTATACTATATGGTATTTTCAATGATACACTAGAAATTACGATATATTATAAGGTATTTTCAATGATACACTGCAATATTACGTTGTATTATAAGGTATTTTCATTGATAGACTAGAATTACCATATATTCTAAGGTATTTTCAATGATACACTGCATATTACGTTTTATTATAAGGTATTTTCAATGATACACTGCATATTACGTTATACTATAAGGTATTTTCAATGATACACTACAAATTACGATATATTATAAGGTATTTGCAATGATACACTGCATATTACGTTATATTATAAGATATTTTCAATGATGCACTGCATATTACGTTATACTATATGGTATTTTCAATGATACACTAGAAATTACGATATATTATAAGGTATTTTCAATGATACACTGCAATATTACGTTGTATTATAAGGTATTTTCATTGATAGACTAGAATTACCATATATTCTAAGGTATTTTCAATGATACACTGCATATTACGTTTTATTATAAGGTATTTTCAATGATACACTGCATATTACGTTATATTATAAGGTATTTTCAATGATAAACTACTATATATTATAAGGTATTTTCAATGATACACTACAAATTACGATATATTATAAGGTATTTTCACTGATACACTGCATATTACGTTATATTATAAGGTATTTTCAATGATACACTGCATATTACGTTATATTATAAGGTATTTTCAATGATACACTGCATATTACGTTTTATTATAAGGTATTTTCAATGATAAACTACTATATATTATAAGGTATTTTCAATGATACACTACAAATTACCATATATTATAAGGTATTTTCACTGATACACAGCATATTACGTTATATTATAAGGTATTTTCAATGATAAACTACTATATATTACAAGGTAGTTTCAATGATACACTACAAATTACGATATATTATAAGGTATTTTCACTGATACACTGCATATTACTTTATATTATAAGGTATTTTCAATGATACACTGCATATTACGTTATATCATAAGGTATTTTCAATGATACACGGCATATTACGTTATATTATAAGGTATTTTCAATGATACACTGCATATTACGTTATATTATAAGGTATTTTCAATGATGCACTGCATATTACGTTATACTATATGGTATTTTCAATGATACACTACAAATTACGATATATTATAAGGTATTTTCAATGATACACTGCAATATTACGTTGTATTATAAGGTATTTTCATTGATAGACTAGAATTACCATATATTCTAAGGTATTTTCAATGATACACTGCATATTACGTTTTATTATAAGGTATTTTCAATGATACACTGCATATTACGTTATACTATAAGGTATTTTCAATGATACACTACAAATTACGATATATTATAAGGTATTTGCAATGATACACTGCATATTACGTTATATTATAAGGTATTTTCAATGATACACTGGATATTACGTTATTTCATAAGGTATTTTCAATGATACACGGCATATTACGTTATATTCTAAGGTATTTTCAATGATACACGGCATATTACGTTATATTATAAGGTATTTTCAATGATACACTGCATATTACGTTTTATTATAAGGTAATTTCGATGATACACTGCATATTACGTTATATTATTAGGTATTTTCAATGATTCACTAAAAAATTACGATATATTATAAGGTATTTCCAATGATACTCTGCATATTACGTTATATTATAAGGTATTTTCAATGATACACTGCATATTACGTTATACTATAAGGTATTTTCAATGATACACTACAAATTACGATATATTATAAGGTATTTTCAATGGTACACTGCATATTACGTTATATTCT
The DNA here is from genome assembly GCA_916610255.1 of Lasioglossum lativentre. Lineage (NCBI taxonomy): Eukaryota > Metazoa > Arthropoda > Insecta > Hymenoptera > Halictidae > Lasioglossum > Lasioglossum lativentre. The sequence goes on from CAKAJI010000269.1 coordinate 29,655, forward strand.
AAGGTATTTTCAATGATACACTGCATATTACGTTTTAATATAAGGTATTTTCAATGATACACTGCATATTACGTTATATTATAAGGTATTATCAATGATACACTGCATATTACGTTATATTATAAGGTATTTTCAATGATACACTGCATATTGCGTTATTTTATAAGGTATTTTCATTGATAGACTAGAATTACCATATATTCTAAGCTATTTTCAATGATACACTGCATATTACGTTATATTATAAGGTATTTTCAATGATAAACTACTATATATTATAAGGTATTTTCAATGATACACTACAAATTACGATATATTATAAGGTATTTTCACTGATACACTGCATATTACGTTATATTATAAGGTATTTTCAATGATACACTGCATATTACGTTATATTATAAGGTATTTTCAATGATACACTGCATATTACGTTTTATTATAACGTATTTTCAATGATACACAGCATATTACGTCATATTATAAGGTATTTTCAATGATAAACTACAATATATTACAAGGTAGTTTCAATGATACACTACAAATTACGATATATTATAAGGTATTTTCAATGATACACTGCATATTACTTTATATTATAAGGTATTTTCAATGATACACTGCATATTACGTTATATCATAAGGTATTTTCAATGATACACGGCATATTACGTTATATTATAAGGTATTTTCAATGATACACTGCATATTACGTTATATTATAAGATATTTTCAATGATGCACTGCATATTACGTTATACTATATGGTATTTTCAATGATACACTACAAATTACGATATATTATAAGGTATTTTCAATGATACACTGCAATATTACGTTATATTATAAGGTATTTTCATTGATAGACTAGAATTACCATATATTCTAAGGTATTTTCAATGATACACTGCATATTACGTTTTATTATAAGGTATTTTCAATGATACACTGCATATTACGTTATACTATAAGGTATTTTCAATGATACACTACAAATTACGATATATTATAAGGTATTTGCAATGATACACTGCATATTACGTTATATTATAAGGTATTTTCAATGATACACTGCATATTACGTTATATTATAAGGTATTTTCAATGATACACTGCATATTACGTTATATTATAAGGTATTTTCAATGATAAACTACTATATATTACAAGGTAGTTTCAATGATACACTACAAATTACGATATATTATAAGGTATTTTCACTGATACACTGCATATTACTTTATATTATAAGGTATTTTCAATGATACACTGCATATTACGTTATATCATAAGGTATTTTCAATGATACACGGCATATTACGTTATATTATAAGGTATTTTCAATGATACACTGCATATTACGTTATATTATAAGGTATTTTCAATGATACACTGCATATTACGTTATATTATAAGGTATTTTCAATGGTACACTGCATATTACGTTATATTATAAGGTATTTTCAATGATACACTGCATATTACGTTATATTATAAGGTATTTTCAATGATACACTGCATATTACGTTATATTATAAGGTATTTTCAATGATACACTGCATATTACGTTTTAATATAAGGTATTGTAAATGATACACTGCATATTACGTTATATTATAAGGTATTTTCAATGATACACTGCAATATTACGTTGTATTATAAGGTATTTTCATTGATAGACTAGAATTACCATATATTCTAAGGTATTTTCAATGATACACTGCATATTACGTTTTATTATAAGGTATTTTCAATGATACACTGGATATTACGTTATTTCATAAGGTATTTTCAATGATACACGGCATATTACGTTATATTCTAAGGTATTTTCAATGATACACGGCATATTACGTTATATTATAAGGTATTTTCAATGATACACTGCATATTACGTTTTATTATAAGGTAATTTCGATGATACACTGCATATTACGTTATATTATTAGGTATTTTCAATGATTCACTAAAAAATTACGATATATTATAAGGTATTTCCAATGATACTCTGCATATTACGTTATATTATAAGGTATTTTCAATGATACACTGCATATTACGTTATACTATAAGGTATTTTCATTGATACACTACAAATTACGATATATTATAAGGTATTTTCAATGGTACACTGCATATTACGTTATATTCTAAGGTATTTTCAATGATACACTGCATATTACGTTTTAATATAAGGTATTTTCAATGATACACTGCATATTACGTTATATTATAAGGTATTATCAATGATACACTGCATATTACGTTATATTATAAGGTATTTTCAATGATACACTGCATATTGCGTTATTTTATAAGGTATTTTCATTGATAGACTAGAATTACCATATATTCTAAGCTATTTTCAATGATACACTGCATATTACGTTATATTATAAGGTATTTTCAATGATAAACTACTATATATTATAAGGTATTTTCAATGATACACTACAAATTACGATATATTATAAGGTATTTTCACTGATACACTGCATATTACGTTATATTATAAGGTATTTTCAATGATACACTGCATATTACGTTATATTATAAGGTATTTTCAATGATACACTGCATATTACGTTTTATTATAACGTATTTTCAATGATACACAGCATATTACGTCATATTATAAGGTATTTTCAATGATAAACTACAATATATTACAAGGTAGTTTCAATGATACACTACAAATTACGATATATTATAAGGTATTTTCAATGATACACTGCATATTACTTTATATTATAAGGTATTTTCAATGATACACTGCATATTACGTTATATCATAAGGTATTTTCAATGATACACGGCATATTACGTTATATTATAAGGTATTTTCAATGATACACTGCATATTACGTTATATTATAAGATATTTTCAATGATGCACTGCATATTACGTTATACTATATGGTATTTTCAATGATACACTACAAATTACGATATATTATAAGGTATTTTCAATGATACACTGCAATATTACGTTGTATTATAAGGTATTTTCATTGATAGACTAGAATTACCATATATTCTAAGGTATTTTCAATGATACACTGCATATTACGTTATATTATAAGGTATTTTCAATGATACACTGCATATTACGTTATACTATAAGGTATTTTCAATGATACACTACAAATTACGATATATTATAAGGTATTTGCAATGATACACTGCATATTACGTTATATTATAAGGTATTTTCAATGATACACTGCATATTACGTTATATTATAAGGTATTTTCAATGATACACAGCATATTACGTTATATTATAAGGTATTTTCAATGATAAACTACTATATATTACAAGGTAGTTTCAATGATACACTACAAATTACGATATATTATAAGGTATTTTCACTGATACACTGCATATTACTTTATATTATAAGGTATTTTCAATGATACACTGCATATTACGTTATATCATAAGGTATTTTCAATGATACACGGCATATTACGTTATATTATAAGGTATTTTCAATGATACACTGCATATTACGTTATATTATAAGGTATTTTCAATGATACACTGCATATTACGTTATATTATAAGGTATTTTCAATGATACACTGCATATTACGTTTTAATATAAGGTATTGTAAATGATACACTGCATATTACGTTATATTATAAGGTATTATCAATGATACACTGCATATTACGTTATATTATAAGGTATTTTCAATGGTACACTGCATATTGCGTTATTTTATAAGGTATTTTCATTGATAGACTAGAATTACCATATATTCTAAGGTATTTTCAATGATACACTGCATATTACGTTATATTATAAGGTATTTTCAATGATAAACTACTACATATTATAAGGTATTTTCAATGATACACTACAAATTACGTTTTATTATAAGGTATTTTCAATGATACACAGCATATTACGTCATATTATAAGGTATTTTCAATGATAAACTACTATATATTACAAGGTAGTTTCAATGATACACTACAAATTACGATATATTATAAGGTATTTTCAATGATACACTGCATATTACGTTATATTATAAGGTATTTTCAATGATACACTGCATATTACGTTATACTATAAGGTATTTTCAATGATACACTACAAATTACGATATATTATAAGGTATTTTCAATGATACACTGCATATTACGTTATATTATAAGGTATTTTCAATGATACACTGCATATTACGTTATATCATAAGGTATTTTCAATGATACACGGCATATTACGTTATATTCTAAGGTATTTTCAATGATACACTGCATATTACGTTATATTATAAGGTATTTTCAATGATACACTGCATATTACGTTATATTATAAGGTATTTTCAATGATACACTGCATATTACGTTATATTATAAGGTATTTTCAATGATACACTGCATATTACGTTTTAATATAAGGTATTTTCAATGATACACTGCATATTACGTTATATTATAAGGTATTATCAATGATACACTGCATATTACGTTTTATTATAAGGTATTTTCAATGATACACTGCATATTACGTTTTATTATAAGGTAATTTCGATGATACACTGCATATTACGTTATATTATTAGGTATTTTCAATGATACACTAAAAAATTACGATATATTATAAGGTATTTCCAATGATACTCTGCATATTACGTTATATTATAAGGTATTTTCAATGATACACTGCATATTACGTTATACTATAACGTATTTTCAATGATACACTACAAATTACGATATATTATAAGGTATTTTCACTGATACACGGCATATTACGTTTTATTATAAGGTATTTTCAATGATACACTGCATATTACGTTATACTATAAGGTATTTTCAATGATACACTACAAATTACGATATATTATAAGGTATTTTCAATGATACACTGCATATTACGTTATATTATAAGGTATTTTCAATGATACACTGCATATTACGTTATATCATAAGGTATTTTCAATGATACACGGCATATTACGTTATATTCTAAGGTATTTTCAATGATACACTGCATATTACGTTATATTATAAGGTATTTTCAATGATACACTGCATATTACGTTATATTATAAGGTATTTTCAATGGTACACTGCATATTACGTTATATTATAAGGTATTTTCAATGATACACTGCATATTACGTTTTATTATAAGGTATTTTCAATGATACACAGCATATTACGTCATATTATAAGGTATTTTCAATGATAAACTACTATATATTACAAGGTAGTTTCAATGATACACTACAAATTACGATATATTATAAGGTATTTTCAATGATACACTGCATATTACGTTTTATTATAAGGTATTTTCAATGATACACTGCATATTACGTTATACTATAAGGTATTTTCAATGATACACTACAAATTACGATATATTATAAGGTATTTGCAATGATACACTGCATATTACGTTATATTATAAGGTATTTTCAATGATACACTGCATATTACGTTATATCATAAGGTATTTTCAATGATACACGGCATATTACGTTATATTCTAAGGTATTTTCAATGATACACTGCATATTACGTTATATCATAAGGTATTTTCAATGATACACAGCATATTACGTTATATTATAAGGTATTTTCAATGATAAACTACTATATATTACAAGGTAGTTTCAATGATACACTACAAATTACGATATATTATAAGGTATTTTCACTGATACACTGCATATTACTTTATATTATAAGGTATTTTCAATGATACACTGCATATTACGTTATATCATAAGGTATTTTCAATGATACACGGCATATTACGTTATATTATAAGGTATTTTCAATGATACACTGCATATTACGTTATATTATAAGGTATTTTCAATGATACACTGCATATTACGTTATATTATAAGGTATTTTCAATGATACACTGCATATTACGTTTTAATATAAGGTATTGTAAATGATACACTGCATATTACGTTATATTATAAGGTATTATCAATGATACACTGCATATTACGTTATATTATAAGGTATTTTCAATGATACACTGCATATTGCGTTATTTTATAAGGTATTTTCATTGATAGACTAGAATTACCATATATTCTAAGGTATTTTCAATGATACACTGCATATTACGTTATATTATAAGGTATTTTCAATGATACACTGCATATTACGTTATATTCTAAGGTATTTTCAATGATACACTGCATATTACGTTATATTATAAGGTATTTTCAATGATACACTGCATATTACGTTATATTATAAGGTATTTTCAATGGTACACTGCATATTACGTTATATTATAAGGTATTTTCAATGATACACTGCATATTACGTTTTAATATAAGGTATTTTCAATGATACACTGCATATTACGTTATATTATAAGGTATTATCAATGATACACTGCATATTACGTTTTATTATAAGGTATTTTCAATGATACACTGCATATTACGTTTTATTATAAGGTAATTTCGATGATACACTGCATATTACGTTATATTATTAGGTATTTTCAATGATACACTAAAAAATTACGATATATTATAAGGTATTTCCAATGATACTCTGCATATTACGTTATATTATAAGGTATTTTCAATGATACACTGCATATTACGTTATACTATAACGTATTTTCAATGATACACTACAAATTACGATATATTATAAGGTATTTTCACTGATACACGGCATATTACGTTTTATTATAAGGTATTTTCAATGATACACTGCATATTACGTTATACTATAAGGTATTTTCAATGATACACTACAAATTACGATATATTATAAGGTATTTTCAATGATACACTGCATATTACGTTATATTATAAGGTATTTTCAATGATACACTGCATATTACGTTATATCATAAGGTATTTTCAATGATACACGGCATATTACGTTATATTCTAAGGTATTTTCAATGATACACTGCATATTACGTTATATTATAAGGTATTTTCAATGATACACTGCATATTACGTTATATTATAAGGTATTTTCAATGGTACACTGCATATTACGTTATATTATAAGGTATTTTCAATGATACACTGCATATTACGTTTTATTATAAGGTATTTTCAATGATACACAGCATATTACGTCATATTATAAGGTATTTTCAATGATAAACTACTATATATTACAAGGTAGTTTCAATGATACACTACAAATTACGATATATTATAAGGTATTTTCAATGATACACTGCATATTACGTTATATTATAAGGTATTTTCAATGATACACTGCATATTACGTTATACTATAAGGTATTTTCAATGATACACTACAAATTACGATATATTATAAGGTATTTGCAATGATACACTGCATATTACGTTATATTATAAGGTATTTTCAATGATACACTGCATATTACGTTATATCATAAGGTATTTTCAATGATACACGGCATATTACGTTATATTCTAAGGTATTTTCAATGATACACTGCATATTACGTTATATTATAAGGTATTTTCAATGATACACTGCATATTACGTTATATTATAAGGTATTTTCAATGGTACACTGCATATTACGTTATATTATAAGGTATTTTCAATGATACACTGCATATTACGTTTTAATATAAGGTATTTTCAATGATACACTGCATATTACGTTATATTATAAGGTATTATCAATGATACACTGCATATTACGATATATTATAAGGTATTTTCAATGATACACTGCATATTACTTTATATTATAAGGTATTTTCAATGATACACTGCATATTACGTTATATCATAAGGTATTTTCAATGATACACGGCATATTACGTTATATTATAAGGTATTTTCAATGATACACTGAATATTACGTTATATTATAAGGTATTTTCAATGATGCACTGCATATTACGTTATACTATATGGTATTTTCAATGATACACTACAAATTACGATATATTATAAGGTATTTTCAATGATACACTGCAATATTACGTTGTATTATAAGGTATTTTCATTGATAGACTAGAATTACCATATATTCTAAGGTATTTTCAATGATACACTGCATATTACGTTTTATTATAAGGTATTTTCAATGATACACTGCATATTACGTTATACTATAAGGTATTTTCAATGATACACTACAAATTACGATATATTATAAGGTATTTGCAATGATACACTGCATATTACGTTATATTATAAGGTATTTTCAATGATACACTGCATATTACGTTATATCATAAGGTATTTTCAATGATACACGGCATATTACGTTATATTCTAAGGTATTTTCAATGATACACTGCATATTACGTTATATTATAAGGTATTTTCAATGATACACTGCATATTACGTTATATTATAAGGTATTTTCAATGGTACACTGCATATTACGTTATATTATAAGGTATTTTCAATGATACACTGCATATTACGTTTTAATATAAGGTATTTTCAATGATACACTGCATATTACGTTATATTATAAGGTATTATCAATGATACACTGCATATTACGTTTTATTATAAGGTATTTTCAATGATACACTGCATATTACGTTTTATTATAAGGTAATTTCGATGATACACTGCATATTATGTTATATTATTAGGTATTTTCAATGATACACTAAAAAATTACGATATATTATAAGGTATTTCCAATGATACTCTGCATATTACGTTATATTATAAGGAATTTTCAATGATACACTGCATATTACGTTATATTATAAGGTATTTTCAATGATACACTGCATATTAAGTTATATTATAAGGTATTTTCAATGATACACAGAATATTACGTTATATTATAAGGTATTTTCAATGATAAACTACTATATATTACAAGGTATTTTCAATGATACACTGCATATTACGTTATATTATAAGGTATTTTCAATGATACACCGCTATATTACGTTATATTATAATGTATTTTCAATGATACACTGCATATTACGTTATATTATTAGGTATTTTCAATGATACACAGAATATTACGTTATATTATAAGGTATTTTCAATGATAAACTACTATATATTACAAGGTATTTTCAATGATACACTGCATATTACGTTATATTATAAGGTATTTTCAATGATACACCGCATATTACGTTATATTATAATGTATTTTCAATGATACACTGCATATTACGTTATATTATAAGGTATTTTCAATGATACACTGCATATTACGTTATATTATAAGGTATTTTCATTGATACACTACAAATTACCATATATTATGAGGTATCTTCAATGATACAGTGCATATTACGTTATATTATAAGGTATTTTCAATGATACACTGCATATTACGTTATATTATAAGGTATTTTCAATGATACACTACAAATTACGATATATTATAAGGTATTTTCAATGATACACTGCATATTACGTTATATTATAATGTATTTTCAATGATACACTGCATATTACGTTATATTATAAGGTATTTTCAATGATACACTGCATATTACGTTATATTATAAGGTATTTTCAATGATAGACTAGAATTACCATATATTCTAAGGTATTTTCAATGATACACTGCATATTACGTTATATTATAAGGTATTTTCATTGATAGACTAGAATTACCATATATTCTAAGGTATTTTCAATGATACACTACAAATTACGATGTATTATAAGGTATTTTCAATGATACACTGCATATTACGTTATATTATAATGTATTTTCAATGATACACTGCATATTACGTTATATTATAAGGTATTTTCAATGATAGACTAGAATTACCATATATTCTAAGGTATTTTCAATGATACACTACAAATTACGATATATTATAAGGTATTTTCAATGATACACTGCATATTAAGTTATATTATAAGGTATTTTCAATGATAAACTACTATATATTATAAGGTATTTTCAATGATACACTGCATATTACGTTATATTATAAGGTATTTTCAAAGATACACTACAAATAACGATATATTATAAAGTATTTTCAATGATAACCTGCATATTACGTTATATTATAAGGTATTTTCAATGATACACTGCATATTACGTTATATTATAAGGTATTTTCAATGATACACTGCATATTACGTTATATTATAAGGTATTTTCAATGATACACCGCTATATTACGTTATATTATAATGTATTTTCAATGATACACAGCATATTACGTTATATTATAAGGTATTTTCAATGATAAACTACTATATATTACAAGGTAGTTTCAATGATACACTACAAATTACGATATATTATAAGGTATTTTCAATGATACACTGCATATTACTTTATATTATAAGGTATTTTCAATGATACACTGCATATTACGTTATATCATAAGGTATTTTCAATGATACACGGCATATTACGTTATATTATAAGGTATTTTCAATGATACACTACAAATTACGATATATATAAGGTATTTTCAATGATAACCTGCATATTACGTTATATTATAAGGTATTTTCAATGATACACTGCATATTACGTTATATTATAAGGTATTTTCATTGATCGACTAGAATTACCATATATTCTAAGGTATTTTCAATGATACACTGCATATTACGTTATATGGGAAGGTATATTCAATGATACACTGCATATTACGTTATAGTATAAGGTATTTTCAATGATACACTGCATATTACGTTATATTATAAGGTATTTTCAATGATACACTACAAATTACGATATATTATAAGGTATTTTCAATGATACACTAGAATTACCATATATTCTAAGGTATTTTCAATGATACACTGCATATTACGTTATATTATAAGGTATTTTCAATGATAGACTAGAATTACCATATATTCTAAGGTATTTTCAATGATACACTACAAATTACGATATATTATAAGGTATTTTCTATTATACCCTGCATATTACGTTATATTATAAGGTATTTCCAATGATACACTGCATATTACGTTATATTATAAGGAATTTTCAATGATACACTGCATATTACGTTATATTATAAGGTATTTTCATTGATAGACAAGAATTACCATATATTCAAAGGTATTTTCAATGATACACTGCATATTACGTTATATCATAAGGTATTTTCAATGATACACTGCATATTACGTTATATTATAATGTATTTTCAATGATACACTGCATATTACGTTATATTATAAGGTATTTTTCAATGATAAACTGCATATTACGTTATATTATAAGGTATTTTCAATGATGCACTGCATATTACGTTACACGATAAGGTATTTTCATTGTTAGACTAGAATTACCATATATTCTAAGGTATATTTTCAATGATACACTGCATATTACGTTATATGAGAAGGTATTTTCATTGATACACTACAAATTACGATATATTATAAGGTATTTTCAATGATACACTGCATATTACGTTATATGGGAAGGTATTTTCAATGATACACTGCATATTACGTTATATTATAAGGTATTTTCAATGATACACTGCATATTACGTTAGATTATAAGGTATTTTCAATGATACACTACAAATTACGATATATTCTAAGGTATTTTCAATGGTGCACTGCATATTACGTTATATTATAAGGTATTTTCATTGACAGACTAGAATTACCATATATTATAAGGTATTTTCAATGATACACTGCATATTACGTTATATTATAAGGTTTTTTTCAATGATGCACTGCATATTACGTTATACTATAAGGTATTTTCAATGATACACTACAAATTACGATATATTATAAGGTATTTTCCATGATACACTGCATATTACGTTATATTATAAGGTATTTTCAGTGATAGACTAGAATTACCATATATTCTAAGGTATTTTCAATGATACACTACAAATTACGATATATTATAAGGTATTTTCAATGATAACCTGCATATTACGTTATATTATAAGGTATTTTCAATGATACACTGCATATTACATTATATTATAAGGTATTTTCAATGATATACTGCATATTACGTTATATTATAAGGTATTTTCAATGATGCACTGCATATTACGTTATACTATAATGTATTTTCAATGATACACTACAAATTACGATATATTATAAGGTATTTTCAATGATACACTGCATATTACGTTATATTATAAGGTATTTTCAATGATGCACTGCATATTACGTTATACTATAATGTATTTTCAATGATACACTTCAAATTACGATATATTATAAGGTATTTTCAATGATACACTGCATATTACGTTTTATTATAAGGTATTTGCAATGATACACTGCATATTACGTTATATTATTAGGTATTTTCAATGATACACTAAAAAATTACGATATATTATAAGGTATTTCCAATGATACACTGCATATTACGTTATATTATAAGGAATTTTCAATGATACACTGCATATTACGTTATATTATAAGGTATTTTCATTGATAGACAAGAATTACCATATATTCAAAGGTATTTTCAATGATACACTGCATATTACGTTATATCATAAGGTATTTTCAATGATACACTGCATATTACGTTATATTATAATGTATTTTCAATGATACACTGCATATTACGTTATATTATAAGGTATTTTCAATGATACACTGCATATTACGTTATATTATAAGGTATTTTCAGTGATAGCCTAGAATTACCATATATTCTAAGGTATTTTCAATGATACACTGCATATTACGTTTTATTATAAGGTATTTTCAATGATACACTGCATATTACGTTATACTATAAGGTATTTTCAATGATACACTACAAATTACGATATATTATAAGGTATTTGCAATGATACACTGCATATTACGTTATATTATAAGGTATTTTCAATGATACACTGCATATTACGTTATATCATAAGGTATTTTCAATGATACACGGCATATTACGTTATATTCTAAGGTATTTTCAATGATACACTGCATATTACGTTATATTATAAGGTATTTTCAATGATACACTGCATATTACGTTATATTATAAGGTATTTTCAATGGTACACTGCATATTACGTTATATTATAAGGTATTTTCAATGATACACTGCATATTACGTTTTAATATAAGGTATTTTCAATGATACACTGCATATTACGTTATATTATAAGGTATTTTCATTGATAGACAAGAATTACCATATATTCAAAGGTATTTTCAATGATACACTGCATATTACGTTATATCATAAGGTATTTTCAATGATACACTGCATATTACGTTATATTATAAGGTATTTTCAATGATACACTGCATATTACGTTATATTATAAGGTATTTTCAATGATACACTGCATATTACGTTTTAATATAAGGTATTTTCAATGATACACTGCATATTACGTTATATTATAAGGTATTATCAATGATACACTGCATATTACGTTTTATTATAAGGTATTTTCAATGATACACTGCATATTACGTTTTATTATAAGGTAATTTCGATGATACACTGCATATTACGTTATATTATTAGGTATTTTCAATGATACACTAAAAAATTACGATATATTATAAGGTATTTCCAATGATACTCTGCATATTACGTTATATTATAAGGAATTTTCAATGATACACTGCATATTACGTTATATTATAAGGTATTTTCAATGATACACTGCATATTACGTTATATTATTAGGTATTTTCAATGATACACTAAAAAATTACGATATATTATAAGGTATTTCCAATGATACTCTGCATATTACGTTTTATTATAAGGTATTTTCAATGATACACTGCATATTACGTTATACTATAAGGTATTTTCAATGATACACTACAAATTACGATATATTATAAGGTATTTGCAATGATACACTGCATATTACGTTATATTATAAGGTATTTTCAATGATACACTGCATATTACGTTATATCATAAGGTATTTTCAATGATACACGGCATATTACGTTATATTATAAGGTATTTTCAATGATACACTACAAATTACGATATATTATAAGGTATTTTCAATGATAACCTGCATATTACGTTATATTATAAGGTATTTTCAATGATACACTGCATATTACGTTATATTATAAGGTATTTTCAATGGTACACTGCATATTACGTTATATTATAAGGTATTTTCAATGATACACTGCATATTACGTTTTAATATAAGGTATTTTCAATGATACACTGCATATTACGTTATATTATAAGGTATTTTCATTGATAGACAAGAATTACCATATATTCAAAGGTATTTTCAATGATACACTGCATATTACGTTATATCATAAGGTATTTTCAATGATACACTGCATATTACGTTATATTATAAGGTATTTTCAATGATACACTGCATATTACGTTATATTATAAGGTATTTTCAATGATACACTGCATATTACGTTTTAATATAAGGTATTTTCAATGATACACTGCATATTACGTTATATTATAAGGTATTATCAATGATACACTGCATATTACGTTTTATTATAAGGTATTTTCAATGATACACTGCATATTACGTTTTATTATAAGGTAATTTCGATGATACACTGCATATTACGTTATATTATTAGGTATTTTCAATGATACACTAAAAAATTACGATATATTATAAGGTATTTCCAATGATACTCTGCATATTACGTTATATTATAAGGTATTTTCAATGATACACTGCATATTACGTTATATTATAAGGTATTTTCAATGATACACTGCATATTACGTTATATTATTAGGTATTTTCAATGATACACTAAAAAATTACGATATATTATAAGGTATTTCCAATGATACTCTGCATATTACGTTTTATTATAAGGTATTTTCAATGATACACTGCATATTACGTTATACTATAAGGTATTTTCAATGATACACTACAAATTACGATATATTATAAGGTATTTGCAATGATACACTGCATATTACGTTATATTATAAGGTATTTTCAATGATACACTGCATATTACGTTATATCATAAGGTATTTTCAATGATACACGGCATATTACGTTATATTCTAAGGTATTTTCAATGATACACTGCATATTACGTTATATTATAAGGTATTTTCAATGATACACTGCATATTACGTTATATTATAAGGTATTTTCAATGGTACACTGCATATTACGTTATATTATAAGGTATTTTCAATGATACACTGCATATTACGTTTTAATATAAGGTATTTTCAATGATACACTGCATATTACGTTATATTATAAGGTATTATCAATGATACACTGCATATTACGTTTTATTATAAGGTATTTTCAATGATACACTGCATATTACGTTATATTATAAGGTATTTTCAATGATACACTGCATATTACGTTATATTATAAGGTATTTTCAGTGATAGCCTAGAATTACCATATATTCTAAGGTATTTTCAATGATACACTGCATATTACGTTTTATTATAAGGTATTTTCAATGATACACTGCATATTACGTTATACTATAAGGTATTTTCAATGATACACTACAAATTACGATATATTATAAGGTATTTGCAATGATACACTGCATATTACGTTATATTATAAGGTATTTTCAATGATACACTGCATATTACGTTATATCATAAGGTATTTTCAATGATACACGGCATATTACGTTATATTCTAAGGTATTTTCAATGATACACTGCATATTACGTTATATTATAAGGTATTTTCAATGATACACTGCATATTACGTTATATTATAAGGTATTTTCAATGGTACACTGCATATTACGTTATATTATAAGGTATTTTCAATGATACACTGCATATTACGTTTTAATATAAGGTATTTTCAATGATACACTGCATATTACGTTATATTATAAGGTATTTTCATTGATAGACAAGAATTACCATATATTCAAAGGTATTTTCAATGATACACTGCATATTACGTTATATCATAAGGTATTTTCAATGATACACTGCATATTACGTTATATTATAAGGTATTTTCAATGGTACACTGCATATTACGTTATATTATAAGGTATTTTCAATGATACACTGCATATTACGTTTTAATATAAGGTATTTTCAATGATACACTGCATATTACGTTATATTATAAGGTATTATCAATGATACACTGCATATTACGTTTTATTATAAGGTATTTTCAATGATACACTGCATATTACGTTTTATTATAAGGTAATTTCGATGATACACTGCATATTACGTTATATTATTAGGTATTTTCAATGATACACTAAAAAATTACGATATATTATAAGGTATTTCCAATGATACTCTGCATATTACGTTATATTATAAGGAATTTTCAATGATACACTGCATATTACGTTATATTATAAGGTATTTTCAATGATACACTGCATATTACGTTATATTATAAGGTATTTTCAATGATACACAGAATATTACGTTATATTATAAGGTATTTTCATTGATACACTACAAATTACCATATATTATGAGGTATCTTCAATGATACAGTGCATATTACGTTATATTATAGGGTATTTTCAATGATACACTGCATATTACGTTATATTATAAGGTATTTTTCAATGATACACTACAAATTACGATATATTATAAGGTATTTTCAATGATACACTGCATATTACGTTATATTATAATGTATTTTCAATGATACACTGCATATTACGTTATATTATAAGGTATTTTCAATGATACACTGCATATTACGTTATATTATAAGGTATTTTCAGTGATAGCCTAGAATTACCATATATTCTAAGGTATTTCCAATGATACATTGCATATTACGTTATATTATAAGGTATTTTCAATGATTCACTGCATATTACGTTATATTATAAGGTATTTTCAATGATACACTGCATATTACGTTATATTATAAGGTATTTTCAATGATACACAGCATATTACGTTACATTATAAGGTATTTTCAATGATAAACTACTATATATTACAAGGTAGTTTCAATCATACACTGCATATTACGTTATATTATAAGGTATTTTCAATGATACACCGCATATTACGTACATTATAAGGTATTTTCAATGATAAACTACTATATATTACAAGGTAGTTTCAATGATACACTACAAATTACGATAGATTATAAGGTATTTTCAATGATACACTGCATATTACTTTATATTATAAGGTATTTTCATTGATACACTACAAATTACGATATATTATAAGGTATTTTCAATGATACACAGCATATTACGTTATATTATTAGGTATTTTCAATGATACACTAAAAAATTACGATATATTATGAGGTATCTTCAATGATACACTGCATATTACGTTATATTATAAGGTATTTTCAATGATACACTGCATATTACGTTATATCATAAGGCATTTTCAATGATACACTGCATTTTAAGTTATATTATAAGGTATTTTCAATGATGCACTGCATATTACGTTATACTATAAGGTATTTTCAATGATACACTACACATTACGATATATTATAAAGTATTTTCAATGATACACTGCATATTACGTTATATTATAAGGTATTTTCATTGATAGACTAGAATTAGCATATATTCTAAGGTATTTTCAATGATACACTGCATATTACGTTATATTATAAGGTATTTTCAATGATAAACTACTATATATTATAAGGTATTTTCACTGATACACTGCATATTACGTTATATTATAAGGTATTTTAAATTGATAGACTAGAATTACCATATATTCTAAGGTATTTTCAATGATACACTGCATATTACGTTATATCATAAGGTATTTTCAATGATACACTGCATATTACGTTATATTATAAGGTATTTTCAAGGATACACCGCATATTACGTTATATTATAAGGTATTTTCAATGATACACTACAAATTACGATATGTTATAAGGTATTTTCAATGATACCCTGCATATTACGTTATATTATAAGGTATTTTCAATGATACACTGCATATTACGTTATATTATACGGTATTTTCAATGATACACTAAAAATTACGATATATTATAAGGTATTTTCAATGATACCCTGCATATTACGTTAAATTATAAGGTATTTTCAATGATACACTGCATATTACGTGATATTATAAGGTATTTTCAATGATGCACTGCATATTACGTTATACTATAAGGTATTTTCAATGATACAATACAAATTACGATATATTATAAGGTATTTTCAATAATACACTGCATATTACGTTATATTATAAGGTATTTTCATTGTTAGACTAGAATTACCATATATTCTAAGGTATTTTCAATGATACACTACAAATTACGATATATTATAAGGTATTTGTAATGATACACTGCATATTACGTTATATTCTAAGGTATTTTCAATGATACACTACAAATTACGATATATTATAAGGTATTTTCAATGATACACTGCATATTACGTTATACTATAAGATATTTTCATTGATAGACAAGAATTACCATATATTCTAAGGTATTTTCAATGATACACTGCATATTACGTTATATCATAAGGCATTTTCAATGATACACTGCATATTAAGTTATATTATAAGGTATTTTCAATGATACACTGCATATTACGTTATATTATAAGGTATTTTCAAGGATACACCGCATATTACGTTATATTATAAGTTATTTTCAATGATACACTGCATATTACGTTATATTATAAGGTTTTTTCAATGATGCACTGCATATTACGTTATACTATAAGGTATTTTCAATGATACACTACAAATTACGTTATATTATAAGGTATTTTCAATGATACACTGCATATCACGTTATATTATAAGGTATTTTCAATGATACACTGCATATTACGTTATATTATAAGGTATATTCAATGATACACTGCATATTACGTTATATTATAAGGTTTTATCAATGATGCACTGCATATTACGTTATACTATAAGGTATTTTCAATGATACACTGCATATTACGATATATTATAAGGTATTTTCAATGATACACTGCATATTACGTTATATTATGAGTTATTTTCATTGATAGACTAGAATTACCATATATTCTAAGGTATTTTCAATGATACACTACAAATTACGATATATTATAAGGTATTTTCAATGATAACCTGCATATTAGGTTATATTATAAGGTATTTTCAATGATACACTGCATATTACGTTATATTATAAGGTATTTTCAGTGATAGACTGCATATTACGTTATATTATAAGGTATTTTCAATGATACACTGCATATGCGTTATATTATAAGGTATTTTCAATGATACACTGCATATTACGTTATATTATAAGGTTTTTTCAATGATGCACTGCATATTACGTTATACTATAAGGTATTTTCAATGATACACTACAAATTACGATATATTATAAGGTATTTTCAATGATACACTGCATATTACGTTATATTATAAGGTATTTTCAATGATGCACTGCATATTACGTTATACTATAATGTATTTTCAATGATACACTTCAAATTACGATATATTATAAGGTATTTTCAATGATACACTGCATATTACGTTTATTATAAGGTATTTGCAATGATACACTGCATATTACGTTATATTATTAGGTATTTTCAATGATACACTAAAAAATTACGATATATTATAAGGTATTTCCAATGATACACTGCATATTACGTTATATTATAAGGAATTTTCAATGATACACTGCATATTACGTTATATTATAAGGTATTTTCATTGATAGACAAGAATTACCATATATTCAAAGGTATTTTCAATGATACACTGCATATTACGTTATATCATAAGGTATTTTCAATGATACACTGCATATTACGTTATATTATAATGTATTTTCAATGATACACTGCATATTACGTTATATTATAAGGTATTTTCAATGATACACTGCATATTACGTTATATTATAAGGTATTTTCAGTGATAGCCTAGAATTACCATATATTCTAAGGTATTTTCAATGATACACTGCATATTACGTTTTATTATAAGGTATTTTCAATGATACACTGCATATTACGTTATACTATAAGGTATTTTCAATGATACACTGCATATTACGTTATATTATAAGGTATTTTCAGTGATACACTGCATATTACGTTATATTATAAGGTATTTTCAGTGATAGCCTAGAATTACCATATATTCTAAGGTATTTTCAATGATACACTGCATATTACGTTATATTATAAGGTATTATCAATGATACACTGCATATTACGTTTTATTATAAG
>CAKAJI010000270.1:0-42141 GCA_916610255.1 Lasioglossum lativentre
TGCAGTGTATCATTGAAAATACCTTATAATATATAGTAGTTTATCATTGAAAATACCTTATAATATAACTTAATATGCAGTGTATCATTGAAAATACCTTATGATATACCGTAATATGCAGTGTATCATTGAAAATACCTTATAATATAACGTAATATGCAGTGTATCATTGAAAATACCTAATAATATAACGTAATATGCAGTGTATCATTGAAAATACCTTATAATATAACGTAATATGCAGTGTATCATTGGAAATACCTTATAATATATCGTAATTTTTTAGTGTATCATTGAAAATACCTTATAATATAACGTAATATGCAGTGCATCATTGAAAATACCTTATAATATAACGTAATATGCAGTGTATCATTGAAAATACCTTATAATATAACGTAATATGCAGTGTATCATTGAAAATACCTTATAATTTATCGCAATTTGTAGTGTATCAAAGAAAATACCTTCTCATATAACGTAATGTGCAGTGTATCATTGAAAATACCTTATAATATATCGTAATTTGTAGTGAATCTTTGAAAATACCTTATAATATAACGTAATATGCAATGTATCATTGAAAATACCTTATAATATATTGCAGTTTATCATTGAAAATACCTTTTAATATAACTTAATATGAGGGTGTATCATTGAAAATACCTTATGATATAACGTAATATGCAGTGTATCATTGAAAATACCTTAGAATATATGGTAATTCTAGTCTATCAATGAAAATACCTTATAATATAACGTAATATGCAGTGTATCATTGAAAATACCTTATAATATAACGTAATATGCAGTGTATCATTGAAAATACCTTATAATATAACGTAATATGCAGTGTATCATTGAAAATACCTTATAATATATCGTAATTTGTAGTGTACCTTTGAAAATACCTTATAATATAACGTAATATGCAGTGTATCATTGAAAATACCTTCAGATATAACGTAATATGCAGTGTATCATTGAAAATACCTTATAATATATCGTAATTTGTAGTGTATCATTGAAAATACCTTATAATATAACTTAATATGCAGTGTATCATTGAAAATGCCCTATAGTATATCGTTTTTTGTAGTGTATCTTTGAAAATACCTTATAATATAACGTAATATGCAGTGTATCATTGAAAATACCTTATAATATATAGTAGTTTATCATTGAAAATACCTTATAATATAACTTAATATGCAGTGTATCATTGAAAATACCTTATGATATACCGTAATATGCAGTGTATCATTGGAAATACCTTATAATATATCGTAATTTTTTAGTGTATCATTGAAAATACCTTATAATATAACGTAATATGCAGTGTATCATTGAAAATACCTTATAATATAACGTAATATGCAGTGTATCATTGAAAATACCTTATAATATAACGTAATATGCAGTGTATCATTGGAAATACCTTATAATATATCGTAATTTTTTAGTGTATCATTGAAAATACCTTATAATATAACGTAATATGCAGTGCATCATTGAAAATACCTTATAATATAACGTAATATGCAGTGTATCATTGAAAATACCTTATAATATAACGTAATATGCAGTGTATCATTGAAAATACCTTATAATTTAACGTAATATGCAGTGTATCATTGAAAATACCTTATAATATAACGTAATATGCAGTGTATCATTGAAAATACCTTATAATATAATGTAATATGCAGTGTATCATTGAAAATACCTTATAATTTAACGTAATATGCAGTGTATCATTGAAAATACCTTATAATATAACGTAATATGCAGTGTATCATTGAAAATACCTTCCCATATAACGTAATATGCAGTGTATCATTGAAAATACCTTATAATATATCGTAATTTGTAGTGTATCAATGAAAATACCTTCTCATATAACGTAATATGCAGTGTATCATTGAAAATACCTTAGAATATATGGTAATTCTAGTCTATCAATGAAAATACCTTATAATATAACGTAATATGCAGTGTATCATTGGAAATACCTTATAATATATCGTAATTTTTTAGTGTATCATTGAAAATACCTTATAATATAACGTAATATGCAGTGCATCATTGAAAATACCTTATAATATAACGTAATATGCAGTGTATCATTGAAAATACCTTATAATATAACGTAATATGCAGTGTATCATTGAAAATACATTATAATTTATCGTAATTTGTAGTGTATCAAAGAAAATACCTTCTCATATAACGTAATGTGCAGTGTATCATTGAAAATACCTTATAATATATCGTAATTTGTAGTGAATCTTTGAAAATACCTTATAATATAACGTAATATGCAATGTATCATTGAAAATACCTTATAATATATTGCAGTTTATCATTGAAAATACCTTTTAATATAACTTAATATGAGGGTGTATCATTGAAAATACCTTATGATATAACGTAATATGCAGTGTATCATTGAAAATACCTTAGAATATATGGTAATTCTAGTCTATCAATGAAAATACCTTATAATATAACGTAATATGCAGTGTATCATTGAAAATACCTTATAATATAACGTAATATGCAGTGTATCATTGAAAATACCTTATAATATAACGTAATATGCAGTGTATCATTGAAAATACCTTATAATATATAGTAGTTTATCATTGAAAATACCTTATAATATAACGTAATATGCTGTGTATCATTGAAAATACCTTATAATATAACGTAATATGCAGTGTATCATTGAAAATACCTTATAATATAACGTAATATGCAGTGTATCATTGAAAATACCTTATAATATAACGTAATATGCAGTGTATCATTGGAAATACCTTATAATATATCGTAATTTTTTAGTGTATCATTGAAAATACCTTATAATATAACGTAATATGCAGTGCATCATTGAAAATACCTTATAATATAACGTAATATGCAGTGTATCATTGAAAATACCTTATAATATAACGTAATATGCAGTGTATCATTGAAAATACCTTATAATTTAACGTAATATGCAGTGTATCATTGAAAATACCTTATAATATAACGTAATATGCAGTGTATCATTGAAAATACCTTATAATATAATGTAATATGCAGTGTATCATTGAAAATACCTTATAATTTAACGTAATATGCAGTGTATCATTGAAAATACCTTATAATATAACGTAATATGCAGTGTATCATTGAAAATACCTTCCCATATAACGTAATATGCAGTGTATCATTGAAAATACCTTATAATATATCGTAATTTGTAGTGTATCAATGAAAATACCTTCTCATATAACGTAATATGCAGTGTATCATTGAAAATACCTTAGAATATATGGTAATTCTAGTCTATCAATGAAAATACCTTATAATATAACGTAATATGCAGTGTATCATTGAAAATACCTTATAATATATCGTAATTTGTAGTGTATCAATGAAAATACCTTCTCATATAACGTAATATGCAGTGTATCATTGAAAATACCCTATAATATATCGTTATTTGTAGTGTATCTTTGAAAATACCTTATAATATAACGTAATATGCAGTGTATCATTGAAAATACCTTATAATATATAGTAGTTTATCATTGAAAATACCTTATAATATAACTTAATATGCAGTGTATCATTGAAAATACCTTATGATATACCGTAATATGCAGTGTATCATTGAAAATACCTTATAATATAACGTAATATGCAGTGTATCATTGAAAATACCTTATAATATAACGTAATATGCAGTGTATCATTGAAAATACCTTATAATATAACGTAATATGCAGTGTATCATTGGAAATACCTTATAATATATCGTAATTTTTTAGTGTATCATTGAAAATACCTTATAATATAACGTAATATGCAGTGCATCATTGAAAATACCTTATAATATAACGTAATATGCAGTGTATCATTGAAAATACCTTATAATATAACGTAATATGCAGTGTATCATTGAAAATACCTTATAATTTATCGTAATTTGTAGTGTATCAAAGAAAATACCTTCTCATATAACGTAATGTGCAGTGTATCATTGAAAATACCTTATAATATATCGTAATTTGTAGTGAATCTTTGAAAATACCTTATAATATAACGTAATATGCAATGTATCATTGAAAATACCTTATAATATATTGCAGTTTATCATTGAAAATACCTTTTAATATAACTTAATATGAGGGTGTATCATTGAAAATACCTTATGATATAACGTAATATGCAGTGTATCATTGAAAATACCTTAGAATATATGGTAATTCTAGTCTATCAATGAAAATACCTTATAATATAACGTAATATGCAGTGTATCATTGAAAATACCTTATAATATAACGTAATATGCAGTGTATCATTGAAAATACCTTATAATATAACGTAATATGCAGTGTATCATTGAAAATACCTTATAATATATAGTAGTTTATCATTGAAAATACCTTATAATATAACGTAATATGCTGTGTATCATTGAAAATACCTTATAATATAACGTAATATGCAGTGTATCATTGAAAATACCTTCTCATATAACGTAATATGCAGTGTATCATTGAAAATACCTTATAATATATCGTTATTTGTAGTGTATCTTTGAAAATACCTTATAATAATGTAATATGCAGTGTATCATTGAAAATACCTTATAATATATAGTAGTTTATCATTGAAAATACCTTATAATATAACTTAATATGCAGTGTATCATTGAAAATACCTTATAGTATAACGTAATATGCAGTGCATCATTGAAAATACCTTATAATATAACGTATTATGCAGTGTATCATTGAAAATACCTTATAATATAACGTAATATGCAGTGTATCATTGAAAATACCTTATAATATATCGTAATTTGTAGTGTATCAATGAAAATACCTTCTCATATAACGTAATATGCAGTGTATCATTGAACATACCCTATAGTATATCGTTTTTTGTAGTGTATCTTTGAAAATACCTTATAATATAACGTAATATGCAGTGTATCATTGAAAATACCTTATAATATATAGTAGTTTATCATTGAAAATACCTTATAATATAACTTAATATGCAGTGTATCATTGAAAATACCTTATGATATACCGTAATATGCAGTGTATCATTGAAAATACCTTATAATATAACGTAATATGCAGTGTATCATTGAAAATACCTTATAATATAACGTAATATGCAGTGTATCATTGGAAATACCTTATGATATAACGTAATATGCAGTGTATCATTGAAAATACCTTAGAATATATGGTAATTCTAGTCTATCAATGAAAATACCTTATAATATAACGTAATATGCAGTGTATCATTGAAAATACCTTATAATATATCGTAATATGCAGTGTATCATTGAAAATACCTTATAATATAACGTAATATGCAGTGTATCATTGGAAATACCTTATAATATATCGTAATTTTTTAGTGTATCAATGAAAATACCTTATAATATAACGTAATATGCAGTGCATCATTGAAAATACCTTATAATATAACGTAATATGCAGTGTATCATTGAAAATACCTTATAATATAACGTAATATGCAGTGTATCATTGAAAATACCTTATAATTTAACGTAATATGCAGTGTATCATTGAAAATACCTTATAATATAACGTAATATGCAGTGTATCATTGAAAATACCTTATAATATAATGTAATATGCAGTGTATCATTGAAAATACCTTATAATTTAACGTAATATGCAGTGTATCATTGGAAATACCTTATAATATATCGTAATTTTTTAGTGTATCATTGAAAATACCTTATAATATAACGTAATATGCAGTGTATCATTGAAAATACCTTATAATATAACGTAATATGCAGTGTATCATTGAAAATACCTTATAATATAACGTAATATGCAGTGTATCATTGGAAATACCTTATAATATATCGTAATTTTTTAGTGTATCATTGAAAATACCTTATAATATAACGTAATATGCAGTGTATCATTGAAAATACCTTCTCATATAACGTAATATGCAGTGTATCATTGAAAATACCTTATAATATATCGTTATTTGTAGTGTATCTTTGAAAATACCTTATAATAATGTAATATGCAGTGTATCATTGAAAATACCTTATAATATATAGTAGTTTATCATTGAAAATACCTTATAATATAACTTAATATGCAGTGTATCATTGAAAATACCTTATAGTATAACGTAATATGCAGTGCATCATTGAAAATACCTTATAATATAACGTATTATGCAGTGTATCATTGAAAATACCTTATAATATAACGTAATATGCAGTGTATCATTGAAAATACCTTATAATATATCGTAATTTGTAGTGTATCAATGAAAATACCTTCTCATATAACGTAATATGCAGTGTATCATTGAAAATACCCTATAGTATATCGTTTTTTGTAGTGTATCTTTGAAAATACCTTATAATATAACGTAATATGCAGTGTATCATTGAAAATACCTTATAATATATAGTAGTTTATCATTGAAAATACCTTATAATATAACTTAATATGCAGTGTATCATTGAAAATACCTTATGATATACCGTAATATGCAGTGTATCATTGAAAATACCTTATAATATAACGTAATATGCAGTGTATCATTGAAAATACCTTATAATATAACGTAATATGCAGTGTATCATTGGAAATACCTTATGATATAACGTAATATGCAGTGTATCATTGAAAATACCTTAGAATATATGGTAATTCTAGTCTATCAATGAAAATACCTTATAATATAACGTAATATGCAGTGTATCATTGAAAATACCTTATAATATATCGTAATATGCAGTGTATCATTGAAAATACCTTATAATATAACGTAATATGCAGTGTATCATTGGAAATACCTTATAATATATCGTAATTTTTTAGTGTATCATTGAAAATACCTTATAATATAACGTAATATGCAGTGCATCATTGAAAATACCTTATAATATAACGTAATATGCAGTGTATCATTGAAAATACCTTATAATATATAGTAGTTTATCATTGAAAATACCTTATAATATAACGTAATATGCTGTGTATCATTGAAAATACCTTATAATATAACGTAATATGCAGTGTATCATTGAAAATACCTTCTCATATAACGTAATATGCAGTGTATCATTGAAAATACCTTATAATTTAACGTAATATGCAGTGTATCATTGAAAATACCTTATAATATAACGTAATATGCAGTGTATCATTGAAAATACCTTATAATATAATGTAATATGCAGTGTATCATTGAAAATACCTTATAATTTAACGTAATATGCAGTGTATCATTGAAAATACCTTATAATATAACGTAATATGCAGTGTATCATTGAAAATACCTTCCCATATAACCTAATATGCAGTGTATCATTGAAAATACCTTATAATATATCGTAATTTGTAGTGTATCAATGAAAATACCTTCTCATATAACGTAATATGCAGTGTATCATTGAAAATACCTTATAATATATCGTTATTTGTAGTGTATCTTTGAAAATACCTTATAATATAACGTAATATGCAATGTATCATTCAAAAATACCTTATAATATATTGCAGTTTATCATTGAAAATACCTTTTAATATAACTTAATATGAGGGTGTATCATTGAAAATACCTTATGATATAACGTAATATGCAGTGTATCATTGAAAATACCTTAGAATATATGGTAATTCTAGTCTATCAATGAAAATACCTTATAATATAACGTAATATGCAGTGTATCATTGAAAATACCTTATAATATATCGTAATTTGTAGTGTATCAATGAAAATACCTTCTCATATAACGTAATATGCAGTGTATCATTGAAAATACCCTATAATATATCGTTATTTGTAGTGTATCTTTGAAAATACCTTATAATATAACGTAATATGCAGTGTATCATTGAAAATACCTTATAATATATAGTAGTTTATCATTGAAAATACCTTATAATATAACTTAATATGCAGTGTATCATTGAAAATACCTTATGATATACCGTAATATGCAGTGTATCATTGAAAATACCTTATAATATAACGTAATATGCAGTGTATCATTGAAAATACCTTATAATATAACGTAATATGCAGTGTATCATTGAAAATACCTTATAATATAACGTAATATGCAGTGTATCATTGGAAATACCTTATAATATATCGTAATTTTTTAGTGTATCATTGAAAATACCTTATAATATAACGTAATATGCAGTGCATCATTGAAAATACCTTATAATATAACGTAATATGCAGTGTATCATTGAAAATACCTTATAATATAACGTAATATGCAGTGTATCATTGAAGATATCTTATAATATATAGTAGTTTATCATTGAAAATACCTTATAGTATAACGTAATATGCAGTGCATCATTGAAAATACCTTATAATATAACGTAATATGCAGTGTATCATTGAAAATACCTTATAATATAACGTAATATGCAATGTATCATTGAAAATACCTTATAATATAACGTAATATGCAGTGTATCATTGAAGATATCTTATAATATATAGTAGTTTATCATTGAAAATACCTTATAGTATAACGTAATATGCAGTGCATCATTGAAAATACCTTATAATATAACGTAATATGCAGTGTATCATTGAAAATACCTTATAATATAACGTAATATGCAATGTATCATTGAAAATACCTTATAATATAACGTAATATGCAGTGTATCATTGAGAATACCTTATAATATAACGTAATATGCAGTGTATCATTGAAAATACCTTATAATATAACGTAATATGCAGTGTATCATTGAAAATACCTTATAATATAACGTAATATGCAGTGTATCATTGAAAATACCCTATAATATATCGTTATTTGTAGTGTATCTTTGAAAATACCTTATAATATAACGTAATATGCAGTGTATCATTGAAAATACCTTATAATATATAGTAGTTTATCATTGAAAATACCTCATAATATAACGTAATATGCAGTGTATCATTGAAAATACCTTATAATACGTAGTAGTTTATCATTGAAAATACCTTATAATATAACGTAATATGCAGTGTATCATTGAAAATACCTTATAATATAACGTAATATGCAGTGTATCATTGAAAATACCTTATGATATAACGTAATTTGTAGTGTATCATTGAAAATACCTTATAATATATAGTAGTTTATCATTGAAAATTCCTTATAATATATAGTAGTTTATCATTGAAAATACCTCATAATATAACGTAATATGCAGTGTATCATTGAAAATACCTTATAATATAACGTAATATGCTGTGTATCATTGAAAATACCTTATAATATAACGTAATATGCAGTGTATCATTGAAAATACCTTATGATATAACGTAATTTGTAGTGTATCATTGAAAATACCTTATAATATATAGTAGTTTATCATTGAAAATTCCTTATAATATATAGTAGTTTATCATTGAAAATACCTCATAATATAACGTAATATGCAGTGTATCATTGAAAATACCTTATAATATAACGTAATATGCAGTGTATCATTGAAAATACCTTATAATATATAGTAGTTTATCATTGAAAATACCTTATAGTATAACGTAATATGCAGTGCATCATTGAAAATACCTTATAATATAACGTAATATGCAGTGTATCATTGAAAATACCTTATAATATAACGTATTATGCAGTGTATCATTGAAAATACCTTATAATATAACGTAATATGCAGTGTATCATTGAAAATACCTTATAATATATCGTTATTTGTAGTGTATCTTTGAAAATACCTTATAATATAACGTAATATGCAGTGTATCGTTGAAAATACCTTATAATATATCGTAATTTGTAGTGTATCTTTGAAAATACCTTATAATATAACGTAATATGCAGTGTATCATTGAAAATACCTTATAATATATTGCAGTTTCTCATTGAAAATACCTTTTAATATAACTTAATATGCAGTGTATCATTGAAAATACCTTATGATATAACGTAATATGCAGTGTATCATTGAAAATACCTTATAATATATCGTAATTTGTAGTGTATCAATGAAAATACCTTCTCATATAACGTAATATGCAGTGTATCATTGAAAATACCTTATAATATATCGTTATTTGTAGTGTATCTTTGAAAATACCTTATAATAATGTAATATGCAGTGTATCATTGAAAATACCTTATAATATACAGTAGTTTATCATTGAAAATACCTTATAATATAACTTAATATGCAGTGTATCATCGAAAATACCTTATAGTATAACGTAATATGCAGTGCATCATTGAAAATACCTTATAATATAACGTATTATGCAGTGTATCATTGAAAATACCTTATAATATAACGTAATATGCTGTGTATCATTGAAAATACCTTATAATATATCGTAATTTGTAGTGTATCAATGAAAATACCTTCTCATATAACGTAATATGCAGTGTATCATTGAAAATACCTTATAATATATCGTAATTTGTAGTGTATCTTTGAAAATACCTTATAATATAACGTAATATGCAGTGTATCATTGAAAATACCTTCAGATATAACGTAATATGCAGTGTATCATTGAAAATACCTTATAATATATAGTAGTTTATCATTGAAAATACCTTATAATATAACTTAATATGCAGTGTATCATTGAATATACCTTATGACATAACGTAATTTGTAGTGTATCATTGATAATACCTTATAATATATAGTAGTTTATCATTGAAAATACCTTATAATATATAGTAGTTTATCATTGAAAATACCTTCTCATATAACGTAATATGCAGTGTATCATTGAAAATACCCTATAATATATCGTTATTTGTAGTGTATCTTTGAAAATACCTTATAATATAACGTAATATGCAGTGTATCATTGAAAATACCTTATAATATATAGTAGTTTATCATTGAAAATACCTTATAATATAACTTAATATGCAGTGTATCATTGAAAATACCTTATGATATACCGTAATATGCAGTGTATCATTGAAAATACCTTATAATATAACGTAATATGCAGTGTATCATTGAAAATACCTTATAATATAACGTAATATGCAGTGTATCATTGAAAATACCTTATAATATAACGTAATATGCAGTGTATCATTGGAAATACCTTATAATATATCGTAATTTTTTAGTGTATCATTGAAAATACCTTATAATATAACGTAATATGCAGTGCATCATTGAAAATACCTTATAATATAACGTAATATGCAGTGTATCATTGAAAATACCTTATAATATAACGTAATATGCAGTGTATCATTGAAGATATCTTATAATATATAGTAGTTTATCATTGAAAATACCTTATAGTATAACGTAATATGCAGTGCATCATTGAAAATACCTTATAATATAACGTAATATGCAGTGTATCATTGAAAATACCTTATAATATAACGTAATATGCAATGTATCATTGAAAATACCTTATAATATAACGTAATATGCAGTGTATCATTGAAGATATCTTATAATATATAGTAGTTTATCATTGAAAATACCTTATAGTATAACGTAATATGCAGTGCATCATTGAAAATACCTTATAATATAACGTAATATGCAGTGTATCATTGAAAATACCTTATAATATAACGTAATATGCAATGTATCATTGAAAATACCTTATAATATAACGTAATATGCAGTGTATCATTGAGAATACCTTATAATATAACGTAATATGCAGTGTATCATTGAAAATACCTTATAATATAACGTAATATGCAGTGTATCATTGAAAATACCTTATAATATAACGTAATATGCAGTGTATCATTGAAAATACCCTATAATATATCGTTATTTGTAGTGTATCTTTGAAAATACCTTATAATATAACGTAATATGCAGTGTATCATTGAAAATACCTTATAATATATAGTAGTTTATCATTGAAAATACCTCATAATATAACGTAATATGCAGTGTATCATTGAAAATACCTTATAATACGTAGTAGTTTATCATTGAAAATACCTTATAATATAACGTAATATGCAGTGTATCATTGAAAATACCTTATAATATAACGTAATATGCAGTGTATCATTGAAAATACCTTATGATATAACGTAATTTGTAGTGTATCATTGAAAATACCTTATAATATATAGTAGTTTATCATTGAAAATTCCTTATAATATATAGTAGTTTATCATTGAAAATACCTCATAATATAACGTAATATGCAGTGTATCATTGAAAATACCTTATAATATAACGTAATATGCTGTGTATCATTGAAAATACCTTATAATATAACGTAATATGCAGTGTATCATTGAAAATACCTTATGATATAACGTAATTTGTAGTGTATCATTGAAAATACCTTATAATATATAGTAGTTTATCATTGAAAATTCCTTATAATATATAGTAGTTTATCATTGAAAATACCTCATAATATAACGTAATATGCAGTGTATCATTGAAAATACCTTATAATATAACGTAATATGCAGTGTATCATTGAAAATACCTTATAATATATAGTAGTTTATCATTGAAAATACCTTATAGTATAACGTAATATGCAGTGCATCATTGAAAATACCTTATAATATAACGTAATATGCAGTGTATCATTGAAAATACCTTATAATATAACGTATTATGCAGTGTATCATTGAAAATACCTTATAATATAACGTAATATGCAGTGTATCATTGAAAATACCTTATAATATATCGTTATTTGTAGTGTATCTTTGAAAATACCTTATAATATAACGTAATATGCAGTGTATCGTTGAAAATACCTTATAATATATCGTAATTTGTAGTGTATCTTTGAAAATACCTTATAATATAACGTAATATGCAGTGTATCATTGAAAATACCTTATAATATATTGCAGTTTCTCATTGAAAATACCTTTTAATATAACTTAATATGCAGTGTATCATTGAAAATACCTTATGATATAACGTAATATGCAGTGTATCATTGAAAATACCTTATAATATATCGTAATTTGTAGTGTATCAATGAAAATACCTTCTCATATAACGTAATATGCAGTGTATCATTGAAAATACCTTATAATATATCGTTATTTGTAGTGTATCTTTGAAAATACCTTATAATAATGTAATATGCAGTGTATCATTGAAAATACCTTATAATATATAGTAGTTTATCATTGAAAATACCTTATAATATAACTTAATATGCAGTGTATCATCGAAAATACCTTATAGTATAACGTAATATGCAGTGCATCATTGAAAATACCTTATAATATAACGTATTATGCAGTGTATCATTGAAAATACCTTATAATATAACGTAATATGCTGTGTATCATTGAAAATACCTTATAATATATCGTAATTTGTAGTGTATCAATGAAAATACCTTCTCATATAACGTAATATGCAGTGTATCATTGAAAATACCTTATAATATATCGTAATTTGTAGTGTATCTTTGAAAATACCTTATAATATAACGTAATATGCAGTGTATCATTGAAAATACCTTCAGATATAACGTAATATGCAGTGTATCATTGAAAATACCTTATAATATATAGTAGTTTATCATTGAAAATACCTTATAATATAACTTAATATGCAGTGTATCATTGAATATACCTTATGACATAACGTAATTTGTAGTGTATCATTGATAATACCTTATAATATATAGTAGTTTATCATTGAAAATACCTTATAATATATAGTAGTTTATCATTGAAAATACCTTATAATATAACATAATATGCTGTGTATCATTGAAAATACCTTATAATATAACGTAATATGCAGTGTATCATTGAAAATACCTTATAATATATCGTAATTTGTAGTGTATCAATGAAAATACATTCTCATATAACGTAATATGCAGTGTATCATTGAAAATACCTTATAATATAACGTAATATGCAGTGTATCATTGAAAATACCTTATGATATAACGTAATTTGTAGTGTATCATTGAAAATACCTTATAATATATAGTAGTTTATCATTGAAAATTCCTTATAATATATAGTAGTTTATCATTGAAAATACCTCATAATATAACGTAATATGCAGTGTATCATTGAAAATACCTTATGATATAACGTAATTTGTAGTGTATCATTGAAAATACCTTATAATATATAGTAGTTTATCATTGAAAATTCCTTATAATATATAGTAGTTTATCATTGAAAATACCTCATAATATAACGTAATATGCAGTGTATCATTGAAAATACCTTATAATATAACGTAATATGCTGTGTATCATTGAAAATACCTTATGATATAACGTAATTTGTAGTGTATCATTGAAAATACCTTAGAATATATGGTAATTCTTGTCTATCAATGAAAATACCTTATAATATAACGTAATATGCAGTGCATCATTGAAAATACCTTAGAATATATGGTAATACTAGTCTATCAATGAAAATACCTTATAATATAACGCAATATGCAGTGTATCATTGAAAATACCTTATAATACGTAGTAGTTTATCATTGAAAATACCTTATAATATAACGTAATATGCAGTGTATCATTGAAAATACCTTATAATATAACGTAATATGCAGTGTATCATTGAAAATACCTTATAATATAACGTAATTTGTAGTGTATCATTGAAAATACCTTATAATATATAGTAGTTTATCATTGAAAATTCCTTATAATATATAGTAGTTTATCATTGAAAATACCTCATAATATAACGTAATATGCAGTGTATCATTTAAAATACCTTATAATATAACGTAATATGCTGTGTATCATTGAAAATACCATATGATATAACGTAATTTGTAGTGTATCATAGAAAATACCTTAGAATATATGGTAATTCTTGTCTATCAATGAAAATACCTTATAATATAAGGTAATATGCAGTGCATCATTGAAAATACCTTAGAATATATGGTAATACTAGTCTATCAATGAAAATACCTTATAATATAACGCAATATGCAGTGTATCATTGAAAATACCTTATAATACGTAGTAGTTTATCATTGAAAATACCTTATAATATAACGTAATATGCAGTGTATCATTGAAAATACCTTATAATATAACGTAATATGCAGTGTATCATTGAAAATACCTTATGATATAACGTAATTTGTAGTGTATCATTGAAAATACCTTATAATATATAGTAGTTTATCATTGAAAATTCCTTATAATATATAGTAGTTTATCATTGAAAATACCTTATAATATAACTTAATATGCAGTGTATCATTGAAAATACCTTATAATATAACGTAATATGCAGTGTATCATTGAAAATACCTTCCCATATAACGTAATATGCAGTGTATCATAGAAAATACCTTAGAATATATGGTAATTCTTGTCTATCAATGAAAATACCTTATAATATAAGGTAATATGCAGTGCATCATTGAAAATACCTTAGAATATATGGTAATACTAGTCTATCAATGAAAATACCTTATAATATAACGCAATATGCAGTGTATCATTGAAAATACCTTATAATACGTAGTAGTTTATCATTGAAAATACCTTATAATATAACGTAATATGCAGTGTATCATTGAAAATACCTTATAATATAACGTAATATGCAGTGTATCATTGAAAATACCTTATGATATAACGTAATTTGTAGTGTATCATTGAAAATACCTTATAATATTGTAACGAAATCTCTATTTCGCTAAATAAATAAATACACTTTCAATAACTGTGATACGTTATCTTTCGGAGGAAGGCAACTTATCTTTGCTATATCGCTTTTATCGCCTTTGACGTCTCGGACGTCCGCTTTCTCTCGTGTCTGTCTTCCGACTCTCCTTCGTTCCAGCGTCGTTTTCCTAACGACGCTGTAACCAACCTGAATCTTCCAACAATTCTATACAACGGGTATACCGATAGACACGTAACATTAGTATGCCGGTAGACCCGTAACACTTCCCCCCCTCCTCCGAAAAAAAAAACGAACTTTATTCAAAAAAATAGCCTGTGATTTTGTAGGAGCAAAAATAATGAAACAAACACCGTGGACCTTCCAAAATCACCAACTAACCCGGCATTTGCCCGACGCCCCAGGGAAAACCACGGCTTAAAAACCTGGAGTGGTTAGCGGCCAAAACAAACAAAAATACAACAATGTCAAATAACAATTAGTAACTTCAAAATAACAATATTATAATTCTAATGTATGCGGTCTTGAATTTCTCCCTCTACGACTTGCTTTTTCTTTTCTTTTCTTGTACTCCTATAAATTAGTAGACCAGCGATTCCTAGCAAATCAGGAATAACGTTAGCATGTTTGAAAACTCAGACTTATTATTAATTTTTTTTTTTTATTCACAATAAGTCCTACTACTACTACTTATCATTAAACTTTGCAAGTCTATTAACATGCACTACTTTAAATTTCTGCTTATTCTTCCTAATCCTATAGACAACATCACTCAATTTTGTGTTAATAACATACGGTCCATCCCAATGACATTGAAGTTTAGGACACTTCCCTTTTATTCTGAGAGGTTGATACAACCATACCAAATCCCCCTCCCGAAAAGATTTCTCCACTACTTTAGAATCGTACTGCTGTTTCATTTTAAACGAAGAAATTCCTTGTTGCTTTCTAACAAATTTGTGAATAGCATCCATTTTATCTCTCAAATCTAAATTGAAATCACAATACAAAACATTCTTAATTGGAAGACTTCCTCGCAACAAATCCAATGGCAAACAAATTTCTCGGCCGTATAACATCATTGATGGACTTAATTTTAAACTTTCATGCTGAGCAGACCTATACGCAAGGAGAAAAAGAGGGACTAACTCGTCCCAATCCTTTTGATGCTTAGACACAAATATTGAAAGATATTGAAGAATTGTCCTATTTAACCTTTCTACAAGACCATCCGATTGTGGATGTAGAGGAGTTGTTCTAGTTTTCTTAGTGCCTAACAAAATCATTAGTTCTTTAAAAATATTTGATTCAAAAGTTCGCCCTTGATCAGAATGAATTTCTTGAGGGACTCCATGACGACTTACAATATCCCTAATTAACGCATTGGCTACAGTTTTAGCCTGAAAATTTGGTAAAGGTATTACCTCTGGCCATCTAGTGAAGTAATCTGCCACAACTAACATAAAACGATTTCCTAAAAATGATTTTGGTAAAGGACCTAAGATGTCTAAAGCTATTCTCTCGAAAGGAGAACCTACATTGTAAATTTGTAACAATCCCTTGCCACGATTAGCCGTGCCTTTCCTGGAGATACAAACCTCACAACGATTACACCATTTTTCTACATCTTTAATACAATTAACCCAATAAAAACGTTCCCTGATCCGAGAAACTGTTTTATTGATGCCGAAATGTCCCCCAGCACTCGAATCATGAGCCTCACGAAGAACTGCATCTTTCTTTTCTCTCGGTACCACTAATTGCCAAACCATCTTTTTTCCATCCGCAGATTCCCACTTTTTGAATAAAAGACCATCCTGAATCTCTAAAGACTCCCACAATGAGAAATAAAATTTAACCTCCGGTGACGAAGCTGTCAAAACTTCTTTAAGCGGCTTATTTCCCAACAGTTTACTTTTAAAAACCAATTCTAAGTGTGGATCATTCCTCTGAGAACTCCCCCAATCCTGTGTTTCAAACAAAGAACACCGAGTACGAAGGATTGGAATTTCTTCAACCTCCTGACAATGTTTGTCTCTACTTTCCGAATTTAAACAACGCCTACAATCATCTGTCCAACAAGGTCTTCTAGATAACGCATCAGCATTGGAATGTAATTTACCACTCCGATGGCAAATCGTGAAATCGTATTGTTGAAGTCTTTCTATCCATCTAGCTATCTGACCCTCCGGGTTTTTAAACGAAAGTAACCACGATAACGCCGCATGATCTGTACGTACTGTAAATTTCCTTCCATACAAGTAATGATGAAAGTGCTCTATAGCTTTAATTATCGCCAACAACTCTCTTCGGGTAATGCAATAGTTTTTTTCTGATTTGTTTAGAGATTTATTAAAATAAGCAATCACTCTCTCTTCACCATCCTGAACCTGCAGTAAAACCGCCCCTATACCGACATTTGAAGCATCCGTATCTAACAGGAATGGATCACTGTGCGAAGGATAAACTAAAATCGGTGTTGAAGTTAAACAAATTTTTAACTCCTCAAAAGCTTTCTCCGCTTCCTCTGACCAAACAAAACTTTTATTTTCCGTCAAGTCAAAAAGCGGCCTTGCAATAGTGGCATAATTCTTTACAAACCGCGAAAAATAAGTACACAACCCTAAAAAGCTTTTCATTTCTGACTTATTCCTCGGTTTAGGCCACTCCCTGATCGTGGAAATTTTCTCCGGATTCGTTTTAACACCCTGCCTAGAAACAATGTGCCCCAAGTATTTCACTTCTGCTTGAAAAAAAGAACACTTTTGAGGGGCCACAAGAAGACCCGCTACGCGTAGTTTATCAAATACCAAATGCAAATTTTGCAGTTCCTCTTCGAACGTCTTCCCAAAAATGATAATATCGTCTAGATAAACGAGACACTTTCGCCAAGTCAGATCTCCCAAAACATTTTCCATTAACCTCTCAAACGTAGCTGGGGCATTACACAACCCAAACGGCATCACCCTAAACTACCACAACCCTTCGCCTACTGAAAACGCAGTCTTTTCGCGATCCCTCTCATCCATCTCGATCTGCCAGTAACCACTCTGCAAGTCCAAAACCGTAAACCACGAAGATCCCGCAATCGCATCCAGAGTATCGTCAATCCGAGGTAAAGGATATGAATCTTTCTTCGTTATGTTGTTTAGCCGGCGATAATCTATACAAAACCTTGTTGAACCATCTTTCTTTTTAACTAAAACCACCGGGGACATCCAAGAGCTAACCGATTTTTCAATTACCCCCTGACTTTCCATGTCCGCAATTAACTGCCGTACTTCATCCTTTCGCTGAACGGGAACCCTACGGGGAGCTTGTTTAATAGGTGCGTGATCTCCTGTATCTATTCGATGCTTCACTACCTTGCACTTTCCCAACTGCTTTTTATCTTTTGCGAAGACGTCTTGAAATGAAATTAGAAAATTCCTAAAGTCTTCCTTCTCATTCTGGCCCAAGAGTACGGAATTATCTTCCAAAATCGGAAACAAAAACTCTGGCAAAATCTGATCTACAGAATCTCCTGCAATGCCTACGCCACTTTCCGAAGACCCAGCATCGATAGAACAACCATTAAACCGAATTTTGTCTACTCCGGCAATATGCAAACAGTTATTTTCCAAATCGATCGAACACCTATATCTCGACAGAAAATCCAGCCCTAAAATGCAATCTTCCTCGATATCGACAACGAGAAACCTATGCCGCACGCGTAGCTTCCCGAGCTCAACAAAAGCGCTGCGCTCCCCGAAAATCTGAACCCTCTCTCCTGTAACGGATCTAAGATGTATTTCGCTTGACATTGAACAACAACCCTCAACTGACGTCCCCTTTAGGAGTGAAACTCGTGAACCGGTATCGGCAATCAACTTTCGAGAATGACCATCCAAAAGACCCGTGACGCTAACACCAGACTCCACCGCGACGTTATTAACCGAAGAAATTCGATAGAGGGTATTTTCTTGTATTGGATCATTTGCAACCCTCTTTACAACGATCCCTTCTGGTTTCCCAAAGCGTTAGTCTTATTCAAAGAACAATTTGAAGAAATATGACCAATTTTTCCACATTTCCAGCAAGTCAAAGGTCTGCTAAAGTCACGTGGTTGTCCCCCGTATGGACGAAAACGGCGCGTGTCCATCCTCGCACTCTCCTGCATAGGCTGTTGGGGAAACCTCAAAGAGTCCTGAAAATTTAGAGCTTCCACCCTCACCGCGATCGCAAGTGTCTCGTCTAGTGTGGAACAATTCATCGAAGCAAGGGTGACATCTCTCTTGAGATTGTGGTCCCCGATCGCCTCGAGGAACCTCTGATGCGCTTGCTTATCGCGAAATTCCGGTGTCGCGTCAGGGAAAGCCGAGTGGGAAAGAAAACAAATTTGGTTAGCCAAAGCCCGAAGAGACTCTCCCTTACGTTGTCTATAATTAAAGAACCTAAACCGGTCTAGCTGAGCCAAGTGCTCATTGCCGTATTGAATATTTAATCGAGAAACAAGCGCGTCAAAGTCGGTACGTTTCGATTCCTCGAGACACGACAGGGCCGTAAGGGCCTCACCTTCAAGAGAGTCTACGAGGGCCAGAGTCTTAGTGGTGTCGTCCCAGTTATTAATCTTTGCCAGGGTAAGAAACTGTGTCAAGTACAGTCTCCATGAACCTGAACCGTTAAATTTTGCGGGCTTAACGCGATAAAAGGATGAACTAGCATTGCACGGACGTGAACATTGATTGAACGCGCGTGAACCTTCGTCACCGGCGGCCTCACGGTTCCCACCCCCTACAAATCTCTCCAAAAGAGAAGTAAGTTGGCAAAGACTGGCCTTTTTTTTTTTTTTTTTTTATTGTGGGGAAATGCATTACGCATACCTCGGCCCCCGGGGGGGGAACCGAGGTTATGTGGGACTACCACCGGGGAGGGGGGCGCCGAAGGCGCGCCCGTCCCCAGTGGCTACCCACTAAAACCCCACACCCACCTAAGCTAAAAGGGGAAGTGCCTGGATCACGCGAGTACTCAACAGGACACTTCCCAGCTATCATGAGATCCCGGGGGGAGGGGTTAGCCTCCCCCACTACCTACTCTATAAGACCCCGGGCGGAGGGACCCGCCCGGTGTCCCCATCCCAATCCCTAGGGCCGTCGACCGGGCTTCCCGAGCCCCCGCTCGGTCCACCCACGGCCCCCCGGCGTCTTCGTGCCCCGCCCGGTCCGTGTGACCCGAAGGCACCCGCCTCAGGCTAGGGCAAGAAGACGCCGTTACCGGTAAGGAAGGGCCGCCGGAGGCGCGATCCCGCACGCCCCGACCCTCCCCACCCCACCCCCCACGCACCCCAGAGCGACCCGGTGGTCGCTTCGGGGCGGGCCGGCTTCAAGCCAGCCGGTCCGCCCCGAGATGAGCCTAGCCCATCTCTGGGGGCCGGGGTCAGCTCACTCCCCGGCCCCCATCGTCCTCCGCCCCCCGGGGTGGGGGCACACGGCGGCGCGACGGGAGAACCC
Organism: Lasioglossum lativentre; assembly: GCA_916610255.1. Classification (NCBI taxonomy): domain Eukaryota; kingdom Metazoa; phylum Arthropoda; class Insecta; order Hymenoptera; family Halictidae; genus Lasioglossum; species Lasioglossum lativentre. The sequence goes on from CAKAJI010000270.1 coordinate 21,172, forward strand.
GCCGCACCGCCAAGGGAACACCCGCCCCCCCACAAGGAGGGGGCATCAATTGGCGCGGAGAGGGGAACACTCCCCGCGCCCTCCCCCCACACGCCCCCCCCACGGGGGCACGAACGGACGCGGGGGGCGAACCCCCCGCGCCATCCACGTCGATCGCGCTCCCCGTTCGGGGGGGGGCTCGATCCACCGCGCGGGGACGGCCCCCGCGCCGCTTCACCATCCGGCTCCGCCCCCCTCCTCCGTGGAGGGGGGGGGCACCCGTCGGCGCGAGGGACGCCCCCGCGCCCAGACCCTCTCTCTCGCGGGCTCGCTCGGCGGCCTCCTTCTGCGAGATCACATCTTCACAGAAGGAGACCGCCGCCTTCCACGACCCCTCGCTCGAGACCATGTGGTCGACCACGGCCGCGAGCGAGAGGTCCCACCCCTCCACTGCGGCTCTAAGGACACGGCGCGGCCCTGCCCACGCAGGGCACTCCTCAAGGGTGTGCCGCGCCGTGTCCACCTCCTCGCCACAGTGGTGACACTGTGCCGTCGGCTCCCGCCCCATCCTATGCAGGTACTCCCCGAAGCAACCATGCCCAGAGAGCACCTGCGTAAGGCGGAAGGTCAATCTTCCCCGCCTCCTGCACCATATGTCGAATATGGGCAGGAGGGCCCGGACAATTGGACGGGCCGAGGTGGCGAGCTGACGCCGCCACCCGGCAAACATGTCCGTCCGGGCCTGACGCTTCGAAACCTCGAACTCCTCCTCCTCCTCGCGCGTGAGCTCCACCCCCGGGGGGCGGCGGAGCGAACAGGCGACGTGGTATAGCGTCGCCCGCTCCGCCGCCACTAATGGGAGTGGTGGAGACACGGCGAGGAGGCCCGCCGCCTCAGCCGAGATGGTGCGGTACCCCCGTATGGCCCGCAGGGCCAGCCGGCGCCGCACTCTTTCTAAGAGTGCTTGGCTGCGCCGACTGGCCTCGAGCGAGCGGTGCCACACAGGGGCCCCATAAAGGGCAATGGACCGCACCACCTCTGTATAGAGGCGGCGGACTTTCAACTGCGGCCCCCCAATATTAGGCAGCAGCCGCGCAAGCGGCCGCTGTCCCTTCTAATCGGGGGGCCAGGAGTTCGAAGTGACCCTCAAAGCGCCAGCGGCCGTCGATGATCAGCCCCAGATATTTCATCTGGGGCCCGATCTCGACGGTGGAATTGACGACGCGAATCCGGAGGTCTTGACCACGGGGCGGCCGCCGCAACCGAGACGATCCGTATAACCAGATCGCCTCGGTCTTATCGGCGGCCACGGTCAGCCCCATACTCCGGATTCGCCCGACGACACAGTCCAGGGCGGACTCTACCAGGTGCCTGGTCCCTCCCCAATCCTCCCCCTCTGCATAAACCAGGGTGTCATCCGCATAGCAGATGACACCCGTATCAGGGGGGAGGATAACCCGCAACACCGCGTCATAACCGATGTTCCACAGGAGCGGTCCAAGGACCGACCCCTGTGGAACGCCGCGGTGCATCTCCCTCGTGTACGTCACACCGTACCGGCCGGTATAAACCACCTCCCTGCCGCGGAGGTAGTCCCACACCACCTTCCGGAGATAGGGGGGGAACTGGAAATGTTCCATCCCCCTCTCTATCTCCTTCCAGGGCAGGGTGTTGAATGCATTGGAAATATCCAATGACACGGCAATCAACACCCTGCCCCGAGCGACAGCCCTTTCCCGGAGAAGGCGCAAACGCTCCAACGCGTCAATCGTTGAGCGCCCTCTCCGGAATCCGTACTGGCTGTCGCTGAGGTCGGGACCACCGCGCGACAGGTGCTCGAGGAGGCGGGCAGCAATTATCCTTTCGAACAACTTGCCCGCCTCATCGAGCAGACAAACCGGCCGGTATGCAGAGGGAGACTCTGCGGGTTTACCCTTCTTTTGGAGAAGGACCAGGCAACCCATTTTCCAAATCGTGGGGAAGGTTCCCCGGCTCAGGCTAGCGTTCAAGACGCTCCTGTAAGCCGGGGCGAGGACCCCTAAAGCCAAGGCCATTATACCACCGGGGACTCCATCAGGGCCAGGGGCTTTCTTGCCCCTAGCCCGGTGACCCCGGATGGCCAGAGATAGCTCCCACCCGGTGACCCGGAACTCGTCCGACCAATCGCTGGTCGGCACCGGGGCGCGTTCAACCCCTCCTCCCACCCCATCGCTGGAGGGGAAGAGGGTATCAACGACGCGCCCCAAGAGTTCCGGGTCAAGCCTCTCCGCGACCGGGGACGCCCGGCAAAGACTGGCCTGATTATTCGCTAACTGTGTCTGCATGGACGCGAACTCCTCCGATCGAGAATCCGCCTGATTTTCCAGCAGTCGAGCTTCCAAAGCCGCGAGACGTTCCTCCAAACGAACAGACCGAGTCTGCATCTCGTTCCGCTAATCGCTTGCTCAGTCGCAGAATATCCCACTTCTGACACCAATGTAACGAAATCTCTATTTCGCTAAATAAATAAATACACTTTCAATAACTGTGATACGTTATCTTTCGGAGGAAGGCAACTTATCTTTGCTATATCGCTTTTATCGCCTTTGACGTCTCGGACGTCCGCTTTCTCTCGTGTCTGTCTTCCGACTCTCCTTCGTTCCAGCGTCGTTTTCCTAACGACGCTGTAACCAACCTGAATCTTCCAACAATTCTATACAACGGGTATACCGATAGACACGTAACATTAGTATGCCGGTAGACCCGTAACAATATATAGTAGTTTATCATTGAAAATTCCTTATAATATATAGTAGTTTATCATTGAAAATACCTTATAATATAACTTAATATGCAGTGTATCATTGAATATACCTTATGACATAACGTAATTTGTAGTGTATCATTGATAATACCTTATAATATATAGTAGTTTATCATTGAAAATACCTTATAATATATAGTAGTTTATCATTGAAAATACCTTATAATATAACATAATATGCTGTGTATCATTGAAAATACCTTATAATATAACGTAATATGCAGTGTATCATTGAAAATACCTTATAATATATCGTAATTTGTAGTGTATTAATGAAAATACATTCTCATATAACGTAATATGCAGTGTATCATTGAAAATACCTTATAATATATCGTTATTTGTAGTGTATCTTTGAAAATACCTTATAATATAACGTAATATGCAGTGTATCATTGAAAATACCTTATGATATAACGTAATTTGTAGTGTATCATTGAAAATACCTTATAATATATAGTAGTTTATCATTGAAAATTCCTTATAATATATAGTAGTTTATCATTGAAAATACCTCATAATATAACGTAATATGCAGTGTATCATTGAAAATACCTTATAATATAACGTAATATGCAGTGTATCATTGAAAATACCTTATGATATAACGTAATTTGTAGTGTATCATTGAAAATACCTTAGAATATATGGTAATTCTTGTCTATCAATGAAAATACCTTATAATATAACGTAATATGCAGTGCATCATTGAAAATACCTTAGAATATATGGTAATACTAGTCTATCAATGAAAATACCTTATAATATAACGCAATATGCAGTGTATCATTGAAAATACCTTATAATACGTAGTAGTTTATCATTGAAAATACCTTATAATATAACGTAATATGCAGTGTATCATTGAAAATACCTTATAATATAACGTAATATGCAGTGTATCATTGAAAATACCTTATGATATAACGTAATTTGTAGTGTATCATTGAAAATACCTTATAATATATAGTAGTTTATCATTGAAAATTCCTTATAATATATTGTTACGGGTCTACCGGCATACTAATGTTACGTGTCTATCGGTATACCCGTTGTATAGAATTGTTGGAAGATTCAGGTTGGTTACAGCGTCGTTAGGAAAACGACGCTGGAACGAAAGAGAGTCGGAAGACAGACACGAGAGAAAGCGGACGTCCGAGACGTCAAAGGCGATAAAAGCGATATAGCAAAGATAAGTTGCCTTCCTCCGAAAGATAACGTATCACAGTTATTGAAAGTGTATTTATTTATTTAGCGAAATAGAGATTTCGTTACATTGGTGTCAGAAGTGGGATATTCTGCGACTGAGCAAGCGATTAGCGGAACGAGATGCAGACTCGGTCTGTTCGTTTGGAGGAACGTCTCGCGGCTTTGGAAGCTCGACTGCTGGAAAATCAGGCGGATTCTCGATCGGAGGAGTTCGCGTCCATGCAGACACAGTTAGCGAATAATCAGGCCAGTCTTTGCCAACTTACTTCTCTTTTGGAGAGATTTGTAGGGGGTGGGAACCGTGAGGCCGCCGGTGACGAAGGTTCACGCGCGTTCAATCAATGTTCACGTCCGTGCAATGCTAGTTCATCCTTTTATCGCGTTAAGCCCGCAAAATTTAACGGTTCAGGTTCATGGAGACTGTACTTGACACAGTTTCTTACCCTGGCAAAGATTAATAACTGGGACGACACCACTAAGACTCTGGCCCTCGTAGACTCTCTTGAAGGTGAGGCCCTTACGGCCCTGTCGTGTCTCGAGGAATCGAAACGTACCGACTTTGACGCGCTTGTTTCTCGATTAAATATTCAATACGGCAATGAGCACTTGGCTCAGCTAGACCGGTTTAGGTTCTTTAATTATAGACAACGTAAGGGAGAGTCTCTTCGGGCTTTGGCTAACCAAATTTGTTTTCTTTCCCACTCGGCTTTCCCTGACGCGACACCGGAATTTCGCGATAAGCAAGCGCATCAGAGGTTCCTCGAGGCGATCGGGGACCACAATCTCAAGAGAGATGTCACCCTTGCTTCGATGAATTGTTCCACACTAGACGAGACACTTGCGATCGCGGTGAGGGTGGAAGCTCTAAATTTTCAGGACTCTTTGAGGTTTCCCCAACAGCCTATGCAGGAGAGTGCGAGGATGGACACGCGCCGTTTTCGTCCATACGGGGGACAACCACGTGACTTTAGCAGACCTTTGACTTGCTGGAAATGTGGAAAAATTGGTCATATTTCTTCAAATTGTTCTTTGAATAAGACTAACGCTTTGGGAAACCAGAAGGGATCGTTGTAAAGAGGGTTGCAAATGATCCAATACAAGAAAATACCCTCTATCGAATTTCTTCGGTTAATAACGTCGCGGTGGAGTCTGGTGTTAGCGTCACGGGTCTTTTGGATGGTCATTCTCGAAAGTTGATTGCCGATACCGGTTCACGAGTTTCACTCCTAAAGGGGACGTCAGTTGAGGGTTGTTGTTCAATGTCAAGCGAAATACATCTTAGATCCGTTACAGGAGAGAGGGTTCAGATTTTCGGGGAGCGCAGCGCTTTTGTTGAGCTCGGGAAGCTACGCGTGCGGCATAGGTTTCTCGTTGTCGATATCGAGGAAGATTGCATTTTAGGGCTGGATTTTCTGTCGAGATATAGGTGTTCGATCGATTTGGAAAATAACTGTTTGCATATTGCCGGAGTAGACAAAATTCGGTTTAATGGTTGTTCTATCGATGCTGGGTCTTCGGAAAGTGGCGTAGGCATTGCAGGAGATTCTGTAGATCAGATTTTGCCAGAGTTTTTGTTTCCGATTTTGGAAGATAATTCCGTACTCTTGGGCCAGAATGAGAAGGAAGACTTTAGGAATTTTCTAATTTCATTTCAAGACGTCTTCGCAAAAGATAAAAAGCAGTTGGGAAAGTGCAAGGTAGTGAAGCATCGAATAGATACAGGAGATCACGCACCTATTAAACAAGCTCCCCGTAGGGTTCCCGTTCAGCGAAAGGATGAAGTACGGCAGTTAATTGCGGACATGGAAAGTCAGGGGGTAATTGAAAAATCGGTTAGCTCTTGGATGTCCCCGGTGGTTTTAGTTAAAAAGAAAGATGGTTCAACAAGGTTTTGTATAGATTATCGCCGGCTAAACAACATAACGAAGAAAGATTCATATCCTTTACCTCGGATTGACGATACTCTGGATGCGATTGCGGGATCTTCGTGGTTTACGGTTTTGGACTTGCAGAGTGGTTACTGGCAGATCGAGATGGATGAGAGGGATCGCGAAAAGACTGCGTTTTCAGTAGGCGAAGGGTTGTGGCAGTTTAGGGTGATGCCGTTTGGGTTGTGTAATGCCCCAGCTACGTTTGAGAGGTTAATGGAAAATGTTTTGGGAGATCTGACTTGGCGAAAGTGTCTCGTTTATCTAGACGATATTATCATTTTTGGGAAGACGTTCGAAGAGGAACTGCAAAATTTGCATTTGGTATTTGATAAACTACGCGTAGCGGGTCTTCTTGTGGCCCCTCAAAAGTGTTCTTTTTTTCAAGCAGAAGTGAAATACTTGGGGCACATTGTTTCTAGGCAGGGTGTTAAAACGAATCCGGAGAAAATTTCCACGATCAGGGAGTGGCCTAAACCGAGGAATAAGTCAGAAATGAAAAGCTTTTTAGGGTTGTGTACTTATTTTTCGCGGTTTGTAAAGAATTATGCCACTATTGCAAGGCCGCTTTTTGACTTGACGGAAAATAAAAGTTTTGTTTGGTCAGAGGAAGCGGAGAAAGCTTTTGAGGAGTTAAAAATTTGTTTAACTTCAACACCGATTTTAGTTTATCCTTCGCACAGTGATCCATTCCTGTTAGATACGGATGCTTCAAATGTCGGTATAGGGGCGGTTTTACTGCAGGTTCAGGATGGTGAAGAGAGAGTGATTGCTTATTTTAATAAATCTCTAAACAAATCAGAAAAAAACTATTGCATTACCCGAAGAGAGTTGTTGGCGATAATTAAAGCTATAGAGCACTTTCATCATTACTTGTATGGAAGGAAATTTACAGTACGTACAGATCATGCGGCGTTATCGTGGTTACTTTCGTTTAAAAACCCGGAGGGTCAGATAGCTAGATGGATAGAAAGACTTCAACAATACGATTTCACGATTTGCCATCGGAGTGGTAAATTACATTCCAATGCTGATGCGTTATCTAGAAGACCTTGTTGGACAGATGATTGTAGGCGTTGTTTAAATACGGAAAGTAGAGACAAACATTGTCAGGAGGTTGAAGAAATTCCAATCCTTCGTACTCGGTGTTCTTTGTTTGAAACACAGGATTGGGGGAGTTCTCAGAGGAATGATCCACACTTAGAATTGGTTTTTAAAAGTAAACTGTTGGGAAATAAGCCGCTTAAAGAAGTTTTGACAGCTTCGTCACCGGAGGTTAAATTTTATTTCTCATTGTGGGAGTCTTTAGAGATTCAGGATGGTCTTTTATTCAAAAAGTGGGAATCTGCGGATGGAAAAAAGATGGTTTGGCAATTAGTGGTACCGAGAGAAAAGAAAGATGCAGTTCTTCGTGAGGCTCATGATTCGAGTGCTGGGGGACATTTCGGCATCAATAAAACAGTTTCTCGGATCAGGGAACGTTTTTATTGGGTTAATTGTATTAAAGATGTAGAAAAATGGTGTAATCGTTGTGAGGTTTGTATCTCCAGGAAAGGCACGGCTAATCGTGGCAAGGGATTGTTACAAATTTACAATGTAGGTTCTCCTTTCGAGAGAATAGCTTTAGACATCTTAGGTCCTTTACCAAAATCATTTTTAGGAAATCGTTTTATGTTAGTTGTGGCAGATTACTTCACTAGATGGCCAGAGGTAATACCTTTACCAAATTTTCAGGCTAAAACTGTAGCCAATGCGTTAATTAGGGATATTGTAAGTCGTCATGGAGTCCCTCAAGAAATTCATTCTGATCAAGGGCGAACTTTTGAATCAAATATTTTTAAAGAACTAATGATTTTGTTAGGCACTAAGAAAACTAGAACAACTCCTCTACATCCACAATCGGATGGTCTTGTAGAAAGGTTAAATAGGACAATTCTTCAATATCTTTCAATATTTGTGTCTAAGCATCAAAAGGATTGGGACGAGTTAGTCCCTCTTTTTCTCCTTGCGTATAGGTCTGCTCAGCATGAAAGTTTAAAATTAAGTCCATCAATGATGTTATACGGCCGAGAAATTTGTTTGCCATTGGATTTGTTGCGAGGAAGTCTTCCAATTAAGAATGTTTTGTATTGTGATTTCAATTTAGATTTGAGAGATAAAATGGATGCTATTCACAAATTTGTTAGAAAGCAACAAGGAATTTCTTCGTTTAAAATGAAACAGCAGTACGATTCTAAAGTAGTGGAGAAATCTTTTCGGGAGGGGGATTTGGTATGGTTGTATCAACCTCTCAGAATAAAAGGGAAGTGTCCTAAACTTCAATGTCATTGGGATGGACCGTATGTTATTAACACAAAATTGAGTGATGTTGTCTATAGGATTAGGAAGAATAAGCAGAAATTTAAAGTAGTGCATGTTAATAGACTTGCAAAGTTTAATGATAAGTAGTAGTAGTAGGACTTATTGTGAATAAAAAAAAAAAATTAATAATAAGTCTGAGTTTTCAAACATGCTAACGTTATTCCTGATTTGCTAGGAATCGCTGGTCTACTAATTTATAGGAGTACAAGAAAAGAAAAGAAAAAGCAAGTCGTAGAGGGAGAAATTCAAGACCGCATACATTAGAATTATAATATTGTTATTTTGAAGTTACTAATTGTTATTTGACATTGTTGTATTTTTGTTTGTTTTGGCCGCTAACCACTCCAGGTTTTTAAGCCGTGGTTTTCCCTGGGGCGTCGGGCAAATGCCGGGTTAGTTGGTGATTTTGGAAGGTCCACGGTGTTTGTTTCATTATTTTTGCTCCTACAAAATCACAGGCTATTTTTTTGAATAAAGTTCGTTTTTTTTCGGAGGAGGGGGGGAAGTGTTACGGGTCTACCGGCATACTAATGTTACGTGTCTATCGGTATACCCGTTGTATAGAATTGTTGGAAGATTCAGGTTGGTTACAGCGTCGTTAGGAAAACGACGCTGGAACGAAAGAGAGTCGGAAGACAGACACGAGAGAAAGCGGACGTCCGAGACGTCAAAGGCGATAAAAGCGATATAGCAAAGATAAGTTGCCTTCCTCCGAAAGATAACGTATCACAGTTATTGAAAGTGTATTTATTTATTTAGCGAAATAGAGATTTCGTTACAATATATTAGTTTATCATTGAAAATACCTCATAATATAACGTAATATGCAGTGTATCATTGAAAATACCTTATAATATAACGTAATATGCTGTGTATCATTGAAAATACCTTATGATATAACGTAATTTGTAGTGTATCATTGAAAATACCTTAGAATATATGGTAATTCTTGTCTATCAATGAAAATACCTTATAATATAACGTAATATGCAGTGCATCATTGAAAATACATTAGAATATATGGTAATACTAGTCTATCAATGAAAATACCTTATAATATAACGTAATATGCAGTGTATCATTGAAAATACCTTATAATACGTAGTAGTTTATCATTGAAAATACCTTATAATATAACGTAATATGCAGTGTATCATTGAAAATACCTTATAATATAACGTAATATGCAGTGTATCATTGAAAATACCTTATGATATAACGTAATTTGTAGTGTATCATTGAAAATACCTTATAATATAACTTAATATGCAGTGTATCATTGAATATACCTTATGACATAACGTAATTTGTAGTGTATCATTGATAATACCTTATAATATATAGTAGTTTATCATTGAAAATACCTTATAATATATAGTAGTTTATCATTGAAAATACCTTAAAATATAACATAATATGCTGTGTATCATTGAAAATACCTTATGATATAACGTAATTTGTAGTGTATCATTGAAAATACCTTATAATATATAGTAGTTTATCATTGAAAATTCCTTATAATATATAGTAGTTTATCATTGAAAATACCTCATAATATAACGTAATATGCAGTGTATCATTGAAAATACCTTATAATATAACGTAATATGCTGTGTATCATTGAAAATACCTTATGATATAACGTAATTTGTAGTGTATCATTGAAAATACCTTAGAATATATGGTAATTCTTGTCTATCAATGAAAATACCTTATAATATAACGTAATATGCAGTGTATCATTGAAAATACCTTAGAATATATGGTAATACTAGTCCGTCAATGAAAATACCTTATAATATAACGCAATATGCAGTGTATCATTGAAAATACCTTATAATATAACGTAATATGCAGTGTATCATTGAAAATACCTTATAATACGTAGTAGTTTATCATTGAAAATACCTTATAATATATAGTAGTTTATCATTGAAAATACCTTATAATATATAGTAGTTTATCATTGAAAATACCTTATAATATAACGTAATATGCAGTGTATCATTGAAAATACCTTATAATATATAGTAGTTTATCATTGAAAATACCTTATAATATAACTTAATATGCAGTGTATCATTGAATATACCTTATGACATAACGTAATTTGTAGTGTATCATTGATAATACCTTATAATATATAGTAGTTTATCATTGAAAATACCTTATAATATATAGTAGTTTATCATTGAAAATACCTTATAATATAACGTAATATGCTGTGTATCATTGAAAATACCTTATAATATAACGTAATATGCAGTGTATCATTGAAAATACCTTATAATATATCGCAATTTGTAGTGTATCAATGAAAATACCTTCTCATATAACGTAATATGCAGTGTATCATTGAAAATACCTTATAATATATCGTTATTTGTAGTGTATCTTTGAAAATACCTTATAATATAACGTAATATGCAGTGTATCATTGAAAATACCTTATGATATAACGTAATTTGTAGTGTATCATTGAAAATACCTTATAATATATAGTAGTTTATCATTGAAAATTCCTTATAATATATAGTAGTTTATCATTGAAAATACCTCATAATATAACGTAATATGCAGTGTATCATTGAAAATACCTTATAATATAACGTAATATGCTGTGTATCATTGAAAATACCTTATGATATAACGTAATTTGTAGTGTATCATTGAAAATACCTTAGAATATATGGTAATTCTTGTCTATCAATGAAAATACCTTATAATATAACGTAATATGCAGTGTATCATTGAAAATACCTTATAATATATAGTAGTTTATCATTGAAAATACCTTATAATATAACTTAATATGCAGTGTATCATTGAATATACCTTATGATATAACGTAATTTGTAGTGTATCATTGAAAATACCTTAGAATATATGGTAATTCTTGTCTATCAATGAAAATACCTTATAATATAACGTAATATGCAGTGTATCATTGAAAATACCTTATAATATATAGTAGTTTATCATTGAAAATACCTTATAATATAACTTAATATGCAGTGTATCATTGAATATACCTTATGACATAACGTAATTTGTAGTGTATCATTGATAATACCTTATAATATATAGTAGTTTATCATTGAAAATACCTTATAATATATAGTAGTTTATCATTGAAAATACCTTATAATATAACATAATATGCTGTGTATCATTGAAAATACCTTATAATATAACGTAGTATGCAGTGTATCATTGAAAATACCTTATAATATATCGTAATTTGTAGTGTATCAATGAAAATACCTTCTCATATAACGTAATATGCAGTGTATCATTGAAAATACCTTATAATATATCGTTATTTGTAGTGTATCTTTGAAAATACCTTATAATATAACGCAATATGCAGTGTATCATTGAAAATACCTTATAATACGTAGTAGTTTATCATTGAAAATACCTTATAATATAACGTAATATGCAGTGTATCATTGAAAATACCTTATAATACGTAGTAGTTTATCATTGAAAATACCTTATAATATATAGTAGTTTATCATTGAAAATACCTTATAATATATAGTAGTTTATCATTGAAAATACCTTATAATATAACGTAATATGCTGTGTATCATTGAAAATACCTTATAATATAACGTAATATGCAGTGTATCATTGAAAATACCTTATAATATAACGTAATATGCAGCATATCATTGAAAATACCTTATAATATAACGTAATATGCAGTGTATCATTGAAAATACCTTATAATATAACGTAATATGCAGTGTATCATTGAAAATACCTTATAATATAACGTAATATGCAGTGTATCATTGGAAATACCTTATAATATAACGTAATATGCAGTGTATCATTGAAAATACCTTATAATATATAGTAGTTTATCATTGAAAATACCTTATAATATAACTTAATATGCAGTGTATCATTGAATATACCTTATGACATAACGTAATTTGTAGTGTATCATTGATAATACCTTATAATATATAGTAGTTTATCATTGAAAATACCTTATAATATATAGTAGTTTATCATTGAAAATACCTTATAATATAACATAATATGCTGTGTATCATTGAAAATACCTTATAATATAACGTAATATGCAGTGTATCATTGAAAATACCTTATAATATATCGCAATTTGTAGTGTATCAATGAAAATACCTTCTCATATAACGTAATATGCAGTGTATCATTGAAAATACCTTATAATATATCGTTATTTGTAGTGTATCTTTGAAAATACCTTATAATATAACGTAATATGCAGTGTATCATTGAAAATACCTTATGATATAACGTAATTTGTAGTGTATCATTGAAAATACCTTATAATATATAGTAGTTTATCATTGAAAATTCCTTATAATATATAGTAGTTTATCATTGAAAATACCTCATAATATAACGTAATATGCAGTGTATCATTGAAAATACCTTATAATATAACGTAATATGCAGTGTATCATTGAAAATACCTTATGATATAACGTAATTTGTAGTGTATCATTGAAAATACCTTAGAATATATGGTAATTCTTGTCTATCAATGAAAATACCTTATAATATAACGTAATATGCAGTGTATCATTGAAAATACCTTAGAATATATGGTAATACTAGTCTATCAATGAAAATACCTTATAATATAACGTAATATGCAGTGTATCATTGAGAATACCTTATAATATAACGCAATATGCAGTGTATCATTGAAAATACCTTATAATACGTAGTAGTTTATCATTGAAAATACCTTATAATATAACGTAATATGCAGTGTATCATTGAAAATACCTTATAATATAACGTAATATGCAGTGTATCATTGAAAATACCTTATAATATAACGTAATATGCAGTGTATCATTGAAAATACCTTATGATATAACGTAATTTGTAGTGTATCATTGAAAATACCTTATAATATAACTTAATATGCAGTGTATCATTGAATATACCTTATGACATAACGTAATTTGTAGTGTATCATTGATAATACCTTATAATATATAGTAGTTTATCATTGAAAATACCTTATAATATATAGTAGTTTATCATTGAAAATACCTTAAAATATAACATAATATGCTGTGTATCATTGAAAATACCTTATGATATAACGTAATTTGTAGTGTATCATTGAAAATACCTTATAATATATAGTAGTTTATCATTGAAAATTCCTTATAATATATAGTAGTTTATCATTGAAAATACCTCATAATATAACGTAATATGCAGTGTATCATTGAAAATACCTTATAATATAACGTAATATGCTGTGTATCATTGAAAATACCTTATGATATAACGTAATTTGTAGTGTATCATTGAAAATACCTTAGAATATATGGTAATTCTTGTCTATCAATGAAAATACCTTATAATATAACGTAATATGCAGTGTATCATTGAAAATACCTTAGAATATATGGTAATACTAGTCCATCAATGAAAATACCTTATAATATAACGCAATATGCAGTGTATCATTGAAAATACCTTATAATACGTAGTAGTTTATCATTGAAAATACCTTATAATATAACGTAATATGCAGTGTATCATTGAAAATACCTTATAATACGTAGTAGTTTATCATTGAAAATACCTTATAATATATAGTAGTTTATCATTGAAAATACCTTATAATATATAGTAGTTTATCATTGAAAATACCTTATAATATAACGTAATATGCAGTGTATCATTGAAAATACCTTATAATATATAGTAGTTTATCATTGAAAATACCTTATAATATAACTTAATATGCAGTGTATCATTGAATATACCTTATGACATAACGTAATTTGTAGTGTATCATTGATAATACCTTATAATATATAGTAGTTTATCATTGAAAATACCTTATAATATATAGTAGTTTATCATTGAAAATACCTTATAATATAACATAATATGCTGTGTATCATTGAAAATACCTTATAATATAACGTAATATGCAGTGTATCATTGAAAATACCTTATAATATATCGCAATTTGTAGTGTATCAATGAAAATACCTTCTCATATAACGTAATATGCAGTGTATCATTGAAAATACCTTATAATATATCGTTATTTGTAGTGTATCTTTGAAAATACCTTATAATATAACGTAATATGCAGTGTATCATTGAAAATACCTTATGATATAACGTAATTTGTAGTGTATCATTGAAAATACCTTATAATATATAGTAGTTTATCATTGAAAATTCCTTATAATATATAGTAGTTTATCATTGAAAATACCTCATAATATAACGTAATATGCAGTGTATCATTGAAAATACCTTATAATATAACGTAATATGCAGTGTATCATTGAAAATACCTTATGATATAACGTAATTTGTAGTGTATCATTGAAAATACCTTAGAATATATGGTAATTCTTGTCTATCAATGAAAATACCTTATAATATAACGTAATATGCAGTGTATCATTGAAAATACCTTATAATATATAGTAGTTTATCATTGAAAATACCTTATAATATAACTTAATATGCAGTGTATCATTGAATATACCTTATGACATAACGTAATTTGTAGTGTATCATTGATAATACCTTATAATATATAGTAGTTTATCATTGAAAATACCTTATAATATATAGTAGTTTATCATTGAAAATACCTTATAATATAACATAATATGCTGTGTATCATTGAAAATACCTTATAATATAACGTAGTATGCAGTGTATCATTGAAAATACCTTATAATATATCGTAATTTGTAGTGTATCATTGAAAATACCTTCTCATATAACGTAATATGCAGTGTATCATTGAAAATACCTTATAATATATCGTTATTTGTAGTGTATCTTTGAAAATACCTTATAATATAACGCAATATGCAGTGTATCATTGAAAATACCTTATAATACGTAGTAGTTTATCATTGAAAATACCTTATAATATAACGTAATATGCAGTGTATCATTGAAAATACCTTATAATACGTAGTAGTTTATCATTGAAAATACCTTATAATATATAGTAGTTTATCATTGAAAATACCTTATAATATATAGTAGTTTATCATTGAAAATACCTTATAATATAACGTAATATGCTGTGTATCATTGAAAATACCTTATAATATAACGTAATATGCAGTGTATCATTGAAAATACCTTATAATATAACGTAATATGCAGCATATCATTGAAAATACCTTATAATATAACGTAATATGCAGTGTATCATTGAAAATACCTTATAATATAACGTAATATGCAGTGTATCATTGAAAATACCTTATAATATAACGTAATATGCAGTGTATCATTGGAAATACCTTATAATATAACGTAATATGCAGTGTATCATTGAAAATACCTTATAATATATAGTAGTTTATCATTGAAAATACCTTATAATATAACTTAATATGCAGTGTATCATTGAATATACCTTATGACATAACGTAATTTGTAGTGTATCATTGATAATACCTTATAATATATAGTAGTTTATCATTGAAAATACCTTATAATATATAGTAGTTTATCATTGAAAATACCTTATAATATAACATAATATGCTGTGTATCATTGAAAATACCTTATAATATAACGTAATATGCAGTGTATCATTGAAAATACCTTATAATATATCGCAATTTGTAGTGTATCAATGAAAATACCTTCTCATATAACGTAATATGCAGTGTATCATTGAAAATACCTTATAATATATCGTTATTTGTAGTGTATCTTTGAAAATACCTTATAATATAACGTAATATGCAGTGTATCATTGAAAATACCTTATGATATAACGTAATTTGTAGTGTATCATTGAAAATACCTTATAATATATAGTAGTTTATCATTGAAAATTCCTTATAATATATAGTAGTTTATCATTGAAAATACCTCATAATATAACGTAATATGCAGTGTATCATTGAAAATACCTTATAATATAACGTAATATGCAGTGTATCATTGAAAATACCTTATGATATAACGTAATTTGTAGTGTATCATTGAAAATACCTTAGAATATATGGTAATTCTTGTCTATCAATGAAAATACCTTATAATATAACGTAATATGCAGTGTATCATTGAAAATACCTTAGAATATATGGTAATACTAGTCTATCAATGAAAATACCTTATAATATAACGTAATATGCAGTGTATCATTGAGAATACCTTATAATATAACGCAATATGCAGTGTATCATTGAAAATACCTTATAATACGTAGTAGTTTATCATTGAAAATACCTTATAATATAACGTAATATGCAGTGTATCATTGAAAATACCTTATAATACGTAGTAGTTTATCATTGAAAATACCTTATGATATATAGTAGTTTATCATTGAAAATACCTTATAATATATAGTAGTTTATCATTGAAAATACCTTATAATATAACGTAATATGCAGTGTATCATTGAAAATACCTTAGAATATATGGTAATACTAGTCTATCAATGAAAATACCTTATAATATAACGTAATATGCAGTGTATCATTGAAAATACCTTATAATATAACGTAATATGCAGTGTATCATTGAAAATACCTTATAATACGTAGTAGTTTATCATTGAAAATACCTTATAATATAACGTAATATGCAGTGTATCATTGAAAATACCTTATAATACGTAGTAGTTTATCATTGAAAATACCTTATAATATATAGTAGTTTATCATTGAAAATACCTTATAATATATAGTAGTTTATCATTGAAAATACCTTATAATATAACGTAATATGCTGTGTATCATTGAAAATACCTTATAATATAACGTAATATGCAGTGTATCATTGAAAATACCTTATAATATATCGTTATTTGTAGTGTATCTTTGAAAATACCTTATAATATAACGTAATATGCAGTGTATCATTGAAAATACCTTATGATATAACGTAATTTGTAGTGTATCATTGAAAATACCTTATAATATATAGTAGTTTATCATTGAAAATTCCTTATAATATATAGTAGTTTATCATTGAAAATACATCATAATATAACGTAATATGCAGTGTATCATTGAAAATACCTTATAATATAACGTAATATGCAGTGTATCATTGAAAATACCTTATGATATAACGTAATTTGTAGTGTATCATTGAAAATACCTTAGAATATATGGTAATTCTTGTCTATCAATGAAAATACCTTATAATATAACGTAATATGCAGTGTATCATTGAAAATACCTTAGAATATATGGTAATACTAGTCTATCAATGAAAATACCTTATAATATAACGTAATATGCAGTGTATCATTGAGAATACCTTATAATATAACGCAATATGCAGGTATCATTGAAAATACCTTATAATACGTAGTAGTTTATCATTGAAAATACCTTATAATATAACGTAATATGCAGTGTATCATTGAAAATACCTTATAATACGTAGTAGTTTATCATTGAAAATACCTTATGATATATAGTAGTTTATCATTGAAAATACCTTATAATATATAGTAGTTTATCATTGAAAATACCTTATAATATAACGTAATATGCAGTGTATCATTGAAAATACCTTAGAATATATGGTAATACTAGTCTATCAATGAAAATACCTTATAATATAACGTAATATGCAGTGTATCATTGAGAATACCTTATAATATAACGCAATATGCAGTGTATCATTGAAAATACCTTATAATACGTAGTAGTTTATCATTGAAAATACCTTATAATATAACGTAATATGCAGTGTATCAATGAAAATACCTTCTCATATAACGTAATATGCAGTGTATCATTGAAAATACCTTAGAATATATGGTAATACTAGTCTATCAATGAAAATACCTTATAATATAACGTAATATGCAGTGTATCATTGAGAATACCTTATAATATAACGTAATATGCAGTGTATCATTGAAAATACCTTATAATATAACGTAATATGCAGCATATCATTGAAAATACCTTATAATATAACGTAATATGCAGTGTATCATTGAAAATACCTTATAATATAACGTAATATGCAGTGTATCATTGAAAATACCTTATAATATAACGTAATATGCAGTGTATCATTGGAAATACCTTATAATATAACGTAATATGCAGTGTATCATTGAAAATACCTTATAATATATAGTAGTTTATCTTTGAAAATACCTTATAATATAACTTAATATGCAGTGTATCATTGAATATACCTTATGACATAACGTAATTTGTAGTGTATCATTGATAATACCTTATAATATATAGTAGTTTATCATTGAAAATACCTTATAATATATAGTAGTTTATCATTGAAAATACCTTATAATATAACATAATATGCTGTGTATCATTGAAAATACCTTATAATATAACGTAATATGCAGTGTATCATTGAAAATACCTTATAATATATCGCAATTTGTAGTGTATCAATGAAAATACCTTCTCATATAACGTAATATGCAGTGTATCATTGAAAATACCTTATAATATATCGTTATTTGTAGTGTATCTTTGAAAATACCTTATAATATAACGTAATATGCAGTGTATCATTGAAAATACCTTATGATATAACGTAATTTGTAGTGTATCATTGAAAATACCTTATAATATATAGTAGTTTATCATTGAAAATTCCTTATAATATATAGTAGTTTATCATTGAAAATACCTCATAATATAACGTAATATGCAGTGTATCATTGAAAATACCTTATAATATAACGTAATATGCTGTGTATCATTGAAAATACCTTATGATATAACGTAATTTGTAGTGTATCATTGAAAATACCTTAGAATATATGGTAATTCTTGTCTATCAATGAAAATACCTTATAATATAACGTAATATGCAGTGTATCATTGAAAATACCTTAGAATATATGGTAATACTAGACTATCAATGAAAATACCTTATAATATAACGTAATATGCAGTGTATCATTGAGAATACCTTATAATATAACGCAATATGCAGTGTATCATTGAAAATACCTTATAATACGTAGTAGTTTATCATTGAAAATACCTTATAATATAACGTAATATGCAGTGTATCATTGAAAATACCTTATAATACGTAGTAGTTTATCATTGAAAATACCTTATGATATATAGTAGTTTATCATTGAAAATACCTTATAATATATAGTAGTTTATCATTGAAAATACCTTATAATATAACGTAATATGCAGTGTATCATTGAAAATACCTTAGAATATATGGTAATACTAGTCTATCAATGAAAATACCTTATAATATAACGTAATATGCAGTGTATCATTGAGAATACCTTATAATATAACGCAATATGCAGTGTATCATTGAAAATACCTTATAATACGTAGTAGTTTATCATTGAAAATACCTTATAATATAACGTAATATGCAGTGTATCATTGAAAATACCTTATAATACGTAGTAGTTTATCATTGAAAATACCTTATAATATATAGTAGTTTATCATTGAAAATACCTTATAATATATAGTAGTTTATCATTGAAAATACCTTATAATATAACGTAATATGCTGTGTATCATTGAAAATACCTTATAATATAACGTAATATGCAGTGTATCATTGAAAATACCTTATAATATAACGTAATATGCAGTGTATCATTGAAAATACCTTATAATATATCGCAATTTGTAGTGTATCAATGAAAATACCTTCTCATATAACGTAATATGCAGTGTATCATTGAAAATACCTTATAATATATCGTTATTTGTAGTGTATCTTTGAAAATACCTTATAATATAACGTAATATGCAGTGTATCATTGAAAATACCTTATGATATAACGTAATTTGTAGTGTATCATTGAAAATACCTTATAATATATAGTAGTTTATCATTGAAAATTCCTTATAATATATAGTAGTTTATCATTGAAAATACCTCATAATATAACGTAATATGCAGTGTATCATTGAAAATACCTTATAATATAACGTAATATGCTGTGTATCATTGAAAATACCTTATGATATAACGTAATTTGTAGTGTATCATTGAAAATACCTTAGAATATATGGTAATTCTTGTCTATCAATGAAAATACCTTATAATATAACGTAATATGCAGTGTATCATTGAAAATACCTTAGAATATATGGTAATACTAGTCTATCAATGAAAATACCTTATAATATAACGTAATATGCAGTGTATCATTGAGAATACCTTATAATATAACGCAATATGCAGTGTATCATTGAAAATACCTTATAATACGTAGTAGTTTATCATTGAAAATACCTTATAATATAACGTAATATGCAGTGTATCATTGAAAATACCTTATAATACGTAGTAGTTTATCATTGAAAATACCTTATGATATATAGTAGTTTATCATTGAAAATACCTTATAATATATAGTAGTTAATCATTGAAAATACCTTATAATATAACGTAATATGCAGTGTATCATTGAAAATACCTTAGAATATATGGTAATACTAGTCTATCAATGAAAATACCTTATAATATAACGTAATATGCAGTGTATCATTGAGAATACCTTATAATATAACGCAATATGCAGTGTATCATTGAAAATACCTTATAATACGTAGTAGTTTATCATTGAAAATACCTTATAATATAACGTAATATGCAGTGTATCATTGAAAATACCTTATAATACGTAGTAGTTTATCATTGAAAATACCTTATAATATAACGTAATTT
>CAKAJI010000271.1:0-78493 GCA_916610255.1 Lasioglossum lativentre
GAAAATACCTTATAATATAACGTAATATGCAGTGTATCATTGAAAATACCTTATAATATAACGTATTATGCAGTGTATCATTGAAAATACCTTATAATATAACGTAATATGCAGTGTATCATTGAAAATACCTTATAATATATCGTTATTTGTAGTGTATCTTTGAAAATACCTTATAATATAACGTAATATGCAGTGTATCGTTGAAAATACCTTATAATATATCATAATTTGTAGTGTATCCTTGAAAATACCTTATAATATAACGTAATTTGTAGTGTATCTTTGAAAATACCTTATAATAATGTAATATGCAGTGTATCATTGAAAATACCTTATAATATATAGTAGTTTATCATTGAAAATACTTTATAATATAACTTAATATGCAGTGTATCATTGAAAATACCTTATAGTATAACGTAATATGCAGTGCATCATTGAAAATACCTTATAATATAACGTAATATGCAATGTATCATTGAAAATACCTTATAATATAACGTATTATGCAGTGTATCATTGAAAATACCTTATGATATAACGTAATATGCAGTGTATCATTGAAAATACCTTATAATATATCGTAATTTGTAGTGTATCAATGAAAATACCTTCTCATATAACGTAATATGCAGTGTATCATTGAAAATACCTTATAATATAACGTATTATGCAGTGTATCATTGAAAATACCTTATAATATAACGTAATATGCAGTGTATCATTGAAAATACCTTATAATATATCGTAATTTGTAGTGTATCAATGAAAGTACCTTCTCATATAACGTAATATGCAGTGTATCATTGAAAATACCTTATAATATATCGTAATTTGTAGTGTATCTTTGAAAATACCTTATAAGATAACGTAATATGCAGTGTATCATTGAAAATACCTTCAGATATAACGTAATATGCAGTGTATCATTGAAAATACCTTATAATATATCGTAATTTGTAGTGTATCAATGAAAATACCTTCTCATATAACGTAATATGCAGTGTATCATTGAAAATACCTTATAATATATCGTTATTTGTAGTGTATCTTTGAAAATACCTTATATTATAAGGTATTATGCAGTGTATCATTGAAAATACCTTATAATATAACGTAATATGCAGTGTATCATTGAAAATACCTTATAATATATCGTAATTTGTAGTGTATCTTTGAAAATACCTTATAATATAACGTAATATGCAGTGTATCATTGAAAATACCTTATAATATATAGTAGTTTATCATTGAAAATACCTTATAATATAACTTAATATGCAGTGTATCATTGAAAATACCTTATAATATATCGTTATTTGTAGTGTATCTTTGAAAATACCTTATAATATAACGTAATATGCAGTGTATCATTGAAAATACCTTATAATATATAGTAGTTTATCATTGAAAATACCTTATAATATAACTTAATATGCAGTGTATCATTGAAAATACCTTATAGTATAACGTAATATGCAGTGCATCATTGAAAATACCTTATAATATAACTTAATATGCAGTGTATCATTGAAAATACCTTATGATATAACGTAATATGCAGTGTATCATTGAAAATACCTTATAATATAACGTAATATGCAGTGTATCATTGAAAATACCTTCAGATATAACGTAATATGCAGTGTATCATTGAAAATACCTTATAATATAACGTAATATGCAGTGTATCATTGAAAATACCTTATAATATATCGTAATTTGTAGTGTATCATTGAAAATACCTTATAGTATAACGTAATATTCAGTGCATCATTGAAAATACCTTATAATATAACGTAATATGCAGTGTATCATTGAAAATACCTTATAATATATCGTTATTTGTAGTGTATCTTTGAAAATACCTTATAATATAACGTATTATGCAGTGTATCATTGAAAATACCTTATAATATAACGTAATATGCAGTGTATCATTGAAAATACCTTATAATATATCGTAATTTGTAGTGTATCAATGAAAATACCTTCTCATATAACGTAATATGCAGTGCATCATTGAAAATACCTTATAATATAACGTATTATGCAGTGTATCATTGAAAATACCTTATAATATAACGTAATATGCAGTGTATCATTGAAAATACCTTATAATATATCGTAATTTGTAGTGTATCAATGAAAATACCTTCTCATATAACGTAATATGCAGTGTATCATTGAAAATACCTTATAATATATTGCAGTTTATCATTGAAAATACCTTATAATATATCGTAATTTGTAGTGTATCAATGAAAATACCTTCTCATATAACGTAATATGCAGTGTATCATTGAAAATACCTTAGAATATATCGTTATTTGTAGTGTATCTTTGAAAATACCTTATAATATAACGTAATATGCAGTGTATCATTGAAAATACCTTATAATATATAGTAGTTTATCATTGAAAATACCTTATAATATAACTTAATATGCAGTGTATCATTGAAAATACCTTATAGTATAACGTAATATGCAGTGCATCATTGAAAATACCTTATAATATAACGTATTATGCAGTGTATCATTGAAAATACCTTATAATATAACGTAATATGCAGTGTATCATTGAAAATACCTTATAATATAACGTATTATGCAGTGTATCATTGAAAATACCTTATAATATAACGTAATATGCAGTGTATCATTGAAAATACCTTATAATGTATCGTTATTTGTAGTGTATCTTTGAAAATACCTTATAATATAACGTAATATGCAGTGTATCGTTGAAAATACCTTATAATATATCATAATTTGTAGTGTATCTTTGAAAATACCTTATAATATAACGTAATATGCAGTGTATCATTGAAAATACCTTATAATATATTGGAGTTTATCATTGAAAATACCTTATAATATATCGTAATTTGTAGTGTATCAATGAAAATACCTTCTCATATAACGTAATATGCAGTGTATCATTGAAAATACCTTATAATATATCGTTATTTGTAGTGTATCTTTGAAAATACCTTATAATAATGTAATATGCAGTGTATCATTGAAAATACCTTATAATATATAGTAGTTTATCATTGAAAATACCTTATAATATAACTTAATATGCAGTGTATCATTGAAAATACCTTATAGTATAACGTAATATGCAGTGCATCATTGAAAATACCTTATAATATAACGTATTATGCAGTGTATCATTGAAAATACCTTATAATATAACGTAATATGCAGTGTATCATTGAAAATACCTTATAATTTATCGTAATTTGTAGTGTATCAAAGAAAATACCTTCTCATATAACGTAATATGCAGTGTATCATTGAAAATACCTTATAATATATCGTTATTTGTAGTGTATCTTTGAAAATACCTTATAATAATGTAATATGCAGTGTATCATTGAAAATACCTTATAATATATAGTAGTTTATCATTGAAAATACCTTATAATATAACTTAATATGCAGTGTATCATTGAAAATACCTTATAGTATAACGTAATATGCAGTGCATCATTGAAAATACCTTATAATATAACGTATTATGCAGTGTATCATTGAAAATACCTTATAATATAACGTAATATGCAGTGTATCATTGAAAATACCTAATAATTTATCGTAATTTGTAGTGTATCAAAGAAAATACCTTCTCATATAACGTAATGTGCAGTGTATCATTGAAAATACCTTATAATATATCGTAATTTGTAGTGTATCTTTGAAAATACCTTATCATATAACGTAATATGCAATGTATCATTGAAAATACCTTATAATATATTTCAGTTTATCATTGAAAATACCTTTTAATATAACTTAATATGAGGGTGTATCATTGAAAATACCTTATGATATAACGTAATATGCAGTGTATCATTGAAAATACCTTATAATATATCGTTATTTGTAGTGTATCTTTGAAAATACCTTATAATAATGTAATATGCAGTGTATCATTGAAAATACCTTATAATATATAGTAGTTTATCATTGAAAATACCTTATAATATAACGTAATATGCAGTGTATCATTGAAAATACCTTATAATATAACGTATTATGCAGTGTATCATTGAAAATACCTTATAATATAACGTAATATGCAGTGTATCATTGAAAATACCTTATAATATATCGTTATTTGTAGTGTATCTTTGAAAATACCTTATAATATAACGTAATATGCAGTGTATCATTGAAAATACCTTATAATATAACGTAATATGCAGTGTATCTTTGAAAATACCTTATAATATAACGTATTATGCAGTGTATCATTGAAAATACCTTATAATATAACGTAATATGCAGTGTATCATTGAAAATACCTTATAATATATCGTAATTTGTAGTGTATCAATGAAAATACCTTCTCATATAACGTAATATGCAGTGTATCATTGAAAATACCTTATAATATATTGCAGTTTATCATTGAAAATACCTTATAATATATCGTAATTTGTAGTGTATCAATGAAAATACCTTCTCATATAACGTAATATGCAGTGTATCATTGAAAATACCTTATAATATATCGTTATTTGTAGTGTATCTTTGAAAATACCTTATAATATAACGTAATATGCAGTGTATCATTGAAAATACCTTATAATATATAGTAGTTTATCATTGAAAATACCTTATAATATAACTTAATATGCAGTGTATCATTGAAAATACCTTATAGTATAACGTAATATGCAGTGCATCATTGAAAATACCTTATAATATAACGTATTATGCAGTGTATCATCGAAAATACCTTATAATATAACGTAATATGCAGTGTATCATTGAAAATACCTTATAATATAACGTATTATGCAGTGTATCATTGAAAATACCTTATAATATAACGTAATATGCAGTGTATCATTGAAAATACCTTATAATATATCGTTATTTGTAGTGTATCTTTGAAAATACCTTATAATATAACGTAATATGCAGTGTATCGTTGAAAATACCTTATAATATATCATAATTTGTAGTGTATCTTTGAAAATACCTTATAATATAACGTAATATGCAGTGTATCATTGAAAATACCTTATAATATATAGCAGTTTATCATTGAAAATACCTTATAATATATCGTAATTTGTAGTGTATCAATGAAAATACCTTCTCATATAACGTAATATGCAGTGTATCATTGAAAATACCTTATAATATATCGTTATTTGTAGTGTATCTTTGAAAATACCTTATAATATATGGTAATTCTAGTCTATCAATGAAAATACCTTATAATATAACGTAATATGCAGTGTATCATTGAAAATACCTTATAATATAACGTAATATGCAGTGTATCATTGAAAATACCTTATAATATATCGTAATTTGTAGTGTATCAATGAAAATACCTTCTCATATAACGTAATATGCAGTGTATCATTGAAAATACCTTATAATATATCGTTATTTGTAGTGTATCTTTGAAAATACCTTATAATATAACGTAATATGCAGTGTATCATTGAAAATACCTTATAATATATAGTAGTTTATCATTGAAAATACCTTATAATATAACTTAATATGCAGTGTATCATTGAAAATACCTTATAGTATAACGTAATATGCAGTGCATCATTGAAAATACCTTATAATATAACGTATTATGCAGTGTATCATTGAAAATACCTTATAATATAACGTAATATGCAGTGTATCATTGAAAATACCTTATAATATAACGTATTATGCAGTGTATCATTGAAAATACCTTATAATATAACGTAATATGCAGTGTATCATTGAAAATACCTTATAATATATCGTTATTTGTAGTGTATCTTTGAAAATACCTTATAATATAACGTAATATGCAGTGTATCGTTGAAAATACCTTATAATATATCATAATTTGTAGTGTATCTTTGAAAATACCTTATAATATAACGTAATATGCAGTGTATCATTGAAAATACCTTATAATATATTGCAGTTTATCATTGAAAATACCTTATAATATATCGTAATTTGTAGTGTATCAATGAAAATACCTTCTCATATAACGTAATATGCAGTGTATCATTGAAAATACCTTATAATATATCGTTATTTGTAGTGTATCATTGAAAATACCTTATAATATAACGTAATATGCAGTGTATCATTGAAAATACCTTATAATATATCGTAATTTGTAGTGTATCAATGAAAATACCTTCTCATATAACGTAATATGCAGTGTATCATTGAAAATACCTTATAATATATTGCAGTTTATCATTGAAAATACCTTATAATATATCGTAATTTGTAGTGTATCAATGAAAATACCTTCTCATATAACGTAATATGAAGTGTATCATTGAAAATACCTTATAATATATCGTTATTTGTAGTGTATCTTTGAAAATACCTTATAATATAACGTAATATGCAGTGTATCATTGAAAATACCTTATAATATAACGTAATATGCAGTGTATCGTTGAAAATACCTTATAATATATCATAATTTGTAGTGTATCTTTGAAAATACCTTATAATATATCATAATTTGTAGTGTATCTTTGAAAATACCTTATAATATATTGCAGTTTATCATTGAAAATACCTTATAATATATCGTAATTTGTAGTGTATCAATGAAAATACCTTCTCATATAACGTAATATGCAGTGTATCATTGAAAATACCTTATAATATATCGTTATTTGTAGTGTATCATTGAAAATACCTTATAATATAACGTAATATGCAGTGTATCATTGAAAATACCTTATAATATATCGTAATTTGTAGTGTATCATTGAAAATACCTTATAGTATAACGTAATATGCAGTGCATCATTGAAAATACCTTATAATATAACGTAATATGCAATGTATCATTGAAAATACCTTATAATATAACGTATTATGCAGTGTATCATTGAAAATACCTTATGATATAACGTAATATGCAGTGTATCATTGAAAATACCTTATAATATATCGTAATTTGTAGTGTATCAATGAAAATACCTTCTCATATAACGTAATATGCAGTGTATCATTGAAAATACCTTATAATATAACGTATTATGCAGTGTATCATTGAAAATACCTTATAATATAACGTAATATGCAGTGTATCGTTGAAAATACCTTATAATATATCGTAATTTGTAGTGTATCAATGAAAGTACCTTCTCATATAACGTAATATGCAGTGTATCATTGAAAATACCTTATAATATATCGTAATTTGTAGTGTATCTTTGAAAATACCTTATAAGATAACGTAATATGCAGTGTATCATTGAAAATACCTTCAGATATAACGTAATATGCAGTGTATCATTGAAAATACCTTATAATATATCGTAATTTGTAGTGTATCAATGAAAATACCTTCTCATATAACGTAATATGCAGTGTATCATTGAAAATACCTTATAATATATCGTTATTTGTAGTGTATCTTTGAAAATACCTTATATTATAAGGTATTATGCAGTGTATCATTGAAAATACCTTATAATATAACGTAATATGCAGTGTATCATTGAAAATACCTTATAATATATCGTAATTTGTAGTGTATCTTTGAAAATACCTTATAATATAACGTAATATGCAGTGTATCATTGAAAATACCTTATAATATATAGTAGTTTATCATTGAAAATACCTTATAATATAACTTAATATGCAGTGTATCATTGAAAATACCTTATAATATATCGTTATTTGTAGTGTATCTTTGAAAATACCTTATAATATAACGTAATATGCAGTGTATCATTGAAAATACCTTATAATATATAGTAGTTTATCATTGAAAATACCTTATAATATAACTTAATATGCAGTGTATCATTGAAAATACCTTATAGTATAACGTAATATGCAGTGCATCATTGAAAATACCTTATAATATAACTTAATATGCAGTGTATCATTGAAAATACCTTATGATATAACGTAATATGCAGTGTATCATTGAAAATACCTTATAATATAACGTAATATGCAGTGTATCATTGAAAATACCTTCAGATATAACGTAATATGCAGTGTATCATTGAAAATACCTTATAATATAACGTAATATGCAGTGTATCATTGAAAATACCTTATAATATATCGTAATTTGTAGTGTATCATTGAAAATACCTTATAGTATAACGTAATATTCAGTGCATCATTGAAAATACCTTATAATATAACGTAATATGCAGTGTATCATTGAAAATACCTTATAATATATCGTTATTTGTAGTGTATCTTTGAAAATACCTTATAATATAACGTATTATGCAGTGTATCATTGAAAATACCTTATAATATAACGTAATATGCAGTGTATCATTGAAAATACCTTATAATATATCGTAATTTGTAGTGTATCAATGAAAATACCTTCTCATATAACGTAATATGCAGTGCATCATTGAAAATACCTTATAATATAACGTATTATGCAGTGTATCATTGAAAATACCTTATAATATAACGTAATATGCAGTGTATCATTGAAAATACCTTATAATATATCGTAATTTGTAGTGTATCAATGAAAATACCTTCTCATATAACGTAATATGCAGTGTATCATTGAAAATACCTTATAATATATTGCAGTTTATCATTGAAAATACCTTATAATATATCGTAATTTGTAGTGTATCAATGAAAATACCTTCTCATATAACGTAATATGCAGTGTATCATTGAAAATACCTTAGAATATATCGTTATTTGTAGTGTATCTTTGAAAATACCTTATAATATAACGTAATATGCAGTGTATCATTGAAAATACCTTATAATATATAGTAGTTTATCATTGAAAATACCTTATAATATAACTTAATATGCAGTGTATCATTGAAAATACCTTATAGTATAACGTAATATGCAGTGCATCATTGAAAATACCTTATAATATAACGTATTATGCAGTGTATCATTGAAAATACCTTATAATATAACGTAATATGCAGTGTATCATTGAAAATACCTTATAATATAACGTATTATGCAGTGTATCATTGAAAATACCTTATAATATAACGTAATATGCAGTGTATCATTGAAAATACCTTATAATATATCGTTATTTGTAGTGTATCTTTGAAATTACCTTATAATATAACGTAATATGCAGTGTATCGTTGAAAATACCTTATAATATATCATAATTTGTAGTGTATCTTTGAAAATACCTTATAATATAACGTAATATGCAGTGTATCATTGAAAATACCTTATAATATATTGGAGTTTATCATTGAAAATACCTTATAATATATCGTAATTTGTAGTGTATCAATGAAAATACCTTCTCATATAACGTAATATGCAGTGTATCATTGAAAATACCTTATAATATATCGTTATTTGTAGTGTATCTTTGAAAATACCTTATAATAATGTAATATGCAGTGTATCATTGAAAATACCTTATAATATATAGTAGTTTATCATTGAAAATACCTTATAATATAACTTAATATGCAGTGTATCATTGAAAATACCTTATAGTATAACGTAATATGCAGTGCATCATTGAAAATACCTTATAATATAACGTAATATGCAGTGTATCATTGAAAATACCTTATAATATAACGTAATATGCAGTGTATCATTGAAAATACCTTATAATTTATCGTAATTTGTAGTGTATCAAAGAAAATACCTTCTCATATAACGTAATATGCAGTGTATCATTGAAAATACCTTATAATATATCGTTATTTGTAGTGTATCTTTGAAAATACCTTATAATAATGTAATATGCAGTGTATCATTGAAAATACCTTATAATATATAGTAGTTTATCATTGAAAATACCTTATAATATAACTTAATATGCAGTGTATCATTGAAAATACCTTATAGTATAACGTAATATGCAGTGCATCATTGAAAATACCTTATAATATAACGTATTATGCAGTGTATCATTGAAAATACCTTATAATATAACGTAATATGCAGTGTATCATTGAAAATACCTAATAATTTATCGTAATTTGTAGTGTATCAAAGAAAATACCTTCTCATATAACGTAATGTGCAGTGTATCATTGAAAATACCTTATAATATAACGTAATTTGTAGTGTATCTTTGAAAATACCTTATAATATAACGTAATATGCAATGTATCATTGAAAATACCTTATAATATATTTCAGTTTATCATTGAAAATACCTTTTAATATAACTTAATATGAGGGTGTATCATTGAAAATACCTTATGATATAACGTAATATGCAGTGTATCATTGAAAATACCTTATAATATATCGTTATTTGTAGTGTATCTTTGAAAATACCTTATAATAATGTAATATGCAGTGTATCATTGAAAATACCTTATAATATATAGTAGTTTATCATTGAAAATACCTTATAATATAACGTAATATGCAGTGTATCATTGAAAATACCTTATAATATAACGTATTATGCAGTGTATCATTGAAAATACCTTATAATATAACGTAATATGCAGTGTATCATTGAAAATACCTTATAATATATCGTTATTTGTAGTGTATCTTTGAAAATACCTTATAATATAACGTAATATGCAGTGTATCATTGAAAATACCTTATAATATAACGTAATATGCAGTGTATCTTTGAAAATACCTTATAATATAACGTATTATGCAGTGTATCATTGAAAATACCTTATAATATAACGTAATATGCAGTGTATCATTGAAAATACCTTATAATATATCGTAATTTGTAGTGTATCAATGAAAATACCTTCTCATATAACGTAATATGCAGTGTATCATTGAAAATACCTTATAATATAACGTATTATGCAGTGTATCATTGAAAATACCTTATAATATAACGTAATATGCAGTGTATCATTGAAAATACCTTATAATATAACGTATTATGCAGTGTATCATTGAAAATACCTTATAATATAACGTAATATGCAGTGTATCATTGAAAATACCTTATAATATATCGTTATTTGTAGTGTATCTTTGAAAATACCTTATAATATAACGTAATGTGCAGTGTATCGTTGAAAATACCTTATAATATATCATAATTTGTAGTGTATCTTTGAAAATACCTTATAATATAACGTAATATGCAGTGTATCATTGAAAATACCTTATAATATATTGCAGTTTATCATTGAAAATACCTTATAATATATCGTAATTTGTAGTGTATCAATGAAAATACCTTCTCATATAACGTAATATGCAGTGTATCATTGAAAATACCTTATAATATATCGTTATTTGTAGTGTATCTTTGAAAATACCTTATAATATATGGTAATTCTAGTCTATCAATGAAAATACCTTATAATATAACGTAATATGCAGTGTATCATTGAAAATACCTTATAATATAACGTAATATGCAGTGTATCATTGAAAATACCTTATAATATATCGTAATTTGTAGTGTATCAATGAAAATACCTTCTCATATAACGTAATATGCAGTGTATCATTGAAAATACCTTATAATATATCGTTATTTGTAGTGTATCTTTGAAAATACCTTATAATATAACGTAATATGCAGTGTATCATTGAAAATACCTTATAATATATAGTAGTTTATCATTGAAAATACCTTATAATATAACTTAATATGCAGTGTATCATTGAAAATACCTTATAGTATAACGTAATATGCAGTGCATCATTGAAAATACCTTATAATATAACGTATTATGCAGTGTATCATTGAAAATACCTTATAATATAACGTAATATGCAGTGTATCATTGAAAATACCTTATAATATAACGTATTATGCAGTGTATCATTGAAAATACCTTATAATATAACGTAATATGCAGTGTATCATTGAAAATACCTTATAATATATCGTTATTTGTAGTGTATCTTTGAAAATACCTTATAATATAACGTAATATGCAGTGTATCGTTGAAAATACCTTATAATATATCATAATTTGTAGTGTATCTTTGAAAATACCTTATAATATAACGTAATATGCAGTGTATCATTGAAAATACCTTATAATATATTGCAGTTTATCATTGAAAATACCTTATAATATATCGTAATTTGTAGTGTATCAATGAAAATACCTTCTAATATAACGTAATATGCAGTGTATCATTGAAAATACCTTATAATATATCGTTATTTGTAGTGTATCATTGAAAATACCTTATAATATAACGTAATATGCAGTGTATCATTGAAAATACCTTATAATATATCGTAATTTGTAGTGTATCAATGAAAATACCTTCTCATATAACGTAATATGCAGTGTATCATTGAAAATACCTTATAATATATTGCAGTTTATCATTGAAAATACCTTATAATATATCGTAATTTGTAGTGTATCAATGAAAATACCTTCTCATATAACGTAATATGAAGTGTATCATTGAAAATACCTTATAATATATCGTTATTTGTAGTGTATCTTTGAAAATACCTTATAATATAACGTAATATGCAGTGTATCATTGAAAATACCTTATAATATAACGTAATATGCAGTGTATCGTTGAAAATACCTTATAATATATCATAATTTGTAGTGTATCTTTGAAAATACCTTATAATATATCGTAATTTGTAGTGTATCTTTGAAAATACCTTATAATATATTGCAGTTTATCATTGAAAATACCTTATAATATATCGTAATTTGTAGTGTATCAATGAAAATACCTTCTCATATAACGTAATATGCAGTGTATCATTGAAAATACCTTATAATATATCGTTATTTGTAGTGTATCATTGAAAATACCTTATAATATAACGTAATATGCAGTGTATCATTGAAAATACCTTATAATATATTGCAGTTTATCATTGAAAATACCTTATAATATATCGTAATTTGTAGTGTATCAATGAAAATACCTTCTCATATAACGTAATATGCAGTGTATCATTGAAAATACCTTATAATATATCGTTATTTGTAGTGTATCTTTGAAAATACCTTATAATATAACGTAATATGCAGTGTATCATTGAAAATACCTTATAATATATAGTAGTTTATCATTGAAAATACCTTATAATATAACTTAATATGCAGTGTATCATTGAAAATACCTTATAGTATAACGTAATATGCAGTGCATCATTGAAAATACCTTATAATATAACGTATTATGCAGTGTATCATTGAAAATACCTTATAATATAACGTAATATGCAGTGTATCATTGAAAATACCTTATAATATAACGTATTATGCAGTGTATCATTGAAAATACCTTATAATATAACGTAATATGCAGTGTATCATTGAAAATACCTTATAATATATCGTTATTTGTAGTGTATCTTTGAAAATACCTTATAATATAACGTAATGTGCAGTGTATCGTTGAAAATACCTTATAATATATCATAATTTGTAGTGTATCTTTGAAAATACCTTATAATATAACGTAATATGCAGTGTATCATTGAAAATACCTTATAATATATTGCAGTTTATCATTGAAAATACCTTATAATATATCGTAATTTGTAGTGTATCAATGAAAATACCTTCTCATATAACGTAATATGCAGTGTATCATTGAAAATACCTTATAATATATCGTTATTTGTAGTGTATCTTTGAAAATACCTTATAATATATGGTAATTCTAGTCTATCAATGAAAATACCTTATAATATAACGTAATATGCAGTGTATCATTGAAAATACCTTATAATATAACGTAATATGCAGTGTATCATTGAAAATACCTTATAATATATCGTAATTTGTAGTGTATCAATGAAAATACCTTCTCATATAACGTAATATGCAGTGTATCATTGAAAATACCTTATAATATATCGTTATTTGTAGTGTATCTTTGAAAATACCTTATAATATAACGTAATATGCAGTGTATCATTGAAAATACCTTATAATATATAGTAGTTTATCATTGAAAATACCTTATAATATAACTTAATATGCAGTGTATCATTGAAAATACCTTATAGTATAACGTAATATGCAGTGCATCATTGAAAATACCTTATAATATAACGTATTATGCAGTGTATCATTGAAAATACCTTATAATATAACGTAATATGCAGTGTATCATTGAAAATACCTTATAATATAACGTATTATGCAGTGTATCATTGAAAATACCTTATAATATATCGTTATTTGTAGTGTATCAATGAAAATACCTTCTCATATAACGTAATATGCAGTGTATCATTGAAAATACCTTATAATATATCGTTATTTGTAGTGTATCTTTGAAAATACCTTATAATATAACGTAATATGCAGTGTATCATTGAAAATACCTTATAATATATAGTAGTTTATCATTGAAAATACCTTATAATATAACTTAATATGCAGTGTATCATTGAAAATACCTTATAGTATAACGTAATATGCAGTGCATCATTGAAAATACCTTATAATATAACGTATTATGCAGTGTATCATTGAAAATACCTTATAATATAACGTAATATGCAGTGTATCATTGAAAATACCTTATAATATAACGTATTATGCAGTGTATCATTGAAAATACCTTATAATATAACGTAATATGCAGTGTATCATTGAAAATACCTTATAATATATCGTTATTTGTAGTGTATCTTTGAAAATACCTTATAATATAACGTAATATGCAGTGTATCGTTGAAAATACCTTATAATATATCATAATTTGTAGTGTATCTTTGAAAATACCTTATAATATAACGTAATATGCAGTGTATCATTGAAAATACCTTATAATATATTGCAGTTTATCATTGAAAATACCTTATAATATATCGTAATTTGTAGTGTATCAATGAAAATACCTTCTCATATAACGTAATATGCAGTGTATCATTGAAAATACCTTATAATATATCGTAATTTGTAGTGTATCATTGAAAATACCTTATAATATAACGTAATACCTTATAATATATCGTAATTTGTAGTGTATCAATGAAAATACCTTCTCATATAACGTAATATGCAGTGTATCATTGAAAATACCTTATAATATATTGCAGTTTATCATTGAAAATACCTTATAATATATCGTAATTTGTAGTGTATCAATGAAAATACCTTCTCATATAACGTAATATGAAGTGTATCATTGAAAATACCTTATAATATATCGTTATTTGTAGTGTATCTTTGAAAATACCTTATAATATAACGTAATATGCAGTGTATCATTGAAAATACCTTATAATATAACGTAATATGCAGTGTATCGTTGAAAATACCTTATAATATATCATAATTTGTAGTGTATCTTTGAAAATACCTTATAATATATCATAATTTGTAGTGTATCTTTGAAAATACCTTATAATATATTGCAGTTTATCATTGAAAATACCTTATAATATATCGTAATTTGTAGTGTATCAATGAAAATACCTTCTCATATAACGTAATATGCAGTGTATCATTGAAAATACCTTATAATATATCGTTATTTGTAGTGTATCATTGAAAATACCTTATAATATAACGTAATATGCAGTGTATCATTGAAAATACCTTATAATATATTGCAGTTTATCATTGAAAATACCTTATAATATATCGTAATTTGTAGTGTATCAATGAAAATACCTTCTCATATAACGTAATATGCAGTGTATCATTGAAAATACCTTATAATATATCGTTATTTGTAGTGTATCTTTGAAAATACCTTATAATATAACGTAATATGCAGTGTATCATTGAAAATACCTTATAATATAACGTAATATGCAGTGTATCGTTGAAAATACCTTATAATATATCATAATTTGTAGTGTATCTTTGAAAATACCTTATAATATATCATAATTTGTAGTGTATCTTTGAAAATACCTTATAATATATTGCAGTTTATCATTGAAAATACCTTATAATATATCGTAATTTGTAGTGTATCAATGAAAATACCTTCTCATATAACGTAATATGCAGTGTATCATTGAAAATACCTTATAATATATCGTTATTTGTAGTGTATCATTGAAAATACCTTATAATATAACGTAATATGCAGTGTATCATTGAAAATACCTTATAATATATCGTAATTTGTAGTGTATCAATGAAAATACCTTCTCATATAACGTAATATGCAGTGTATCATTGAAAATACCTTATAATATATTGCAGTTTATCATTGAAAATACCTTATAATATATCGTAATTTGTAGTGTATCAATGAAAATACCTTCTCATATAACGTAATATGCAGTGTATCATTGAAAATACCTTATAATATATCGTTATTTGTAGTGTATCTTTGAAAATACCTTATAATATATGGTAATTCTAGTCTATCAATGAAAATACCTTATAATATAACGTAATATGCAGTGTATCATTGAAAATACCTTATAATATAACGTAATATGCAGTGTATCATTGAAAATACCTTATAATATATCGTAATTTGTAGTGTATCAATGAAAATACCTTCTCATATAACGTAATATGCAGTGTATCATTGAAAATACCTTATAATATATTGCAGTTTATCATTGAAAATACCTTATAATATATCGTAATTTGTAGTGTATCAATGAAAATACCTTCTCATATAACGTAATATGCAGTGTATCATTGAAAATACCTTATAATATATCGTTATTTGTAGTGTATCTTTGAAAATACCTTATAATATAACGTAATATGCAGTGTATCGTTGAAAATACCTTATAATATATCGTTATTTGTAGTGTATCTTTGAAAATACCTTATAATATAACGTAATATGCAGTGTATCATTGAAAATACCTTATAATATATAGTAGTTTATCATTGAAAATACCTTATAATATAACTTAATATGCAGTGTATCATTGAAAATACCTTATAGTATAACGTAATATGCAGTGCATCATTGAAAATACCTTATAATATAACGTATTATGCAGTGTATCATTGAAAATACCTTATAATATAACGTAATATGCAGTGTATCATTGAAAATACCTTATAATATAACGTATTATGCAGTGTATCATTGAAAATACCTTATAATATAACGTAATATGCAGTGTATCATTGAAAATACCTTATAATATATCGTTATTTGTAGTGTATCTTTGAAAATACCTTATAATATAACGTAATATGCAGTGTATCGTTGAAAATACCTTATAATATATCATAATTTGTAGTGTATCTTTGAAAATACCTTATAATATAACGTAATATGCAGTGTATCATTGAAAATACCTTATAATATATAGCAGTTTATCATTGAAAATACCTTATAATATATCGTAATTTGTAGTGTATCAATGAAAATACCTTCTCATATAACGTAATATGCAGTGTATCATTGAAAATACCTTATAATATATCGTTATTTGTAGTGTATCATTGAAAATACCTTATAATATAACGTAATATGCAGTGTATCATTGAAAATACCTTATAATATATCGTAATTTGTAGTGTATCAATGAAAATACCTTCTCATATAACGTAATATGCAGTGTATCATTGAAAATACCTTATAATATATTGCAGTTTATCATTGAAAATACCTTATAATATATCGTAATTTGTAGTGTATCAATGAAAATACCTTCTCATATAACGTAATATGCAGTGTATCATTGAAAATACCTTATAATATATCGTTATTTGTAGTGTATCTTTGAAAATACCTTATAATATATGGTAATTCTAGTCTATCAATGAAAATACCTTATAATATAACGTAATATGCAGTGTATCATTGAAAATACCTTATAATATAACGTAATATGCAGTGTATCATTGAAAATACCTTATAATATATCGTAATTTGTAGTGTATCAATGAAAATACCTTCTCATATAACGTAATATGCAGTGTATCATTGAAAATACCTTATAATATATTGCAGTTTATCATTGAAAATACCTTATAATATATCGTAATTTGTAGTGTATCAATGAAAATACCTTCTCATATAACGTAATATGCAGTGTATCATTGAAAATACCTTATAATATATCATGCAGTGTATCATTGAAAATACCTTATAATATATCGTAATTTGTAGTGTATCAATGAAAATACCTTCTCATATAACGTAATATGCAGTGTATCATTGAAAATACCTTATAATATATCGTTATTTGTAGTGTATCTTTGAAAATACCTTATAATATATGGTAATTCTAGTCTATCAATGAAAATACCTTATAATATAACGTAATATGCAGTGTATCATTGAAAATACCTTATAATATAACGTAATATGCAGTGTATCATTGAAAATACCTTATAATATATCGTAATTTGTAGTGTATCAATGAAAATACCTTCTCATATAACGTAATATGCAGTGTATCATTGAAAATACCTTATAATATATTGCAGTTTATCATTGAAAATACCTTATAATATATCGTAATTTGTAGTGTATCAATGAAAATACCTTCTCATATAACGTAATATGCAGTGTATCATTGAAAATACCTTATAATATATTGCAGTTTATCATTGAAAATACCTTATAATATATCGTAATTTGTAGTGTATCAATGAAAATACCTTCTCATATAACGTAATATGCAGTGTATCATTGAAAATACCTTATAATATATAGTTATTTGTAGTGTATCTTTAAAAATACCTTATAATATAACGTAATATGCAGTGTATCATTGAAAATACCTTATAATATATAGTAGTTTATCATTGAAAATACCTTATAATATAACTTAATATGCAGTGTATCATTGAAAATACCTTATAGTATAACGTAATATGCAGTGCATCATTGAAAATACCTTATAATATAACGTATTATGCAGTGTATCATTGAAAATACCTTATAATATAACGTAATATGCAGTGTATCATTGAAAATACCTTATAATATAACGTATTATGCAGTGTATCATTGAAAATATATTATAATATAACGTAATATGCAGTGTATCATTGAAAATACCTTATAATATATCGTTATTTGTAGTGTATCTTTGAAAATACCTTATAATATAACGTAATATGCAGTGTATCGTTGAAAATACCTTATAATATATCATAATTTGTAGTGTATCTTTGAAAATACCTTATAATATAACGTAATATGCAGTGTATCATTGAAAATACCTTATAATATATTGCAGTTTATCATTGAAAATACCTTATAATATATCGTAATTTGTAGTGTATCAATGAAAATACCTTCTCATATAACGTAATATGCAGTGTATCATTGAAAATACCTTATAATATATCGTTATTTGTAGTGTATCATTGAAAATACCTTATAATATAACGTAATATGCAGTGTATCATTGAAAATACCTTATAATATATCGTAATTTGTAGTGTATCAATGAAAATACCTTCTCATATAACGTAATATGCAGTGTATCATTGAAAATACCTTATAATATATTGCAGTTTATCATTGAAAATACCTTATAATATATCGTAATTTGTAGTGTATCAATGAAAATACCTTCTCATATAACGTAATATGCAGTGTATCATTGAAAATACCTTATAATATATTGCAGTTTATCATTGAAAATACCTTATAATATATCGTAATTTGTAGTGTATCAATGAAAATACCTTCTCATATAACGTAATATGCAGTGTATCATTGAAAATACCTTATAATATATAGCAGTTTATCATTGAAAATACCTTATAATATATCGTAATTTGTAGTGTATCAATGAAAATACCTTCTCATATAACGTAATATGCAGTGTATCATTGAAAATACCTTATAATATATCGTTATTTGTAGTGTATCTTTGAAAATACCTTATAATATATGGTAATTCTAGTCTATCAATGAAAATACCTTATAATATAACGTAATATGCAGTGTATCATTGAAAATACCTTATAATATAACGTAATATGCAGTTTATCATTGAAAATACCTTATAATATATCGTAATTTGTAGTGTATCAATGAAAATACCTTCTCATATAACGTAATATGCAGTGTATCATTGAAAATACCTTATAATATATTGCAGTTTATCATTGAAAATACCTTATAATATATCGTAATTTGTAGTGTATCAATGAAAATACCTTCTCATATAACGTAATATGCAGTGTATCATTGAAAATACCTTATAATATATAGCAGGTTATCATTGAAAATACCTTATAATATATCGTAATTTGTAGTGTATCAATGAAAATACCTTCTCATATAACGTAATATGCAGTGTATCATTGAAAATACCTTATAATATATCGTTATTTGTAGTGTATCTTTGAAAATACCTTATAATATAACGTAATATGCAGTGTATCATTGAAAATACCTTATAATATATAGTAGTTTATCATTGAAAATACCTTATAATATAACTTAATATGCAGTGTATCATTGAAAATACCTTATAGTATAACGTAATATGCAGTGCATCATTGAAAATACCTTATAATATAACGTATTATGCAGTGTATCATTGAAAATACCTTATAATATAACGTAATATGCAGTGTATCATTGAAAATACCTTATAATATAACGTATTATGCAGTGTATCATTGAAAATACCTTATAATATAACGTAATATGCAGTGTATCATTGAAAATACCTTATAATATATCGTTATTTGTAGTGTATCTTTGAAAATACCTTATAATATAACGTAATATGCAGTGTATCGTTGAAAATACCTTATAATATATCATAATTTGTAGTGTATCTTTGAAAATACCTTATAATATAACGTAATATGCAGTGTATCATTGAAAATACCTTATAATATATTGCAGTTTATCATTGAAAATACCTTATAATATATCGTAATTTGTAGTGTATCAATGAAAATACCTTCTCATATAACGTAATATGCAGTGTATCATTGAAAATACCTTATAATATATCGTTATTTGTAGTGTATCATTGAAAATACCTTATAATATAACGTAATATGCAGTGTATCATTGAAAATACCTTATAATATATCGTAATTTGTAGTGTATCAATGAAAATACCTTCTCATATAACGTAATATGCAGTGTATCATTGAAAATACCTTATAATATATTGCAGTTTATCATTGAAAATACCTTATAATATATCGTAATTTGTAGTGTATCAATGAAAATACCTTCTCATATAACGTAATATGCAGTGTATCATTGAAAATACCTTATAATATATCGTTATTTGTAGTGTATCTTTGAAAATACCTTATAATATATGGTAATTCTAGTCTATCAATGAAAATACCTTATAATATAACGTAATATGCAGTGTATCATTGAAAATACCTTATAATATA
The DNA here is from genome assembly GCA_916610255.1 of Lasioglossum lativentre. Taxonomy (NCBI): domain Eukaryota; kingdom Metazoa; phylum Arthropoda; class Insecta; order Hymenoptera; family Halictidae; genus Lasioglossum; species Lasioglossum lativentre. The sequence continues at coordinate 21,209 of CAKAJI010000271.1, forward strand.
ACGTAATATGCAGTGTATCATTGAAAATACCTTATAATATATCGTAATTTGTAGTGTATCAATGAAAATACCTTCTCATATAACGTAATATGCAGTGTATCATTGAAAATACCTTATAATATATTGCAGTTTATCATTGAAAATACCTTATAATATATCGTAATTTGTAGTGTATCAATGAAAATACCTTCTCATATAACGTAATATGCAGTGTATCATTGAAAATACCTTATAATATATCGTTATTTGTAGTGTATCTTTGAAAATACCTTATAATATAACGTAATATGCAGTGTATCATTGAAAATACCTTATAATATATAGTAGTTTATCATTGAAAATACCTTACAATATAACTTAATATGCAGTGTATCTTTGAAAATACCTTATAATATAACGTAATATGCAGTGTATCATTGAAAATACCTTATAATATATAGTAGTTTATCATTGAAAATACCTTATAATATAACTTAATATGCAGTGTATCATTGAAAATACCTTATAATATAACGTAATATGCAGTGTATCATTGAAAATACCTTATAATATATAGTAGTTTATCATTGAAAATACCTTATAATATAACTTAATATGCAGTGTATCATTGAATATACCTTATGACATAACGTAATTTGTAGTGTATCATTGATAATACCTTATAATATATAGTAGTTTATCATTGAAAATACCTTATAATATATAGTAGTTTATCATTGAAAATACCTTATAATATAACATAATATGCTGTGTATCATTGAAAATACCTTATAATATAACGTAATATGCAGTGTATCATTGAAAATACCTTATAATATATCGCAATTTGTAGTGTATCAATGAAAATACCTTCTCATATAACGTAATGTGCAGTGTATCATTGAAAATACCTTATAATATATCGTATTTTGTAGTGTATCAATGAAAATACCTTCTCATATAACGTAATATGCAGTGTATCATTGAAAATACCTTATAATATATTGCAGTTTATCATTGAAAATACCTTATAATATATCGTAATTTGTAGTGTATCAATGAAAATACCTTCTCATATAACGTAATATGCAGTGTATCATTGAAAATACCGTATAATATATCGTTATTTGTAGTGTATCTTTGAAAATACCTTATAATATAACGTAATATGCAGTGTATCATTGAAAATACCTTATAATATATAGTAGTTTATCATTGAAAATACCTTATAATATAACTTAATATGCAGTGTATCGTAGAAAATACCTTATAGTATAACGTAATATGTAGTGCATCATTGAAAATACCTTATAATATAACGTATTATGCAGTGTATCATTGAAAATACCTTATAATATATCGTAATTTGTAGTGTATCAATGAAAATACCTTCTCATATAACGTAATATGCAGTGTATCATTGAAAATACCTTATAATATATTGCAGTTTATCATTGAAAATACCTTATAATATATCGTAATTTGTAGTGTATCAATGAAAATACCTTCTCATATAACGTAATATGCAGTGTATCATTGAAAATACCTTATAATATATCGTTATTTGTAGTGTATCTTTGAAAATACCTTATAATATAACGTAATATGCAGTGTATCATTGAAAATACCTTATAATATATAGTAGTTTATCATTGAAAATACCTTATAATATAACGTAATATGCAGTGTATCATTGAAAATACCTTATAATATAACGTAATATGCAGTGTATCATTGAAAATACCTTATAATATATCGTTATTTGTAGTGTATCTTTGAAAATACCTTATAATATAACGTAATATGCAGTGTATCGTTGAAAATACCTTATAATATATCATAATTTGTAGTGTATCTTTGAAAATACCTTATAATATAACGTAATATGCAGTGTATCATTGAAAATACCTTATAATATATCGTTATTTGTAGTGTATCTTTGAAAATACCTTATAATATAACGTATTATGAAGTGTATCTTTGAAAATACCTTATAATATAACGTAATATGCAGTGTATCATTGAAAATACCTTATAATATATCGTTATTTGTAGTGTATCTTTGAAAATACCTTATAATATAACGTATTATGAAGTGTATCATTGAAAATACCTTATAATATAACGTAATATGCAGTGTATCATTGAAAATACCTTATAATATATCGTATTTTGTAGTGTATCAATGAAAATACCTTCTCATATAACGTAATATGCAGTGTATCATTGAAAATACCTTATAATATATTGCAGTTTATCATTGAAAATACCTTATAATATATCGTAATTTGTAGTGTATCAATGAAAATACCTTCTCATATAACGTAATATGCAGTGTATCATTGAAAATACCGTATAATATATCGTTATTTGTAGTGTATCTTTGAAAATACCTTATAATATAACGTAATATGCAGTGTATCATTGAAAATACCTTATAATATATAGTAGTTTATCATTGAAAATACCTTATAATATAACTTAATATGCAGTGTATCGTAGAAAATACCTTATAGTATAACGTAATATGTAGTGCATCATTGAAAATACCTTATAATATAACGTATTATGCAGTGTATCATTGAAAATACCTTATAATATATCGTAATTTGTAGTGTATCAATGAAAATACCTTCTCATATAACGTAATATGCAGTGTATCATTGAAAATACCTTATAATATATTGCAGTTTATCATTGAAAATACCTTATAATATATCGTAATTTGTAGTGTATCAATGAAAATACCTTCTCATATAACGTAATATGCAGTGTATCATTGAAAATACCTTATAATATATCGTTATTTGTAGTGTATCTTTGAAAATACCTTATAATATAACGTAATATGCAGTGTATCATTGAAAATACCTTATAATATATAGTAGTTTATCATTGAAAATACCTTATAATATAACGTAATATGCAGTGTATCATTGAAAATACCTTATAATATAACGTATTATGCAGTGTATCATTGAAAATACCTTATAATATAACGTAATATGCAGTGTATCATTGAAAATACCTTATAATATATCGTTATTTGTAGTGTATCTTTGAAAATACCTTATAATATAACGTAATATGCAGTGTATCGTTGAAAATACCTTATAATATATCATAATTTGTAGTGTATCTTTGAAAATACCTTATAATATAACGTAATATGCAGTGTATCATTGAAAATACCTTATAATATATCGTTATTTGTAGTGTATCTTTGAAAATACCTTATAATATAACGTATTATGAAGTGTATCATTGAAAATACCTTATAATATAACGTAATATGCAGTGTATCATTGAAAATACCTTATAATATATCGTATTTTGTAGTGTATCAATGAAAATACCTTCTCATATAACGTAATATGCAGTGTATCATTGAAAATAGCTTATAATATATTGGAGTTTATCATTGAAAATACCTTATAATATATCGTAATTTGTAGTGTATCAATGAAAATACCTTCTCATATAACGTAATATGCAGTGTATCATTGAAAATACCGTATAATATATCGTTATTTGTAGTGTATCTTTGAAAATACCTTATAATATAACGTAATATGCAGTGTATCATTGAAAATACCTTATAATATATAGTAGTTTATCATTGAAAATACCTTATAATATAACTTAATATGCAGTGTATCGTAGAAAATACCTTATAGTATAACGTAATATGTAGTGCATCATTGAAAATACCTTATAATATAACGTATTATGCAGTGTATCATTGAAAATACCTTATAATATATCGTAATTTGTAGTGTATCAATGAAAATACCTTCTCATATAACGTAATATGCAGTGTATCATTGAAAATACCTTATAATATATTGCAGTTTATCATTGAAAATACCTCATAATATATCGTAATTTGTAGTGTATCAATGAAAATACCTTCTCATATAACGTAATATGCAGTGTATCATTGAAAATACCTTATAATATATCGTTATTTGTAGTGTATCTTTGAAAATACCTTATAATATAACGTAATATGCAGTGTATCATTGAAAATACCTTATAATATATAGTAGTTTATCATTGAAAATACCTTATAATATAACGTAATATGCAGTGTATCATTGAAAATACCTTATAATATAACGTATTATGCAGTGTATCATTGAAAATACCTTATAATATAACGTAATATGCAGTGTATCATTGAAAATACCTTATAATATATCGTTATTTGTAGTGTATCTTTGAAAATACCTTATAATATAACGTAATATGCAGTGTATCGTTGAAAATACCTTATAATATATCATAATTTGTAGCGTATCTTTGAAAATACCTTATAATATAACGTAATATGCAGTGTATCATTGAAAATACCTTATAATATATCGTTATTTGTAGTGTATCTTTGAAAATACCTTATAATATAACGTATTATGAAGTGTATCATTGAAAATACCTTATAATATAACGTAATATGCAGTGTATCATTGAAAATACCTTATAATATATCGTATTTTGTAGTGTATCAATGAAAATACCTTCTCATATAACGTAATATGCAGTGTATCATTGAAAATACCTTATAATATATTGCAGTTTATCATTGAAAATACCTTATAATATATCGTAATTTGTAGTGTATCAATGAAAATACCTTCTCATATAACGTAATATGCAGTGTATCATTGAAAATACCGTATAATATATCGTTATTTGTAGTGTATCTTTGAAAATACCTTATAATATAACGTAATATGCAGTGTATCATTGAAAATACCTTATAATATATAGTAGTTTATCATTGAAAATACCTTATAATATAACTTAATATGCAGTGTATCGTAGAAAATACCTTATAGTATAACGTAATATGTAGTGCATCATTGAAAATACCTTATAATATAACGTATTATGCAGTGTATCATTGAAAATACCTTATAATATATCGTAATTTGTAGTGTATCAATGAAAATACCTTCTCATATAACGTAATATGCAGTGTATCATTGAAAATACCTTATAATATATTGCAGTTTATCATTGAAAATACCTTATAATATTTCGTAATTTGTAGTGTATCAATGAAAATACCTTCTCATATAACGTAATATGCAGTGTATCATTGAAAATACCTTATAATATATCGTTATTTGTAGTGTATCTTTGAAAATACCTTATAATATAACGTAATATGCAGTGTATCATTGAAAATACCTTATAATATATAGTAGTTTATCATTGAAAATACCTTATAATATAACGTAATATGCAGTGTATCATTGAAAATACCTTATAATATAACGTAATATGCAGTGTATCATTGAAAATACCTTATAATATATCGTTATTTGTAGTGTATCTTTGAAAATACCTTATAATATAACGTAATATGCAGTGTATCGTTGAAAATACCTTATAATATATCATAATTTGTAGTGTATCTTTGAAAATACCTTATAATATAACGTAATATGCAGTCTATCATTGAAAATACCTTATAATATATCGTTATTTGTAGTGTATCTTTGAAAATACCTTATAATATAACGTATTATGAAGTGTATCTTTGAAAATACCTTATAATATAACGTAATATGCAGTGTATCATTGAAAATACCTTATAATATATCGTTATTTGTAGTGTATCTTTGAAAATACCTTATAATATAACGTATTATGAAGTGTATCATTGAAAATACCTTATAATATAACGTAATATGCAGTGTATCATTGAAAATACCTTATAATATATCGTATTTTGTAGTGTATCAATGAAAATACCTTCTCATATAACGTAATATGCAGTGTATCATGGAAAATACCTTATAATATATTGCAGTTTATCATTGAAAATACCTTATAATATATCGTAATTTGTAGTGTATCAATGAAAATACCTTCTCATATAACGTAATATGCAGTGTATCATTGAAAATACCGTATAATATATCGTTATTTGTAGTGTATCTTTGAAAATACCTTATAATATAACGTAATATGCAGTGTATCATTGAAAATACCTTATAATATATAGTAGTTTATCATTGAAAATACCTTATAATATAACTTAATATGCAGTGTATCGTAGAAAATACCTTATAGTATAACGTAATATGTAGTGCATCATTGAAAATACCTTATAATATAACGTATTATACAGTGTATCATTGAAAATACCTTATAATATATCGTAATTTGTAGTGTATCAATGAAAATACATTCTCATATAACGTAATATGCAGTGTATCATTGAAAATACCTTATAATATATTGCAGTTTATCATTGAAAATACCTTATAATATATCGTAATTTGTAGTGTATCAATGAAAATACCTTCTCATATAACGTAATATGCAGTGTATCATTGAAAATACCTTATAATATATCGTTATTTGTAGTGTATCTTTGAAAATACCTTATAATATAACGTAATATGCAGTGTATCATTGAAAATACCTTATAATATATAGTAGTTTATCATTGAAAATACCTTATAATATAACGTAATATGCAGTGTATCATTGAAAATACCTTATAATATAACGTATTATGCAGTGTATCATTGAAAATACCTTATAATATAACGTAATATGCAGTGTATCATTGAAAATACCTTATAATATATCGTATTTTGTAGTGTATCAATGAAAATACCTTCTCATATAACGTAATATGCAGTGTATCATTGAAAATACCTTATAATATATTGCAGTTTATCATTGAAAATACCTTATAATATATCGTAATTTGTAGTGTATCAATGAAAATACCTTCTCATATAACGTAATATGCAGTGTATCATTGAAAATACCGTATAATATATCGTTATTTGTAGTGTATCTTTGAAAATACCTTATAATATAACGTAATATGCAGTGTATCATTGAAAATACCTTATAATATATAGTAGTTTATCATTGAAAATACCTTATAATATAACTTAATATGCAGTGTATCGTAGAAAATACCTTATAGTATAACGTAATATGTAGTGCATCATTGAAAATACCTTATAATATAACGTATTATGCAGTGTATCATTGAAAATACCTTATAATATATCGTAATTTGTAGTGTATCAATGAAAATACCTTCTCATATAACGTAATATGCAGTGTATCATTGAAAATACCTTATAATATATTGCAGTTTATCATTGAAAATACCTTATAATATATCGTAATTTGTAGTGTATCAATGAAAATACCTTCTCATATAACGTAATATGCAGTGTATCATTGAAAATACCTTATAATATATCGTTATTTGTAGTGTATCTTTGAAAATACCTTATAATATAACGTAATATGCAGTGTATCATTGAAAATACCTTATAATATATAGTAGTTTATCATTGAAAATACCTTATAATATAACGTAATATGCAGTGTATCATTGAAAATACCTTATAATATAACGTATTATGCAGTGTATCATTGAAAATACCTTATAATATAACGTAATATGCAGTGTATCATTGAAAATACCTTATAATATATCGTTATTTGTAGTGTATCTTTGAAAATACCTTATAATATAACGTAATATGCAGTGTATCGTTGAAAATACCTTATAATATATCATAATTTGTAGCGTATCTTTGAAAATACCTTATAATATAACGTAATATGCAGTGTATCGTTGAAAATACCTTATAATATATCGTTATTTGTAGTGTATCTTTGAAAATACCTTATAATATAACGTATTATGAAGTGTATCATTGAAAATACCTTATAATATAACGTAATATGCAGTGTATCATTGAAAATACCTTATAATATATCGTATTTTGTAGTGTATCAATGAAAATACCTTCTCATATAACGTAATATGCAGTGTATCATTGAAAATACCTTATAATATATTGCAGTTTATCATTGAAAATACCTTATAATATATCGTAATTTGTAGTGTATCAATGAAAATACCTTCTCATATAACGTAATATGCAGTGTATCATTGAAAATACCGTATAATATATCGTTATTTGTAGTGTATCTTTGAAAATACCTTATAATATAACGTAATATGCAGTGTATCATTGAAAATACCTTATAATATATAGTAGTTTATCATTGAAAATACCTTATAATATAACTTAATATGCAGTGTATCGTAGAAAATACCTTATAGTATAACGTAATATGTAGTGCATCATTGAAAATACCTTATAATATAACGTATTATGCAGTGTATCATTGAAAATACCTTATAATATATCGTAATTTGTAGTGTATCAATGAAAATACCTTCTCATATAACGTAATATGCAGTGTATCATTGAAAATACCTTATAATATATTGCAGTTTATCATTGAAAATACCTTATAATATTTCGTAATTTGTAGTGTATCAATGAAAATACCTTCTCATATAACGTAATATGCAGTGTATCATTGAAAATACCTTATAATATATCGTTATTTGTAGTGTATCTTTGAAAATACCTTATAATATAACGTAATATGCAGTGTATCATTGAAAATACCTTATAATATATAGTAGTTTATCATTGAAAATACCTTATAATATAACGTAATATGCAGTGTATCATTGAAAATACCTTATAATATAACGTAATATGCAGTGTATCATTGAAAATACCTTATAATATATCGTTATTTGTAGTGTATCTTTGAAAATACCTTATAATATAACGTAATAAGCAGTGTATCGTTGAAAATACCTTATAATATATCATAATTTGTAGTGTATCTTTGAAAATACCTTATAATATAACGTAATATGCAGTCTATCATTGAAAATACCTTATAATATATCGTTATTTGTAGTGTATCTTTGAAAATACCTTATAATATAACGTATTATGAAGTGTATCTTTGAAAATACCTTATAATATAACGTAATATGCAGTGTATCATTGAAAATACCTTATAATATATCGTTATTTGTAGTGTATCTTTGAAAATACCTTATAATATAACGTATTATGAAGTGTATCATTGAAAATACCTTATAATATAACGTAATATGCAGTGTATCATTGAAAATACCTTATAATATATCGTATTTTGTAGTGTATCAATGAAAATACCTTCTCATATAACGTAATATGCAGTGTATCATGGAAAATACCTTATAATATATTGCAGTTTATCATTGAAAATACCTTATAATATATCGTAATTTGTAGTGTATCAATGAAAATACCTTCTCATATAACGTAATATGCAGTGTATCATTGAAAATACCGTATAATATATCGTTATTTGTAGTGTATCTTTGAAAATACCTTATAATATAACGTAATATGCAGTGTATCATTGAAAATACCTTATAATATATAGTAGTTTATCATTGAAAATACCTTATAATATAACTTAATATGCAGTGTATCGTAGAAAATACCTTATAGTATAACGTAATATGTAGTGCATCATTGAAAATACCTTATAATATAACGTATTATGCAGTGTATCATTGAAAATACCTTATAATATATCGTAATTTGTAGTGTATCAATGAAAATACATTCTCATATAACGTAATATGCAGTGTATCATTGAAAATACCTTATAATATATTGCAGTTTATCATTGAAAATACCTTATAATATATCGTAATTTGTAGTGTATCAATGAAAATACCTTCTCATATAACGTAATATGCAGTGTATCATTGAAAATACCTTATAATATATCGTTATTTGTAGTGTATCTTTGAAAATACCTTATAATATAACGTAATATGCAGTGTATCATTGAAAATACCTTATAATATATAGTAGTTTATCATTGAAAATACCTTATAATATAACTTAATATGCAGTGTATCATTGAAAATACCTTATAGTATAACGTAATATGCAGTGCATCATTGAAAATACCTTATAATATAACGTATTATGCAGTGTATCATTGAAAATACCTTATAATATAACGTAATATGCAGTGTATCATTGAAAATACCTTATAATATATAGTAGTTTATCATTGAAAATACCTTATAATATAACTTAATATGCAGTGTATCATTGAAAATACCTTATAGTATAACGTAATATGCAGTGCATCATTGAAAATACCTTATAATATATCGTAATTTGTAGTGTATCTTTGAAAATACCTTATAATATAACGTAATATGCAGTGTATCATTGAAAATACCTTATAATATATAGTAGTTTATCATTGAAAATACCTTATAATATAACTTAATATGCAGTGTATCATTGAAAATACCTTATAGTATAACGTAATATGCAGTGCATCATTGAAAATACCTTATAATATTACGTATTATGCAGTGTATCATTGAAAATACCTTATAATATAACGTAATATGCAGTGTATCATTGAAAATACCTTATAATATAACGTATTATGCAGTGTATCAATGAAAATACCTTATAATATAACGTAATATGCAGTGTATCATTGAAAATACCTTATAATATAACGTAATATGCAGTGTATCATTGAAAATACCTTATAATATAACGTAATATGCAGTGTATCATTGAAAATACCTTATAATATAACGTAATATGCAGTGTATCGTTGAAAATACCTTATAATATATCATAATTTGTAGTGTATCTTTGAAAATACCTTATAATATAACGTAATATGCAGTGTATCATTGAAAATACCTTATAATATAACGTAATATGCAGTGTATCATTGAAAATACCTTATAATATATCGTTATTTGTAGTGTATCTTTGAAAATACCTTATAATATAACGTAATATGCAGTGTATCGTTGAAAATACCTTATAATATATCGTAATTTGTAGTGTATCAATGAAAGTACCTTCTCATATAACGTAATATGCAGTGTATCATTGAAAATACCTTATAATATATTGCAGTTTATCATTGAAAATACCTTATAATATATCGTAATTTGTAGTGTATCAATTAAAATACCTTCTCATATAACGTAATATGCAGTGTATCATTGAAAATACCTTATAATATATCGTTATTTGTAGTGTATCTTTGAAAATACCTTATAATATAACGTAATATGCAGTGTATCATTGAAAATACCTTATAATATATAGTAGTTTATCATTGAAAATACCTTATAATATAACTTAATATGCAGTGTATCGTTGAAAATACCTTATAGTATAACGTAATATGCAGTGCATCATTGAAAATACCTTATAATATAACGTATTATGCAGTGTATCATTGAAAATACCTTATAATATAACGTAATATGCAGTGTATCATTGAAAATACCTTATAATATAACGTATTATGCAGTGTATCATTGAAAATACCTTATAATATAACGTAATATGCAGTGTATCATTGAAAATACCTTATAATATATCGTTATTTGTAGTGTATCTTTGAAAATACCTTATAATATAACGTAATATGCAGTGTATCGTTGAAAATACCTTATAATATATCATAATTTGTAGTGTATCTTTGAAAATACCTTATAATATAACGTAATATGCAGTGTATCATTGAAAATACCTTATAATATAACGTAATATGCAGTGTATCGTTGAAAATACCTTATAATATATCATAATTTGTAGTGTATCTTTGAAAATACCTTATAATATAACGTAATATGCAGTGTATCATTGAAAATACCTTATAATATATTGCAGTTTATCATTGAAAATACCTTATAATATATCGTAATTTGTAGTGTATCAATGAAAATACCTTCTCATATAACGTAATATGCAGTGTATCATTGAAAATACCTTATAATATATCGTTATTTGTAGTGTATCTTTGAAAATACCTTATAATAGTGTAATATGCAGTGTATCATTGAAAATACCTTATAATATATAGTAGTTTATCATTGAAAATACCTTATAATATAACTTAATATGCAGTGTATCATTGAAAATACCTTATAGTATAACGTAATATGCAGTGCATCATTGAAAATACCTTATAATATAACGTATTATGCAGTGTATCATTGAAAATACCTTATAATATAACGTAATATGCAGTGTATCATTGAAAATACCTTATAATTTATCGTAATTTGTAGTGTATCAAAGAAAATACCTTCTCATATAACGTAATGTGCAGTGTATCATTGAAAATACCTTATAATATATCGTAATTTGTAGTGTATCTTTGAAAATACCTTATAATATAACGTAATATGCAATGCATCATTGAAAATACCTTATAATATATTGCAGTTTATCATTGAAAATACCTTTTAATATAACTTAATATGAGGGTGTATCATTGAAAATACCTTATGATATAACGTAATATGCAGTGTATCATTGAAAATACCTTAGAATATATGGTAATTCTAGTCTATCAATAAAAATACCTTATAATATAACGTAATATGCAGTGTATCATTGAAAATACCTTATAATATAACGTAATATGCAGTGTAACATTGAAAATACCTTATAATATAACGTAATATGCAGTGTATCATTGAAAATACCTTCTCATATAACGTAATATGCAGTGTATCATTGAAAATACCTTATAATATATCGTTATTTGTAGTGTATCTTTGAAAATACCTTATAATAATGTAATATGCAGTGTATCATTGAAAATACCTTATAATATATAGTAGTTTATCATTGAAAATACCTTATAATATAACGTAATATGCAGTGTATCATTGAAAATACCTTATAATATAACGTATTATGCAGTGTATCATTGAAAACACCTTATAATATAACGTAATATGCAGTGTATCATTGAAAATACCTTATAATATATCGTTATTTGTAGTGTATCGTTGAAAATACCTTATAATATATCGTTATTTGTAGTGTATCTTTGAAAATACCTTATAATATAACGTATTATGCAGTGTATCATTGAAAATACCTTATAATATAACGTAATATGCAGTGTATCATTGAAAATACCTTATAATATATCGTATTTTGTAGTGTATCAATGAAAATACCTTCTCATATTACGTAATATGCAGTGTATCATTGAAAATACCTTATAATATATTGCAGTTTATCATTGAAAATACCTTATAATATATCGTAATTTGTAGTGTATCAATGAAAATACCTTCTCATATAACGTAATATGCAGTGTATCATTGAAAATACCTTATAATATATCGTTATTTGTAGTGTATCTTTGAAAATACCTTATAATATAACGTAATATGCAGTGTATCATTGAAAATACCTTATAATATATAGTAGTTTATCATTGAAAATACCTTATAATATAACTTAATATGCAGTGTATCGTTGAAAATACCTTATAGTATAACGTAATATGCAGTGCATCATTGAAAATACCTTATAATATAACGTATTATGCAGTGTATCATTGAAAATACCTTATAATATAACGTAATATGCAGTGTATCATTGAAAATACCTTATAATATAACGTATTATGCAGTGTATCATTGAAAATACCTTATAATATAACGTAATATGCAGTGTATCATTGAAAATACCTTATAATATATCGTTATTTGTAGTGTATCTTTGAAAATACCTTATAATATAACGTAATATGCAGTGTATCATTGAAAATACCTTATAATATAACGTAATATGCAGTGTATCATTGAAAATACCTTATAATATATCGTTATTTGTAGTGTATCTTTGAAAATACCTTATAATATAACGTAATATGCAGTGTATCGTTGAAAATACCTTATAATATATCATAATTTGTAGTGTATCTTTGAAAATACCTTATAATATAACGTAATATGCAGTCTATCATTGAAAATACCTTATAATATATCGTTATTTGTAGTGTATCTTTGAAAATACCTTATAATATAACGTAATATGCAGTGTATCTTTGAAAATACCTTATAATATAACGTAATATGCAGTGTATCATTGAAAATACCTTATAATATATCGTTATTTGTAGTGTATCTTTGAAAATACCTTATAATATAACGTATTATGAAGTGTATCATTGAAAATACCTTATAATATAACGTAATATGCAGTGTATCATTGAAAATACCTTATAATATATCGTATTTTGTAGTGTATCAATGAAAATACCTTCTCATATAACGTAATATGCAGTGTATCATGGAAAATACCTTATAATATATTGCAGTTTATCATTGAAAATACCTTATAATATATCGTAATTTGTAGTGTATCAATGAAAATACCTTCTCATATAACGTAATATGCAGTGTATCATTGAAAATACCGTATAATATATCGTTATTTGTAGTGTATCTTTGAAAATACCTTATAATATAACGTAATATGCAGTGTATCATTGAAAATACCTTATAATATATAGTAGTTTATCATTGAAAATACCTTATAATATAACTTAATATGCAGTGTATCGTAGAAAATACCTTATAGTATAACGTAATATGTAGTGCATCATTGAAAATACCTTATAATATAACGTATTATGCAGTGTATCATTGAAAATACCTTATAATATATCGTAATTTGTAGTGTATCAATGAAAATACATTCTCATATAACGTAATATGCAGTGTATCATTGAAAATACCTTATAATATATTGCAGTTTATCATTGAAAATACCTTATAATATATAGTAGTTTATCATTGAAAATACCTTCTCATATAACGTAATATGCAGTGTATCATTGAAAATACCTTATAATATATCGTTATTTGTAGTGTATCTTTGAAAATACCTTATAATATAACGTAATATGCAGTGTATCATTGAAAATACCTTATAATATATAGTAGTTTATCATTGAAAATACCTTATAATATAACTTAATATGCAGTGTATCATTGAAAATACCTTATAGTATAACGTAATATGCAGTGCATCATTGAAAATACCTTATAATATAACGTATTATGCAGTGTATCATTGAAAATACCTTATAATATAACGTAATATGCAGTGTATCATTGAAAATACCTTATAATATATAGTAGTTTATCATTGAAAATACCTTATAATATAACTTAATATGCAGTGTATCATTGAAAATACCTTATAGTATAACGTAATATGCAGTGCATCATTGAAAATACCTTATAATATATCGTAATTTGTAGTGTATCTTTGAAAATACCTTATAATATAACGTAATATGCAGTGTATCATTGAAAATACCTTATAATATATAGTAGTTTATCATTGAAAATACCTTATAATATAACTTAATATGCAGTGTATCATTGAAAATACCTTATAGTATAACGTAATATGCAGTGCATCATTGAAAATACCTTATAATATTACGTATTATGCAGTGTATCATTGAAAATACCTTATAATATAACGTAATATGCAGTGTATCATTGAAAATACCTTATAATATAACGTATTATGCAGTGTATCAATGAAAATACCTTATAATATAACGTAATATGCAGTGTATCATTGAAAATACCTTATAATATAACGTAATATGCAGTGTATCATTGAAAATACCTTATAATATAACTTAATATGCAGTGTATCATTGAAAATACCTTATAATATAACGTAATATGCAGTGTATCGTTGAAAATACCTTATAATATATCATAATTTGTAGTGTATCTTTGAAAATACCTTATAATATAACGTAATATGCAGTGTATCATTGAAAATACCTTATAATATAACGTAATATGCAGTGTATCATTGAAAATACCTTATAATATATCGTTATTTGTAGTGTATCTTTGAAAATACCTTATAATATAACGTAATATGCAGTGTATCGTTGAAAATACCTTATAATATATCGTAATTTGTAGTGTATCAATGAAAGTACCTTCTCATATAACGTAATATGCAGTGTATCATTGAAAATACCTTATAATATATTGCAGTTTATCATTGAAAATACCTTATAATATATCGTAATTTGTAGTGTATCAATTAAAATACCTTCTCATATAACGTAATATGCAGTGTATCATTGAAAATACCTTATAATATATCGTTATTTGTAGTGTATCTTTGAAAATACCTTATAATATAACGTAATATGCAGTGTATCATTGAAAATACCTTATAATATATAGTAGTTTATCATTGAAAATACCTTATAATATAACTTAATATGCAGTGTATCATTGAAAATACCTTATAGTATAACGTAATATGCAGTGCATCATTGAAAATACCTTATAATATAACGTATTATGCAGTGTATCATTGAAAATACCTTATAATATAACGTAATATGCAGTGTATCATTGAAAATACCTTATAATATAACGTATTATGCAGTGTATCATTGAAAATACCTTATGATATAACGTAATATGCAGTGTATCATTGAAAATACCTTATAATATATCGTTATTTGTAGTGTATCTTTGAAAATACCTTATAATATAACGTAATATGCAGTGTATCGTTGAAAATACCTTATAATATATCATAATTTGTAGTGTATCTTTGAAAATACCTTATAATATAACGTAATATGCAGTGTATCATTGAAAATACCTTATAATATAACGTAATATGCAGTGTATCGTTGAAAATACCTTATAATATATCATAATTTGTAGTGTATCTTTGAAAATACCTTATAATATAACGTAATATGCAGTGTATCATTGAAAATACCTTATAATATATTGCAGTTTATCATTGAAAATACCTTATAATATATCGTTATTTGTAGTGTATCTTTGAAAATACCTTATAATATAACGTAATATGCAGTGTATCGTTGAAAATACCTTATAATATATCATAATTTGTAGTGTATCTTTGAAAATACCTTATAATATAACGTAATATGCAGTGTATCATTGAAAATACCTTATAATATATTGCAGTTTATCATTGAAAATACCTTATAATATATCGTTATTTGTAGTGTATCATTGAAAATACCTTATAATATAACGTAATATGCAGTGTATCATTGAAAATACCTTATAATATATCGTAATTTGTAGTGTATCAATGAAAATACCTTCTCATATAACGTAATATGCAGTGTATCATTGAAAATACCTTATAATATATTGCAGTTTATCATTGAAAATACCTTATAATATATCGTAATTTGTAGTGTATCAATGAAAATACCTTCTCATATAACGTAATATGCAGTGTATCATTGAAAATACCTTATAATATATCGTTATTTGTAGTGTATCTTTGAAAATACCTTATAATATAACGTAATATGCAGTGTATCATTGAAAATACCTTATAATATATAGTAGTTTATCATTGAAAATACCTTATAATATAACTTAATATGCAGTGTATCATTGAAAATACCTTATAGTATAACGTAATATGCAGTGCATCATTGAAAATACCTTATAATATAACGTATTATGCAGTGTATCATTGAAAATACCTTATAATATAACGTAATATGCAGTGTATCATTGAAAATACCTTATAATATAACTTATTATGCAGTGTATCATTGAAAATACCTTATAATATAACGTAATATGCAGTGTATCATTGAAAATACCTTATAATATATCGTTATTTGTAGTGTATCTTTGAAAATACCTTATAATAATGTAATATGCAGTGTATCATTGAAAATACCTTATAATATATAGTAGTTTATCATTGAAAATACCTTATAATATAACTTAATATGCAGTGTATCATTGAAAATACCTTATAGTATAACGTAATATGCAGTGCATCATTGAAAATACCTTATAATATAACGTATTATGCAGTGTATCATTGAAAATACCTTATAATATAACGTAATATGCAGTGTATCATTGAAAATACCTTATAATTTATCGTAATTTGTAGTGTATCAAAGAAAATACCTTCTCATATAACGTAATGTGCAGTGTATCATTGAAAATACCTTATAATATATCGTAATTTGTAGTGTATCTTTGAAAATACCTTATAATATAACGTAATATGCAATGTATCATTGAAAATACCTTATAATATATTGCAGTTTATCATTGAAAATACCTTTTAATATAACTTAATATGAGGGTGTATCATTGAAAATACCTTATGATATAACGTAATATGCAGTGTATCATTGAAAATACCTTAGAATATATGGTAATTCTAGTCTATCAATGAAAATACCTTATAATATAACGTAATATGCAGTGTATCATTGAAAATACCTTATAATATAACGTAATATGCAGTGTAACATTGAAAATACCTTA
The DNA here is from genome assembly GCA_916610255.1 of Lasioglossum lativentre. Lineage (NCBI taxonomy): Eukaryota > Metazoa > Arthropoda > Insecta > Hymenoptera > Halictidae > Lasioglossum > Lasioglossum lativentre. The sequence goes on from CAKAJI010000271.1 coordinate 39,246, forward strand.
TAATATAACGTAATATGCAGTGTATCATTGAAAATACCTTCCCATATAACGTAATATGCAGTGTATCATTGATAATACCTTATAATATATCGTTATTTGTAGTGTATCTTTGAAAATACCTTATAATAATGTAATATGCAGTGTATCATTGAAAATACCTTATAATATATAGTAGTTTATCATTGAAAATACCTTATAATATAACTTAATATGCAGTGTATCATTGAAAATACCTTATAGTATAACGTAATATGCAGTGCATCATTGAAAATACCTTATAATATAACGTATTATGCAGTGTATCATTGAAAATACCTTATAATATAACGTAATATGCAGTGTATCATTGAAAATACCTTATAATATATCGTAATTTGTAGTGTATCAATGAAAATACCTTCTCATATAACGTAATATGCAGTGTATCATTGAAAATACCTTATAGTATAACGTAATATGCAGTGCATCATTGAAAATACCTTATAATATAACGTATTATGCAGTGCATCATTGAAAATACCTTATAATATAACGTAATATGCAGTGCATCATTGAAAATACCTTATAATATAACGTAATATGCAGTGTATCATTGAAAATAACTTATAATATAACGTAATATGCAGTGTATCATTGAAAATACCTTATAATTTAACGTAATATGCAGTGTATCATTGAAAATACCTTATAATATAACGTAATATGCAATGTATCATTGAAAATACCTTATAATATAACGTAATATGCAGTGTATCATTGAGAATACCTTATAATATAACGTAATATGCAGTGTATCATTGAAAATACCTTATAATATAACGTAATATGCAGTGTATCATTGAAAATACCTTATAATATAACGTAATATGCAGTGTATCATTGAAAATACCTTATAATACGTAGTAGTTTATCATTGAAAATACCTTATAATATATAGTAGTTTATCATTGAAAATACCTTATAATATATAGTAGTTTATCATTGAAAATACCTTATAATATAACGTAATATGCTGTGTATCATTGAAAATACCTTATAGTATAACGTAATATGCAGTGCATCATTGAAAATACCTTATAATATAACGTATTATGCAGTGTATCATTGAAAATACCTTATAATTTAACGTAATATGCAGTGTATCATTGAAAATACCTTATAATATAACGTAATATGCAATGTATCATTGAAAATACCTTATAATATAACGTAATATGCAGTGTATCATTGAGAATACCTTATAATATAACGTAATGTGCAGTGTATCATTGAAAATACCTTATAATATAACGTAATATGCAGTGTATCATTGAAAATACCTTATAATATATCGTAATTTGTAGTGTATCTTTGAAAATACCTTATAATATAACGTAATATGCAGTGTATCATTGAAAATACCTTCAGATATAACGTAATATGCAGTGTATCATTGAAAATACCTTATAATATATCGTAATATGCAGTGTATCATTGAAAATACCTTATAATTTACCGTAATTTGTAGTGTATCAAAGAAAATACCTTCTCATATAACGTAATGTGCAGTGTATCATTGAAAATACCTTATAATATATCGTAATTTGTAGTGTATCTTTGAAAATACCTTATAATAATGTAATATGCAGTGTATCATTGAAAATACCTTATAATATATAGTAGTTTATCATTGAAAATACCTTATAATATAACTTAATATGCAGTGTATCATTGAAAATAACTTATAGTATAACGTAATATGCAGTGCATCATTGAAAATACCTTATAATATAACGTATTATGCAGTGTATCATTGAAAATACCTTATAATATAACGTAATATGCAGTGTATCATTGAAAATACCTTATAATATATCGTAATTTGTAGTGTATCAATGAAAATACCTTCTCATATAACGTAATATGCAGTGTATCATTGAAAATACCTTATAGTATAACGTAATATGCAGTGCATCATTGAAAATACCTTATAATATAACGTATTATGCAGTGCATCATTGAAAATACCTTATAATATAACGTAATATGCAGTGCATCATTGAAAATACCTTATAAGAAAACGTAATATGCAGTGTATCATTGAAAATACCTTAGAATATATGGTAATTCTAGTCAATCAATGAAAATACCTTATAATACAACGTAATATGCAGTGTATCATTGAAAATACCTTATAATATATCGTAATTTGTAGTGTATCATTGAAAATACCATATAGTATAACGTAATATGCAGTGCATCATTGAAAATACCTTATAATATAACGTAATATGCAGTGTATCATTGAAAATACCTTATAATATAACGTAATATGCAGTGAATCATTGAAAATACCATATAATATATCGTAATATATAGTTTATCATTGAAAATACTTTATAATATAACGTAATATGCAGTGTATCATTGAAAATATCATATAATATAACGTAATATGCAGTGAATCATTGAAAATACCTTATAATATAACGTAATATGCAGTGTATCATTGAAAATACCTTATAATATAACGTAATATGCAGTGTATCATTGAAAATACCTTATAATATAACGTAATATGCAGTGTATCATTGGAAATACCTTATAATATATCGTAATTTTTTAGTGTATCATTGAAAATACCTTATAATGTAACGTAATATGCAGTGTATCATTGAAAATACCTTATAATATAACGTAATATGCAGTGTATCATTGAAAATACCTTATAATATAACGTATTATGCAGTGTATCATTGAAAATACCTTATAATATAACGTAATATGCAGTGTATCATTGAAAATACCTTATAATATAACGTATTATGCAGTGTATCATTGAAAATACCTTATAATATAACGTAATATGCAGTGTATCATTGAAAATACCTTATAATATATCATTATTTGTAGTGTAACTTTGAAAATACCTTATAATATAACGTAATATGCAGTGTATCGTTGAAAATACCTTATAATATATCATAATTTGTAGTGTATCTTTGAAAATACCTTATAATATAACGTATTATGAAGTGTATCATTGAAAATACCTTATAATATAACGTAATATGCAGTGTATCATTGAAAATACCTTATAATATATCGTATTTTGTAGTGTATCAATGAAAATACCTTCTCATATAACGTAATATGCAGTGTATCATTGAAAATACCTTATAATATATTGCAGTTTATCATTGAAAATACCTTATAATATATCGTAATTTGTAGTGTATCAATGAAAATACCTTCTCATATAACGTAATATGCAGTGTATCATTGAAAATACCGTATAATATATCGTTATTTGTAGTGTATCAATGAAAATACCTTCTCATATAACGTAATATGCAGTGTATCATTGAAAATACCTTATAGTATAACGTAATATGCAGTGCATCATTGAAAATACCTTATAATATAACGTATTATGCAGTGCATCATTGAAAATACCTTATAATATAACGTAATATGCAGTGCATCATTGAAAATACCTTATAATATAACGTAATATGCAGTGTATCATTGAAAATAACTTATAATATAACGTAATATGCAGTGTATCATTGAAAATACCTTATAATTTAACGTAATATGCAGTGTATCATTGAAAATACCTTATAATATAACGTAATATGCAATGTATCATTGAAAATACCTTATAATATAACGTAATATGCAGTGTATCATTGAAAATACCTTATAATATAACGTAATATGCAGTGTATCATTGAAAATACCTTATAATATAACGTAATATGCAGTGTATCATTGAAAATACCTTATAATATAACGTAATATGCAGTGTATCATTGAAAATACCTTATAATACGTAGTAGTTTATCATTGAAAATACCTTATAATATATAGTAGTTTATCATTGAAAATACCTTATAATATATAGTAGTTTATCATTGAAAATACCTTATAATATAACGTAATATGCTGTGTATCATTGAAAATACCTTATAGTATAACGTAATATGCAGTGCATCATTGAAAATACCTTATAATATAACGTATTATGCAGTGTATCATTGAAAATACCTTATAATTTAACGTAATATGCAGTGTATCATTGAAAATACCTTATAATATAACGTAATATGCAATGTATCATTGAAAATACCTTATAATATAACGTAATATGCAGTGCATCATTGAAAATACCTTATAATATAACGTAATATGCAGTGTATCATTGAAAATACCTTATAATATAACGTAATATGCAGTGTATCATTGAAAATACCTTATAATTTAACGTAATATGCAGTGTATCATTGAAAATACCTTATAATATAACGTAATATGCAATGTATCATTGAAAATACCTTATAATATAACGTAATATGCAGTGTATCATTGAGAATACCTTATAATATAACGTAATGTGCAGTGTATCATTGAAAATACCTTATAATATAACGTAATATGCAGTGTATCATTGAAAATACCTTATAATATATCGTAATTTGTAGTGTATCTTTGAAAATACCTTATAATATAACGTAATATGCAGTGTATCATTGAAAATACCTTCAGATATAACGTAATATGCAGTGTATCATTGAAAATACCTTATAATATATCGTAATATGCAGTGTATCATTGAAAATACCTTATAATTTACCGTAATTTGTAGTGTATCAAAGAAAATACCTTCTCATATAACGTAATGTGCAGTGTATCATTGAAAATACCTTATAATATATCGTAATTTGTAGTGTATCTTTGAAAATACCTTATAATAATGTAATATGCAGTGTATCATTGAAAATACCTTATAATATATAGTAGTTTATCATTGAAAATACCTTATAATATAACTTAATATGCAGTGTATCATTGAAAATACCTTATAGTATAACGTAATATGCAGTGCATCATTGAAAATACCTTATAATATAACGTATTATGCAGTGTATCATTGAAATACCTTATAATATAACGTAATATGCAGTGTATCATTGAAAATACCTTATAATATATCGTAATTTGTAGTGTATCAATGAAAATACCTTCTCATATAACGTAATATGCAGTGTATCATTGAAAATACCTTATAGTATAACGTAATATGCAGTGCATCATTGAAAATACCTTATAATATAACGTATTATGCAGTGCATCATTGAAAATACCTTATAATATAACGTAATATGCAGTGCATCATTGAAAATACCTTATAAGAAAACGTAATATGCAGTGTATCATTGAAAATACCTTAGAATATATGGTAATTCTAGTCAATCAATGAAAATACCTTATAATACAACGTAATATGCAGTGTATCATTGAAAATACCTTATAATATATCGTAATTTGTAGTGTATCATTGAAAATACCATATAGTATAACGTAATATGCAGTGCATCATTGAAAATACCTTATAATATAACGTAATATGCAGTGTATCATTGAAAATACCTTATAATATAACGTAATATGCAGTGAATCATTGAAAATACCATATAATATATCGTAATATATAGTTTATCATTGAAAATACTTTATAATATAACGTAATATGCAGTGTATCATTGAAAATATCATATAATATAACGTAATATGCAGTGAATCATTGAAAATACCTTATAATATAACGTAATATGCAGTGTATCATTGAAAATACCTTATAATATAACGTAATATGCAGTGTATCATTGAAAATACCTTATAATATAACGTAATATGCAGTGTATCATTGGAAATACCTTATAATATATCGTAATTTTTTAGTGTATCATTGAAAATACCTTATAATGTAACGTAATATGCAGTGTATCATTGAAAATACCTTATAATATAACGTAATATGCAGTGTATCATTGAAAATACCTTATAATATAACGTATTATGCAGTGTATCATTGAAAATACCTTATAATATAACGTAATATGCAGTGTATCATTGAAAATACCTTATAATATAACGTATTATGCAGTGTATCATTGAAAATACCTTATAATATAACGTAATATGCAGTGTATCATTGAAAATACCTTATAATATATCGTTATTTGTAGTGTAACTTTGAAAATACCTTATAATATAACGTAATATGCAGTGTATCGTTGAAAATACCTTATAATATATCATAATTTGTAGTGTATCTTTGAAAATACCTTATAATATAACGTATTATGAAGTGTATCATTGAAAATACCTTATAATATAACGTAATATGCAGTGTATCATTGAAAATACCTTATAATATATCGTATTTTGTAGTGTATCAATGAAAATACCTTCTCATATAACGTAATATGCAGTGTATCATTGAAAATACCTTATAATATATTGCAGTTTATCATTGAAAATACCTTATAATATATCGTAATTTGTAGTGTATCAATGAAAATACCTTCTCATATAACGTAATATGCAGTGTATCATTGAAAATACCGTATAATATATCGTTATTTGTAGTGTATCTTTGAAAATACCTTATAATATAACGTAATATGCAGTGTATCATTGAAAATACCTTATAATATATAGTAGTTTATCATTGAAAATACCTTATAATATAACTTAATATGCAGTGTATCGTAGAAAATACCTTATAGTATAACGTAATATGTAGTGCATCATTGAAAATACCTTATAATATAACGTATTATGCAGTGTATCATTGAAAATACCTTATAATATATCGTAATTTGTAGTGTATCAATGAAAATACCTTCTCATATAACGTAATATGCAGTGTATCATTGAAAATACCTTATAATATATTGCAGTGTATCATTGAAAATACCTTATAATATATCGTTATTTGTAGTGTATCTTTGAAAATACCTTATAATATAACGTAATATGCAGTGTATCATTGAAAATACCTTATAATATATAGTAGTTTATCATTGAAAATACCTTATAATATAACGTAATATGCAGTGTATCATTGAAAATACCTTATAATATAACGTAATATGCAGTGTATCATTGAAAATACCTTATAATATATCGTTATTTGTAGTGTATCTTTGAAAATACCTTATAATATAACGTAATATGCAGTGTATCGTTGAAAATACCTTATAATATATCATAATTTGTAGTGTATCTTTGAAAATACCTTATAATATAACGTAATATGCAGTGTATCATTGAAAATACCTTATAATATATCGTTATTTGTAGTGTATCTTTGAAAATACCTTATAATATAACGTATTATGAAGTGTATCTTTGAAAATACCTTATAATATAACGTAATATGCAGTGTATCATTGAAAATACCTTATAATATATCGTTATTTGTAGTGTATCTTTGAAAATACCTTATAATATAACGTATTATGAAGTGTATCATTGAAAATACCTTATAATATAACGTAATATGCAATGCATCATTGAAAATACCTTATAATATATTGCAGTTTATCATTGAAAATACCTTTTAATATAACTTAATATGAGGGTGTATCATTGAAAATACCTTATGATATAACGTAATATGCAGTGTATCATTGAAAATACCTTAGAATATATGGTAATTCTAGTCTATCAATGAAAATACCTTATAATATAACGTAATATGCAGTGTATCATTGAAAATACCTTATAATATAACGCAATATGCAGTGTAACATTGAAAATACCTCATAATATAACGTAATATGCAGTGTATCATTGAAAATACCTTCTCATATAACGTAATATGCAGTGTATCATTGAAAATACCTTATAATATATCGTTATTTGTAGTGTATCTTTGAAAATACCTTATAATAATGTAATATGCATTGTATCATTGAAAATACCTTATAATATATAGTAGTTTATCATTGAAAATACCTTATAATATAACGTAATATGCAGTGTATCATTGAAAATACCTTATAATATAACGTATTATGCAGTGTATCATTGAAAATACCTTATAATATAACGTAATATGCAGTGTATCATTGAAAATACCTTATAATATATCGTTATTTGTAGTGTATCTTTGAAAATACCTTATAATATAACGTAATATGCAGTGTATCGTTGAAAATACCTTATAATATATCATAATTTGTAGTGTATCTTTGAAAATACCTTATAATATAACGTAATATGCAGTGTATCATTGAAAATACCTTATAATATATAGTAGTTTATCATTGAAAATACCTTATAATATAACTTAATATGCAGTGTATCGTAGAAAATACCTTATAGTATAACGTAATATGCAGTGTATCATTGAAAATACCTTATAATATAACGTAATATGCAGTGTATCATTGAAAATACCTTATAATATATTGCAGTTTATCATTGAAAATACCTTATAATATATCGTAATTTGTAGTGTATCAATGAAAATACCTTCTCATATAACGTAATATGCAGTGTATCATTGAAAATACCTTATAATATATCGTTATTTGTAGTGTATCTTTGAAAATACCTTATAATATAACGTAATATGCAGTGTATCATTGAAAATACCTTATAATATATAGTAGTTTATCATTGAAAATACCTTATAATATAACGTAATATGCAGTGCATCATTGAAAATACCTTATAATATAACGTATTATGCAGTGTATCATTGAAAATACCTTATAATATAACGTAATATGCAGTGTATCATTGAAAATACCTTATAATATATCGTTATTTGTAGTGTATCTTTGAAAATACCTTATAATATAACGTAATATGCAGTGTATCGTTGAAAATACCTTATAATATATCATAATTTGTAGTGTATCTTTGAAAATACCTTATAATATAACGTAATATGCAGTGTATCATTGAAAATACCTTATAATATATCGTTATTTGTAGTGTATCTTTGAAAATACCTTATAATATAACGTATTATGAAGTGTATCATTGAAAATACCTTATAATATAACGTAATATGCAGTGTATCATTGAAAATACCTTATAATATATCGTATTTTGTAGTGTATCAATGAAAATACCTTCTCATATAACGTAATATGCAGTGTATCATTGAAAATACCTTATAATATATTGCAGTTTATCATTGAAAATACCTTATAATATATCGTAATTTGTAGTGTATCAATGAAAATACCTTCTCATATAACGTAATATGCAGTGTATCATTGAAAATACCGTATAATATATCGTTATTTGTAGTGTATCTTTGAAAATACCTTATAGTATAACGTAATATGTAGTGCATCATTGAAAATACCTTATAATATAACGTATTATGCAGTGTATCATTGAAAATACCTTATAATATATCGTAATTTGTAGTGTATCAATGAAAATACCTTCTCATATAACGTATTATGCAGTGTATCATTGAAAATACCTTATAATATATCGTAATTTGTAGTGTATCAATGAAAATACCTTCTCATATAACGTAATATGCAGTGTATCATTGAAAATACCTTATAATATATTGCAGTTTATCATTGAAAATACCTTATAATATATCGTAATTTGTAGTGTATCAATGAAAATACCTTCTCATATAACGTAATATGCAGTGTATCATTGAAAATACCTTATAATATATCGTAATTTGTAGTGTATCATTGAAAATACCTTATAATATATTGCAGTTTATCATTGAAAATACCTTTTAATATAACTTAATATGAGGGTGTATCATTGAAAATACCTTATGATATAACGTAATATGCAGTGTATCATTGAAAATACCTTAGAATATATGGTAATTCTAGTCTATCAATGAAAATACCTTATAATATAACGTAATATGCAGTGTATCATTGAAAATACCTTATAATATAACGCAATATGCAGTGTAACATTGAAAATACCTTATAATATAACGTAATATGCTGTGTATAATTGAAAATACCTTCTAATATAACGTAATATGCAGTGTATCATTGAAAATACCTTATAATATATCGTTATTTGTAGTGTATCTTTGAAAATACCTTATAATAATGTAATATGCATTGTATCATTGAAAATACCTTATAATATATAGTAGTTTATCATTGAAAATACCTTATAATATAACGTAATATGCAGTGTATCATTGAAAATACCTTATAATATAACGTATTATGCAGTGTATCATTGAAAATACCTTATAATATAACGTAATATGCAGTGTATCATTGAAAATACCTTATAATATATCGTTATTTGTAGTGTATCTTTGAAAATACCTTATAATATAACGTAATATGCAGTGTATCGTTGAAAATACCTTATAATATATCATAATTTGTAGTGTATCTTTGAAAATACCTTATAATATAACGTAATATGCAGTGTATCATTGAAAATACCTTATAATATATCGTTATTTGTAGTGTATCTTTGAAAATACCTTATAATATAACGTATTATGAAGTGTATCATTGAAAATACCTTATAATATAACGTAATATGCAGTGTATCATTGAAAATACCTTATAATATATCGTATTTTGTAGTGTATCAATGAAAATACCTTCTCATATAACGTAATATGCAGTGTATCATTGAAAATACCTTATAATATATTGCAGTTTATCATTGAAAATACCTTATAATATATCGTAATTTGTAGTGTATCAATGAAAATACCTTCTCATATAACGTAATATGCAGTGTATCATTGAAAATACCGTATAATATATCGTTATTTGTAGTGTATCTTTGAAAATACCTTATAATATAACGTAATATGCAGTGTATCATTGAAAATACCTTATAATATATAGTAGTTTATCATTGAAAATACCTTATAATATAACTTAATATGCAGTGTATCGTAGAAAATACCTTATAGTATAACGTAATATGTAGTGCATCATTGAAAATACCTTATAATATAACGTATTATGCAGTGTATCATTGAAAATACCTTATAATATATCGTAATTTGTAGTGTATCAATGAAAATACCTTCTCATATAACGTAATATGCAGTGTATCATTGAAAATACCTTATAATATATTGCAGTTTATCATTGAAAATACCTTATAATATATCGTAATTTGTAGTGTATCAATGAAAATACCTTCTCATATAACGTAATATGCAGTGTATCATTGAAAATACCTTATAATATATCGTTATTTGTAGTGTATCTTTGAAAATACCTTATAATATAACGTAATATGCAGTGTATCATTGAAAATACCTTATAATATATAGTAGTTTATCATTGAAAATACCTTATAATATAACGTAATATGCAGTGTATCATTGAAAATACCTTATAATATAACGTAATATGCAGTGTATCATTGAAAATACCTTATAATATATCGTTATTTGTAGTGTATCTTTGAAAATACCTTATAATATAACGTAATATGCAGTGTATCGTTGAAAATACCTTATAATATATCATAATTTGTAGTGTATCTTTGAAAATACCTTATAATATAACGTAATATGCAGTGTATCATTGAAAATACCTTATAATATATCGTTATTTGTAGTGTATCTTTGAAAATACCTTATAATATAACGTATTATGAAGTGTATCTTTGAAAATACCTTATAATATAACGTAATATGCAGTGTATCATTGAAAATACCTTATAATATATCGTTATTTGTAGTGTATCTTTGAAAATACCTTATAATATAACGTATTATGAAGTGTATCATTGAAAATACCTTATAATATAACGTAATATGCAGTGTATCATTGAAAATACCTTATAATATATCGTATTTTGTAGTGTATCAATGAAAATACCTTCTCATATAACGTAATATGCAGTGTATCATTGAAAATACCTTATAATATATTGCAGTTTATCATTGAAAATACCTTATAATATATCGTAATTTGTAGTGTATCAATGAAAATACCTTCTCATATAACGTAATATGCAGTGTATCATTGAAAATACCGTATAATATATCGTTATTTGTAGTGTATCTTTGAAAATACCTTATAATATAACGTAATATGCAGTGTATCATTGAAAATACCTTATAATATATAGTAGTTTATCATTGAAAATACCTTATAATATAACTTAATATGCAGTGTATCGTAGAAAATACCTTATAGTATAACGTAATATGTAGTGCATCATTGAAAATACCTTATAATATAACGTATTATGCAGTGTATCATTGAAAATACCTTATAATATATCGTAATTTGTAGTGTATCAATGAAAATACCTTCTCATATAACGTAATATGCAGTGTATCATTGAAAATACCTTATAATATATTGCAGTTTATCATTGAAAATACCTTATAATATATCGTAATTTGTAGTGTATCAATGAAAATACCTTCTCATATAACGTAATATGCAGTGTATCATTGAAAATACCTTATAATATATAGTAGTTTATCATTGAAAATACCTTATAATATAACGTAATATGCAGTGTATCATTGAAAATACCTTATAATATAACGTATTATGCAGTGTATCATTGAAAATACCTTATAATATAACGTAATATGCAGTGTATCATTGAAAATACCTTATAATATATCGTTATTTGTAGTGTATCTTTGAAAATACCTTATAATATAACGTAATATGCAGTGTATCGTTGAAAATACCTTATAATATATCATAATTTGTAGTGTATCTTTGAAAATACCTTATAATATAACGTAATATGCAGTGTATCATTGAAAATACCTTATAATATATAGTAGTTTATCATTGAAAATACCTTATAATATAACTTAATATGCAGTGTATCGTAGAAAATACCTTATAGTATAACGTAATATGTAGTGTATCATTGAAAATACCTTATAATATAACGTAATATGCAGTGTATCATTGAAAATACCTTATAATATATTGCAGTTTATCATTGAAAATACCTTATAATATATCGTAATTTGTAGTGTATCAATGAAAATACCTTCTCATATAACGTAATATGCAGTGTATCATTGAAAATACCTTATAATATATCGTTATTTGTAGTGTATCTTTGAAAATACCTTATAATATAACGTAATATGCAGTGTATCATTGAAAATACCTTATAATATATAGTAGTTTATCATTGAAAATACCTTATAATATAACGTAATATGCAGTGCATCATTGAAAATACCTTATAATATAACGTATTATGCAGTGTATCATTGAAAATACCTTATAATATAACGTAATATGCAGTGTATCATTGAAAATACCTTATAATATATCGTTATTTGTAGTGTATCTTTGAAAATACCTTATAATATAACGTAATATGCAGTGTATCGTTGAAAATACCTTATAATATATCATAATTTGTAGTGTATCTTTGAAAATACCTTATAATATAACGTAATATGCAGTGTATCATTGAAAATACCTTATAATATATCGTTATTTGTAGTGTATCTTTGAAAATACCTTATAATATAACGTATTATGAAGTGTATCATTGAAAATACCTTATAATATAACGTAATATGCAGTGTATCATTGAAAATACCTTATAATATATCGTATTTTGTAGAGTATCAATGAAAATACCTTCTCATATAACGTAATATGCAGTGTATCATTGAAAATACCTTATAATATATTGCAGTTTATCATTGAAAATACCTTATAATATATCGTAATTTGTAGTTTATCATTGAAAATACCTTATAATATAACGTAATATGCAGTGTATCATTGAAAATACCTTATAATATAACGTATTATGCAGTGTATCATTGAAAATACCTTATAATATAACGTAATATGCAGTGTATCATTGAAAATACCTTATAATATATCGTTATTTGTAGTGTATCTTTGAAAATACCTTATAATATAACGTAATATGCAGTGTATCGTTGAAAATACCTTATAATATATCATAATTTGTAGTGTATCTTTGAAAATACCTTATAATATAACGTAATATGCAGTGTATCATTGAAAATACCTTATAATATATAGTAGTTTATCATTGAAAATACCTTATAATATAACTTAATATGCAGTGTATCGTAGAAAATACCTTATAGTATAACGTAATATGCAGTGTATCATTGAAAATACCTTATAATATAACGTAATATGCAGTGTATCATTGAAAATACCTTATAATATATAGCAGTTTATCATTGAAAATACCTTATAATATATCGTAATTTGTAGTGTATCAATGAAAATACCTTCTCATATAACGTAATATGCAGTGTATCATTGAAAATACCTTATAATATATCGTTATTTGTAGTGTATCTTTGAAAATACCTTATAATATAACGTAATATGCAGTGTATCATTGAAAATACCTTATAATATATAGTAGTTTATCATTGAAAATACCTTATAATATAACGTAATATGCAGTGCATCATTGAAAATACCTTATAATATAACGTATTATGCAGTGTATCATTGAAAATACCTTATAATATAACGTAATATGCAGTGTATCATTGAAAATACCTTATAATATATCGTTATTTGTAGTGTATCTTTGAAAATACCTTATAATATATCATAATTTGTAGTGTATCTTTGAAAATACCTTATAATATAACGTAATATGCAGTGTATCATTGAAAATACCTTATAATATATCGTTATTTGTAGTGTATCTTTGAAAATACCTTATAATATAACGTATTATGAAGTGTATCTTTGAAAATACCTTATAATATAACGTAATATGCAGTGTATCATTGAAAATACCTTATAATATATCGTATTTTGTAGAGTATCAATGAAAATACCTTCTCATATAACGTAATATGCAGTGTATCATTGAAAATACCTTATAATATATTGCAGTTTATCATTGAAAATACCTTATAATATATCGTAATTTGTAGTGTATCAATGAAAATACCTTCTCATATAACGTAATATGCAGTGTATCATTGAAAATACCGTATAATATATCGTTATTTGTAGTGTATCTTTGAAAATACCTTATAGTATAACGTAATATGTAGTGCATCATTGAAAATACCTTATAATATAACGTATTATGCAGTGTATCATTGAAAATACCTTATAATATATCGTAATTTGTAGTGTATCAATGAAAATACCTTCTCATATAACGTATTATGCAGTGTATCATTGAAAATACCTTATAATATATCGTAATTTGTAGTGTATCAATGAAAATACCTTCTCATATAACGTAATATGCAGTGTATCATTGAAAATACCTTATAATATATTGCAGTTTATCATTGAAAATACCTTATAATATATCGTAATTTGTAGTGTATCAATGAAAATACCTTCTCATATAACGTAATATGCTGTGTATCATTGAAAATACCTTATAATATATCGTAATTTGTAGTGTATCAATGAAAATACCTTATAATATATTGCAGTTTATCATTGAAAATACCTTTTAATATAACTTAATATGAGGGTGTATCATTGAAAATACCTTATGATATAACGTAATATGCAGTGTATCATTGAAAATACCTTAGAATATATGGTAATTCTAGTCTATCAATGAAAATACCTTATAATATAACGTAATATGCAGTGTATCATTGAAAATACCTTATAATATAACGCAATATGCAGTGTATCATTGAAAATACCTTATAATATAACGTAATATGCAGTGTATCATTGAAAATACCTTCTCATATAACGTAATATGCAGTGTATCATTGAAAATACCTTATAATATATCGTTATTTGTAGTGTATCTTTGAAAATACCTTATAATAATGTAATATGCATTGTATCATTGAAAATACCTTATAATATATAGTAGTTTATCATTGAAAATACCTTATAATATAACGTAATATGCAGTGTATCATTGAAAATACCTTATAATATAACGTAATATGCAGTGTATCATTGAAAATACCTTATAATATAACGTAATATGCAGTGTATCATTGAAAATACCTTATAATATATCGTTATTTGTAGTGTATCTTTGAAAATACCTTATAATATAACGTAATATGCAGTGTATCGTTGAAAATACCTTATAATATATCATAATTTGTAGTGTATCTTTGAAAATACCTTATAATATAACGTAATATGCAGTGTATCATTGAAAATACCTTATAATATATCGTTATTTGTAGTGTATCTTTGAAAATACCTTATAATATAACGTATTATGAAGTGTATCATTGAAAATACCTTATAATATAACGTAATATGCAGTGTATCATTGAAAATACCTTATAATATATCGTATTTTGTAGTGTATCAATGAAAATACCTTCTCATATAACGTAATATGCAGTGTATCATTGAAAATACCTTATAATATATTGCAGTTTATCATTGAAAATACCTTATAATATATCGTAATTTGTAGTGTATCAATGAAAATACCTTCTCATATAACGTAATATGCAGTGTATCATTGAAAATACCGTATAATATATCGTTATTTGTAGTGTATCTTTGAAAATACCTTATAATATAACGTAATATGCAGTGTATCATTGAAAATACCTTATAATATATAGTAGTTTATCATTGAAAATACCTTATAATATAACTTAATATGCAGTGTATCGTAGAAAATACCTTATAGTATAACGTAATATGTAGTGCATCATTGAAAATACCTTATAATATAACGTATTATGCAGTGTATCATTGAAAATACCTTATAATATATCGTAATTTGTAGTGTATCAATGAAAATACCTTCTCATATAACGTAATATGCAGTGTATCATTGAAAATACCTTATAATATATTGCAGTTTATCATTGAAAATACCTTATAATATATCGTAATTTGTAGTGTATCAATGAAAATACCTTCTCATATAACGTAATATGCAGTGTATCATTGAAAATACCTTATAATATATCGTTATTTGTAGTGTATCTTTGAAAATACCTTATAATATAACGTAATATGCAGTGTATCATTGAAAATACCTTATAATATATAGTAGTTTATCATTGAAAATACCTTATAATATAACGTAATATGCAGTGTATCATTGAAAATACCTTATAATATAACGTAATATGCAGTGTATCATTGAAAATACCTTATAATATATCGTTATTTGTAGTGTATCTTTGAAAATACCTTATAATATAACGTAATATGCAGTGTATCGTTGAAAATACCTTATAATATATCATAATTTGTAGTGTATCTTTGAAAATACCTTATAATATAACGTAATATGCAGTGTATCATTGAAAATACCTTATAATATATCGTTATTTGTAGTGTATCTTTGAAAATACCTTATAATATAACGTATTATGAAGTGTATCTTTGAAAATACCTTATAATATAACGTAATATGCAGTGTATCATTGAAAATACCTTATAATATATCGTTATTTGTAGTGTATCTTTGAAAATACCTTATAATATAACGTATTATGAAGTGTATCATTGAAAATACCTTATAATATAACGTAATATGCAGTGTATCATTGAAAATACCTTATAATATATCGTATTTTGTAGTGTATCAATGAAAATACCTTCTCATATAACGTAATATGCAGTGTATCATTGAAAATACCTTATAATATATTGCAGTTTATCATTGAAAATACCTTATAATATATCGTAATTTGTAGTGTATCAATGAAAATACCTTCTCATATAACGTAATATGCAGTGTATCATTGAAAATACCGTATAATATATCGTTATTTGTAGTGTATCTTTGAAAATACCTTATAATATAACGTAATATGCAGTGTATCATTGAAAATACCTTATAATATATAGTAGTTTATCATTGAAAATACCTTATAATATAACTTAATATGCAGTGTATCGTAGAAAATACCTTATAGTATAACGTAATATGTAGTGCATCATTGAAAATACCTTATAATATAACGTATTATGCAGTGTATCATTGAAAATACCTTATAATATATCGTAATTTGTAGTGTATCAATGAAAATACCTTCTCATATAACGTAATATGCAGTGTATCATTGAAAATACCTTATAATATATTGCAGTTTATCATTGAAAATACCTTATAATATATCGTAATTTGTAGTGTATCAATGAAAATACCTTCTCATATAACGTAATATGCAGTGTATCATTGAAAATACCTTATAATATATCGTTATTTGTAGTGTATCTTTGAAAATACCTTATAATATAACGTAATATGCAGTGTATCATTGAAAATACCTTATAATATATAGTAGTTTATCATTGAAAATACCTTATAATATAACGTAATATGCAGTGTATCATTGAAAATACCTTATAATATAACGTATTATGCAGTGTATCATTGAAAATACCTTATAATATAACGTAATATGCAGTGTATCATTGAAAATACCTTATAATATATCGTTATTTGTAGTGTATCTTTGAAAATACCTTATAATATAACGTAATATGCAGTGTATCGTTGAAAATACCTTATAATATATCATAATTTGTAGTGTATCTTTGAAAATACCTTATAATATAACGTAATATGCAGTGTATCATTGAAAATACCTTATAATATATCGTTATTTGTAGTGTATCTTTGAAAATACCTTATAATATAACGTATTATGAAGTGTATCATTGAAAATACCTTATAATATAACGTAATATGCAGTGTATCATTGAAAATACCTTATAATATATCGTATTTTGTAGTGTATCAATGAAAATACCTTCTCATATAACGTAATATGCAGTGTATCATTGAAAATACCTTATAATATATAGCAGTTTATCATTGAAAATACCTTATAATATATCGTAATTTGTAGTGTATCAATGAAAATACCTTCTCATATAACGTAATATGCAGTGTATCATTGAAAATACCGTATAATATATCGTTATTTGTAGTGTATCTTTGAAAATACCTTATAATATAACGTAATATGCAGTGTATCATTGAAAATACCTTATAATATATAGTAGTTTATCATTGAAAATACCTTATAATATAACTTAATATGCAGTGTATCGTAGAAAATACCTTATAGTATAACGTAATATGTAGTGCATCATTGAAAATACCTTATAATATAACGTATTATGCAGTGTATCATTGAAAATACCTTATAATATATCGTAATTTGTAGTGTATCAATGAAAATACCTTCTCATATAACGTAATATGCAGTGTATCATTGAAAATACCTTATAATATATTGCAGTTTATCATTGAAAATACCTTATAATATATCGTAATTTGTAGTGTATCAATGAAAATACCTTCTCATATAACGTAATATGCAGTGTATCATTGAAAATACCTTATAATATATCGTTATTTGTAGTGTATCTTTGAAAATACCTTATAATATAACGTAATATGCAGTGTATCATTGAAAATACCTTATAATATATAGTAGTTTATCATTGAAAATACCTTATAATATAACTTAATATGCAGTGTATCATTGAAAATACCTTATAGTATAACGTAATATGCAGTGCATCATTGAAAATACCTTATAATATAACGTATTATGCAGTGTATCATTGAAAATACCTTATAATATAACGTAATATGCAGTGTATCATTGAAAATACCTTATAATATATAGTAGTTTATCATTGAAAATACCTTATAATATAACGTAATATGCAGTGTATCATTGAAAATACCTTATAGTATAACGTAATATGCAGTGCATCATTGAAAATACCTTATAATATATCGTAATTTGTAGTGTATCTTTGAAAATACCTTATAATATAACGTAATATGCAGTGTATCATTGAAAATACCTTATAATATATAGTAGTTTATCATTGAAAATACCTTATAATATAACTTAATATGCAGTGTATCATTGAAAATACCTTATAGTATAACGTAATATGCAGTGCATCATTGAAAATACCTTATAAGATTACGTATTATGCAGTGTATCATTGAAAATACCTTATAATATAACGTAATATGCAGTGTATCATTGAAAATACCTTATAATATAACGTATTATGCAGTGTATCATTGAAAATACCTTATAATATAACGTAATATGCAGTGTATCATTGAAAATACCTTATAATATATCGTTATTTGTAGTGTATCTTTGAAAATACCTTATAATATAACGTAATATGCAGTGTATCGTTGAAAATACCTTATAATATATCATAATTTGTAGTGTATCTTTGAAAATACCTTATAATATAACGTAATATGCAGTGTATCATTGAAAATACCTTATAATATATCGTTATTTGTAGTGTATCTTTGAAAATACCTTATAATATAACGTATTATGAAGTGTATCATTGAAAATACCTTATAATATAACGTAATATGCAGTGTATCATTGAAAATACCTTATAATATATCGTATTTTGTAGTGTATCAATGAAAATACCTTCTCATATAACGTAATATGCAGTGTATCATTGAAAATACCTTATAATATATTGCAGTTTATCATTGAAAATACCTTATAATATATCGTAATTTGTAGTGTATCAATGAAAATACCTTCTCATATAACGTAATATGCAGTGTATCATTGAAAATACCGTATAATATATCGTTATTTGTAGTGTATCTTTGAAAATACCTTATAATATAACGTAATATGCAGTGTATCATTGAAAATACCTTATAATATATAGTAGTTTATCATTGAAAATACCTTATAATATAACTTAATATGCAGTGTATCGTAGAAAATACCTTATAGTATAACGTAATATGTAGTGCATCATTGAAAATACCTTATAATATAACGTATTATGCAGTGTATCATTGAAAATACCTTATAATATATCGTAATTTGTAGTGTATCAATGAAAATACCTTCTCATATAACGTAATATGCAGTGTATCATTGAAAATACCTTATAATATATTGCAGTTTATCATTGAAAATACCTTATAATATATCGTAATTTGTAGTGTATCAATGAAAATACCTTCTCATATAACGTAATATGCAGTGTATCATTGAAAATACCTTATAATATATCGTTATTTGTAGTGTATCATTGAAAATACCTTATAATATATTGCAGTTTATCATTGAAAATACCTTTTAATATAACTTAATATGAGGGTGTATCATTGAAAATACCTTATGATATAACGTAATATGCAGTGTATCATTGAAAATACCTTAGAATATATGGTAATTCTAGTCTATCAATGAAAATACCTTATAATATAACGTAATATGCAGTGTATCATTGAAAATACCTTATAATATAACGCAATATGCAGTGTATCATTGAAAATACCTTATAATATAACGTAATATGCAGTGTATCATTGAAAATACCTTCTCATATAACGTAATATGCAGTGTATCATTGAAAATACCTTATAATATATCGTTATTTGTAGTGTATCTTTGAAAATACCTTATAATAATGTAATATGCATTGTATCATTGAAAATACCTTATAATATATAGTAGTTTCTCATTGAAAATACCTTATAATATAACGTAATATGCAGTGTATCATTGAAAATACCTTATAATATAACGTATTATGCAGTGTATCATTGAAAATACCTTATAATATAACGTAATATGCAGTGTATCATTGAAAATACCTTATAATATATCGTTATTTGTAGTGTATCTTTGAAAATACCTTATAATATAACGTAATATGCAGTGTATCGTTGAAAATACCTTATAATATATCATAATTTGTAGTGTATCTTTGAAAATACCTTATAATATAACGTAATATGCAGTGTATCATTGAAAATACCTTATAATATATCGTTATTTGTAGTGTATCTTTGAAAATACCTTATAATATAACGTATTATGAAGTGTATCATTGAAAATACCTTATAATATAACGTAATATGCAGTGTATCATTGAAAATACCTTATAATATATCGTATTTTGTAGTGTATCAATGAAAATACCTTCTCATATAACGTAATATGCAGTGTATCATTGAAAATACCTTATAATATATTGCAGTTTATCATTGAAAATACCTTATAATATATCGTAATTTGTAGTGTATCAATGAAAATACCTTCTCATATAACGTAATATGCAGTGTATCATTGAAAATACCGTATAATATATCGTTATTTGTAGTGTATCTTTGAAAATACCTTATAATATAACGTAATATGCAGTGTATCATTGAAAATACCTTATAATATATAGTAGTTTATCATTGAAAATACCTTATAATATAACTTAATATGCAGTGTATCGTAGAAAATACCTTATAGTATAACGTAATATGTAGTGCATCATTGAAAATACCTTATAATATAACGTATTATGCAGTGTATCATTGAAAATACCTTATAATATATCGTAATTTGTAGTGTATCAATGAAAATACCTTCTCATATAACGTAATATGCAGTGTATCATTGAAAATACCTTATAATATATTGCAGTTTATCATTGAAAATACCTTATAATATATCGTAATTTGTAGTGTATCAATGAAAATACCTTCTCATATAACGTAATATGCAGTGTATCATTGAAAATACCTTATAATATATCGTTATTTGTAGTGTATCTTTGAAAATACCTTATAATATAACGTAATATGCAGTGTATCATTGAAAATACCTTATAATATATAGTAGTTTATCATTGAAAATACCTTATAATATAACGTAATATGCAGTGTATCATTGAAAATACCTTATAATATAACGTAATATGCAGTGTATCATTGAAAATACCTTATAATATATCGTTATTTGTAGTGTATCTTTGAAAATACCTTATAATATAACGTAATATGCAGTGTATCGTTGAAAATACCTTATAATATATCATAATTTGTAGTGTATCTTTGAAAATACCTTATAATATAACGTAATATGCAGTGTATCATTGAAAATACCTTATAATATATCGTTATTTGTAGTGTATCTTTGAAAATACCTTATAATATAACGTATTATGAAGTGTATCTTTGAAAATACCTTATAATATAACGTAATATGCAGTGTATCATTGAAAATACCTTATAATATATCGTTATTTGTAGTGTATCTTTGAAAATACCTTATAATATAACGTATTATGAAGTGTATCATTGAAAATACCTTATAATATAACGTAATATGCAGTGTATCATTGAAAATACCTTATAATATATCGTATTTTGTAGTGTATCAATGAAAATACCTTCTCATATAACGTAATATGCAGTGTATCATTGAAAATACCTTATAATATATTGCAGTTTATCATTGAAAATACCTTATAATATATCGTAATTTGTAGTGTATCAATGAAAATACCTTCTCATATAACGTAATATGCAGTGTATCATTGAAAATACCGTATAATATATCGTTATTTGTAGTGTATCTTTGAAAATACCTTATAATATAACGTAATATGCAGTGTATCATTGAAAATACCTTATAATATATAGTAGTTTATCATTGAAAATACCTTATAATATAACTTAATATGCAGTGTATCGTAGAAAATACCTTATAGTATAACGTAATATGTAGTGCATCATTGAAAATACCTTATAATATAACGTATTATGCAGTGTATCATTGAAAATACCTTATAATATATCGTAATTTGTAGTGTATCAATGAAAATACCTTCTCATATAACGTAATATGCAGTGTATCATTGAAAATACCTTATAATATATTGCAGTTTATCATTGAAAATACCTTATAATATATCGTAATTTGTAGTGTATCAATGAAAATACCTTCTCATATAACGTAATATGCAGTGTATCATTGAAAATACCTTATAATATATCGTTATTTGTAGTGTATCTTTGAAAATACCTTATAATATAACGTAATATGCAGTGTATCATTGAAAATACCTTATAATATATAGTAGTTTATCATTGAAAATACCTTATAATATAACGTAATATGCAGTGTATCATTGAAAATACCTTATAATATAACGTATTATGCAGTGTATCATTGAAAATACCTTATAATATAACGTAATATGCAGTGTATCATTGAAAATACCTTATAATATATCGTTATTTGTAGTGTATCTTTGAAAATACCTTATAATATAACGTAATATGCAGTGTATCGTTGAAAATACCTTATAATATATCATAATTTGTAGTGTATCTTTGAAAATACCTTATAATATAACGTAATATGCAGTGTATCATTGAAAATACCTTATAATATATCGTTATTTGTAGTGTATCTTTGAAAATACCTTATAATATAACGTAATATGAAGTGTATCATTGAAAATACCTTATAATATAACGTAATATGCAGTGTATCATTGAAAATACCTTATAATATATCGTATTTTGTAGTGTATCAATGAAAATACCTTCTCATATAACGTAATATGCAGTGTATCATTGAAAATACCTTATAATATATTGCAGTTTATCATTGAAAATACCTTATAATATATCGTAATTTGTAGTGTATCAATGAAAATACCTTCTCATATAACGTAATATGCAGTGTATCATTGAAAATACCTTATAATATATCGTTATTTGTAGTGTATCTTTGAAAATACCTTATAATATAACGTAATATGCAGTGTATCATTGAAAATACCTTATAATATAACGTATTATGCAGTGTATCATTGAAAATACCTTATAATATAACGTAATATGCAGTGTATCATTGAAAATACCTTATAATATATCGTTATTTGTAGTGTATCTTTGAAAATACCTTATAATATAACGTAATATGCAGTGTATCGTTGAAAATACCTTATAATATATCATAATTTGTAGTGTATCTTTGAAAATACCTTATAATATAACGTAATATGCAGTGTATCATTGAAAATACCTTATAATATATCGTTATTTGTAGTGTATCTTTGAAAATACCTTATAATATAACGTATTATGCAGTGTATCATTGAAAATACCTTATAATATAACGTAATATGCAGTGTATCATTGAAAATACCTTATAATATATCGTATTTTGTAGTGTATCAATGAAAATACCTTCTCATATAACGTAATATGCAGTGTATCATTGAAAATACCTTATAATATATTGCAGTTTATCATTGAAAATACCTTATAATATATCGTAATTTGTAGTGTATCAATGAAAATACCTTCTCATATAACGTAATATGCAGTGTATCATTGAAAATACCTTATAATATATCGTTATTTGTAGTGTATCTTTGAAAATACCTTATAATAGTGTAATATGCAGTGTATCATTGAAAATACCTTATAATATATAGTAGTTTATCATTGAAAATACCTTTTAATATAACTTAATATGCAGTGTATCATTGAAAATACCTTATAGTATAACGTAATATGCAGTGCATCATTGAAAATACCTAATAATATAACGTATTATGCAGTGTATCATTGAAAATACCTTATAATATAACGTAATATGCAGTGTATCATTGAAAATACCTTATAATTTATCGTAATTTGTAGTGTATCAAAGAAAATACCTTCTCATATAACGTAATGTGCAGTGTATCATTGAAAATACCTTATAATATATCGTAATTTGTAGTGTATCTTTGAAAATACCTTATAATATAACGTAATATGCAATGCATCATTAAAAATACCTTATAATATATTGCAGTTTATCATTGAAAATACCTTATAATATATTGCAGTTTATCATTGAAAATACCTTTTAATATAACTTAATATGAGGGTGTATCATTGAAAATACCTTATGATATAACGTAATATGCAGTGTATCATTGAAAATACCTTAGAATATATGGTAATTCTAGTCTATCAATGAAAATACCTTATAATATAACGTAATATGCAGTGTATCATTGAAAATACCTTATAATATAACGTAATATGCAGTGTAACATTGAAAATACCTTATAATATAACGTAATATGCAGTGTATCATTGAAAATACCTTCTCATATAACGTAATATGCAGTGTATCATTGAAAATACCTTATAATATATCGTTATTTGTAGTGTATCTTTGAAAATACCTTATAATAATGTAATATGCAGTGTATCATTGAAAATACCTTATAATATATAGTAGTTTATCATTGAAAATACCTTATAATATAACGTAATATGCAGTGTATCATTGAAAATACCTTATAATATAACGTATTATGCAGTGTATCATTGAAAACACCTTATAATATAACGTAATATGCAGTGTATCATTGAAAATACCTTATAATATATCGTTATTTGTAGTGTATCGTTGAAAATACCTTATAATATATCGTTATTTGTAGTGTATCTTTGAAAATACCTTATAATATAACGTATTATGCAGTGTATCATTGAAAATACCTTATAATATAACGTAATATGCAGTGTATCATTGAAAATACCTTATAATATATCGTATTTTGTAGTGTATCAATGAAAATACCTTCTCATATAACGTAATATGCAGTGTATCATTGAAAATACCTTATAATATATTGCAGTTTATCATTGAAAATACCTTATAATATATCGTAATTTGTAGTGTATCAATGAAAATACCTTCTCATATAACGTAATATGCAGTGTATCATTGAAAATACCGTATAATATATCGTTATTTGTAGTGTATCTTTGAAAATACCTTATAATATAACGTAATATGCAGTGTATCATTGAAAATACCTTATAATATATAGTAGTTTATCATTGAAAATACCTTATAATATAACTTAATATGCAGTGTATCGTAGAAAATACCTTATAGTATAACGTAATATGTAGTGCATCATTGAAAATACCTTATAATATAACGTATTATGCAGTGTATCATTGAAAATACCTTATAATATATCGTAATTTGTAGTGTATCAATGAAAATACCTTCTCATATAACGTAATATGCAGTGTATCATTGAAAATACCTTATAATATATTGCAGTTTATCATTGAAAATACCTTATAATATATCGTAATTTGTAGTGTATCAATGAAAATACCTTCTCATATAACGTAATATGCAGTGTATCATTGAAAATACCTTATAATATATCGTTATTTGTAGTGTATCTTTGAAAATACCTTATAATATAACGTAATATGCAGTGTATCATTGAAAATACCTTATAATATATAGTAGTTTATCATTGAAAATACCTTATAATATAACGTAATATGCAGTGTATCATTGAAAATACCTTATAATATAACGTATTATGCAGTGTATCATTGAAAATACCTTATAATATAACGTAATATGCAGTGTATCATTGAAAATACCTTATAATATATCGTTATTTGTAGTGTATCTTTGAAAATACCTTATAATATAACGTAATATGCAGTGTATCGTTGAAAATACCTTATAATATATCATAATTTGTAGTGTATCTTTGAAAATACCTTATAATATAACGTAATATGCAGTGTATCATTGAAAATACCTTATAATATATCGTTATTTGTAGTGTATCTTTGAAAATACCTTATAATATAACGTATTATGAAGTGTATCATTGAAAATACCTTATAATATAACGTAATATGCAGTGTATCATTGAAAATACCTTATAATATATCGTATTTTGTAGTGTATCAATGAAAATACCTTCTCATATAACGTAATATGCAGTGTATCATTGAAAATACCTTATAATATATTGCAGTTTATCATTGAAAATACCTTATAATATATCGTAATTTGTAGTGTATCAATGAAAATACCTTCTCATATAACGTAATATGCAGTGTATCATTGAAAATACCTTATAATATATCGTTATTTGTAGTGTATCTTTGAAAATACCTTATAATATAACGTAATATGCAGTGTATCATTGAAAATACCTTATAATATATAGTAGTTTATCATTGAAAATACCTTATAATATAACTTAATATGCAGTGTATCATTGAAAATACCTTATAGTATAACGTAATATGCAGTGCATCATTGAAAATACCTTATAATATAACGTATTATGCAGTGTATCATTGAAAATACCTTATAATATAACGTAATATGCAGTGTATCATTGAAAATACCTTATAATATATAGTAGTTTATCATTGAAAATACCTTATATTATAACTTAATATGCAGTGTATCATTGAAAATACCTTATAGTATAACGTAATATGCAGTGCATCATTGAAAATACCTTATAATATATCGTAATTTGTAGTGTATCTTTGAAAATACCTTATAATATAACGTAATATGCAGTGTATCATTGAAAATACCTTATAATATATAGTAGTTTATCATTGAAAATACCTTATAATATAACTTAATATGCAGTGTATCATTGAAAATACCTTATAGTATAACGTAATATGCAGTGCATCATTGAAAATACCTTATAATATTACGTATTATGCAGTGTATCATTGAAAATACCTTATAATATAACGTAATATGCAGTGTATCATTGAAAATACCTTATAATATAACGTATTATGCAGTGTATCATTGAAAATACCTTATAATATAACGTAATATGCAGTGTATCATTGAAAATACCTTATAATATATCGTTATTTGTAGTGTATCTTTGAAAATACCTTATAATATAACGTAATATGCAGTGTATCGTTGAAAATACCTTATAATATATCATAATTTGTAGTGTATCTTTGAAAATACCTTATAATATAACGTAATATGCAGTGTATCATTGAAAATACCTTATAATATAACGTAATATGCAGTGTATCATTGAAAATACCTTATAATATATCATAATTTGTAGTGTATCTTTGAAAATACCTTATAATATAACGTAATATGCAGTGTATCATTGAAAATACCTTATAATATATTGCAGTTTATCATTGAAAATACCTTATAATATATCGTAATTTGTAGTGTATCAATGAAAATACCTTCTCATATAACGTAATATGCAGTGTATCATTGAAAATACCTTATAATATATCGTTATTTGTAGTGTATCTTTGAAAATACCTTATAATAATGTAATATGCAGTGTATCATTGAAAATACCTTATAATATATAGTAGTTTATCATTGAAAATACCTTTTAATATAACTTAATATGCAGTGTATCATTGAAAATACCTTATAGTATAACGTAATATGCAGTGCATCATTGAAAATACCTTATAATATAACGTATTATGCAGTGTATCATTGAAAATACCTTATAATATAACGTAATATGCAGTGTATCATTGAAAATACCTTATAATATATCGTAATTTGTAGTGTATCAAAGAAAATACCTTCTCATATAACGTAATGTGCAGTGTATCATTGAAAATACCTTATAATATATCGTAATTTGTAGTGTATCTTTGAAAATACCTTATAATATAACGTAATATGCAATGCATCATTGAAAATACCTTATAATATATTGCAGTTTATCATTGAAAATACCTTATAATATATTGCAGTTTATCATTGAAAATACCTTTTAATATAACTTAATATGAGGGTGTATCATTGAAAATACCTTATGATATAACGTAATATGCAGTGTATCATTGAAAATACCTTAGAATATATGGTAATTCTAGTCTATCAATGAAAATACCTTATAATATAACGTAATATGCAGTGTATCATTGAAAATACCTTATAATATAACGTAATATGCAGTGTAACATTGAAAATACCTTATAATATAACGTAATATGCAGTGTATCATTGAAAATACCTTCTCATATAACGTAATATGCAGTGTATCATTGAAAATACCTTATAATATATCGTTATTTGTAGTGTATCTTTGAAAATACCTTATAATAATGTAATATGCAGTGTATCATTGAAAATACCTTATAATATATAGTAGTTTATCATTGAAAATACCTTATAATATAACGTAATATGCAGTGTATCATTGAAAATACCTTATAATATAACGTAATATGCAGTGTATCATTGAAAACACCTTATAATATAACGTAATATGCAGTGTATCATTGAAAATACCTTATAATATATCGTTATTTGTAGTGTATCGTTGAAAATACCTTATAATATATCGTTATTTGTAGTGTATCTTTGAAAATACCTTATAATATAACGTAATATGCAGTGTATCATTGAAAATACCTTATAATATAACGTAATATGCAGTGTATCATTGAAAATACCTTATAATATATCGTATTTTGTAGTGTATCAATGAAAATACCTTCTCATATAACGTAATATGCAGTGTATCATTGAAAATACCTTATAATATATTGCAGTTTATCATTGAAAATACCTTATAATATATCGTAATTTGTAGTGTATCAATGAAAATACCTTCTCATATAACGTAATATGCAGTGTATCATTGAAAATACCTTATAATATATCGTTATTTGTAGTGTATCTTTGAAAATACCTTATAATATAACGTAATATGCAGTGTATTATTGAAAATACCTTATAATATATAGTAGTTTATCATTGAAAATACCTTATAATATAACTTAATATGCAGTGTATCGTTGAAAATACCTTATAGTATAACGTAATATGCAGTGCATCATTGAAAATACCTTATAATATAACGTATTATGCAGTGTATCATTGAAAATACCTTATAATATAACGTAATATGCAGTGTATCATTGAAAATACCTTATAATATAACGTATTATGCAGTGTATCATTGAAAATACCTTATAATATAACGTAATATGCAGTGTATCATTGAAAATACCTTATAATATATCGTTATTTGTAGTGTATCTTTGAAAATACCTTATAATATAACGTAATATGCAGTGTATCGTTGAAAATACCTTATAATATATCATAATTTGTAGTGTATCTTTGAAAATACCTTATAATATAACGTAATATGCAGTGTATCATTGAAAATACCTTATAATATATTGCAGTTTATCATTGAAAATACCTTATAATATATCGTTATTTGTAGTGTATCATTGAAAGTACCTTATAATATAACGTAATATGCAGTGTATCATTGAAAATACCTTATAATATATCGTAATTTGTAGTGTATCAATGAAAATACCTTCTCATATAACGTAATATGCAGTGTATCATTGAAAATACCTTATAATATATTGCAGTTTATCATTGAAAATACCTTATAATATATCGTAATTTGTAGTGTATCAATGAAAATACCTTCTCATATAACGAAATATGCAGTGTATCATTGAAAATACCTTATAATATATCGTTATTTGTAGTGTATCTTTGAAAATACCTTATAATATAACGTAATATGCAGTGTATCATTGAAAATACCTTATAATATATAGTAGTTTATCATTGAAAATACCTTATAATATAACTTAATATGCAGTGTATCATTGAAAATACCTTATAGTATAACGTAATATGCAGTGCATCATTGAAAATACCTTATAATATAACGTATTATGCAGTGTATCATTGAAAATACCTTATAATATAACGTAATATGCAGTGTATCATTGAAAATACCTTATAATATAACGTATTATGCAGTGTATCATTGAAAATACCTTATAATATAACGTAATATGCAGTGTATCATTGAAAATACCTTATAATATATCGTTATTTGTAGTGTATCTTTGAAAATACCTTATAATAATGTAATATGCAGTGTATCATTGAAAATACCTTATAATATATAGTAGTTTATCATTGAAAATACCTTATAATATAACTTAATATGCAGTGTATCATTGAAAATACCTTATAGTATAACGTAATATGCAGTGCATCATTGAAAATACCTTATAATATAACGTATTATGCAGTGTATCATTGAAAATACCTTATAATATAACGTAATATGCAGTGTATCATTGAAAATACCTTATAATTTATCGTAATTTGTAGTGTATCAAAGAAAATACCTTCTCATATAACGTAATGTGCAGTGTATCATTGAAAATACCTTATAATATATCGTAATTTGTAGTGTATCTTTGAAAATACCTTATAATATAACGTAATATGCAATGTATCATTGAAAATACCTTATAATATATTGCAGTTTATCATTGAAAATACCTTTTAATATAACTTAATATGAGGGTGTATCATTGAAAATACCTTATGATATAACGTAATATGCAGTGTATCATTGAAAATACCTTAGAATATATGGTAATTCTAGTCTATCAATGAAAATACCTTATAATATAACGTAATATGCAGTGTATCATTGAAAATACCTTATAATATAACGTAATATGCAGTGTAACATTGAAAATACCTTATAATATAACGTAATATGCAGTGTATCATTGAAAATACCTTCCCATATAACGTAATATGCAGTGTATCATTGAAAATACCTTATAATATATCGTTATTTGTAGTGTATCTTTGAAAATACCTTATAATAATGTAATATGCAGTGTATCATTGAAAATACCTTATAATTTATAGTAGTTTATCATTGAAAATACCTTATAATATAACTTAATATGCAGTGTATCATTGAAAATACCTTATAGTATAACGTAATATGCAGTGCATCATTGAAAATACCTTATAATATAACGTATTATGCAGTGTATCATTGAAAATACCTTATAATATAACGTAATATGCAGTGTATCATTGAAAATACCTTATAATATATCGTAATTTGTAGTGTATCAATGAAAATACCTTCTCATATAACGTCATATGCAGTGTATCATTGAAAATACCTTATAGTATAACGTAATATGCAGTGCATCATTGAAAATACCTTATAATATAACGTATTATGCAGTGCATCATTGAAAATACCTTATAATATAACGTAATATGCAGTGCATCATTGAAAATACCTTATAATATAACGTAATATGCAGTGTATCATTGAAAATACCTTATAATATAACGTAATATGCAGTGTATCATTGAAAATACCTTATAATTTAACGTAATATGCAGTGTATCATTGAAAATACCTTATAATATAACGTAATATGCAATGTATCATTGAAAATACCTTATAATATAACGTAATATGCAGTGTATCATTGAGAATACCTTATAATATAACGTAATATGCAGTGTATCATTGAAAATACCTTATAATATAACGTAATATGCAGTGTATCATTGAAAATACCTTATAATATAACGTAATATGCAGTGTATCATTGAAAATACCTTATAATACGTAGTAGTTTATCATTGAAAATACCTTATAATATATAGTAGTTTATCATTGAAAATACCTTATAATATATAGTAGTTTATCATTGAAAATACCTTATAATATAACGTAATATGCTGTGTATCATTGAAAATACCTTATAGTATAACGTAATATGCAGTGCATCATTGAAAATACCTTATAATTAACGTATTATGCAGTGTATCATTGAAAATACCTTATAATATAACGTAATATGCAGTGTATCATTGAAAATACCTTATAATATAACGTAATATGCAATGTATCATTGAAAATACCTTATAATATAACGTAATATGCAGTGCATCATTGCAAATACCTTATAATATAACGTAATATGCAGTGTATCATTGAAAATACCTTATAATATAACGTAATATGCAGTGTATCATTGAAAATACCTTATAATTTAACGTAATATGCAGTGTATCATTGAAAATACCTTATAATATAACGTAATATGCAATGTATCATTGAAAATACCTTATAATATAACGTAATATGCAGTGTATCATTGAGAATACCTTATAATATAACGTAATGTGCAGTGTATCATTGAAAATACCTTATAATATAACGTAATATGCAGTGTATCATTGAAAATACCTTATAATATATCGTAATTTGTAGTGTATCTTTGAAAATACCTTATAATATAACGTAATATGCAGTGTATCATTGAAAATACCTTCAGATATAACGTAATATGCAGTGTATCATTGAAAATACCTTATAATATATCGTAATATGCAGTGTATCATTGAAAATACCTTATAATTTACCGTAATTTGTAGTGTATCAAAGAAAATACCTTCTCATATAACGTAATGTGCAGTGTATCATTGAAAATACCTTATAATATATCGTAATTTGTAGTGTATCTTTGAAAATACCTTATAATAATGTAATATGCAGTGTATCATTGAAAATACCTTATAATATATAGTAGTTTATCATTGAAAATACCTTATAATATAACTTAATATGCAGTGTATCATTGAAAATACCTTATAGTATAACGTAATATGCAGTGCATCATTGAAAATACCTTATAATATAACGTATTATGCAGTGTATCATTGAAAATACCTTATAATATAACGTAATATGCAGTGTATCATTGAAAATACCTTATAATATATCGTAATTTGTAGTGTATCAATGAAAATACCTTCTCATATAACGTAATATGCAGTGTATCATTGAAAATACCTTATAGTATAACGTAATATGCAGTGCATCATTGAAAATACCTTATAATATAACGTATTATGCAGTGCATCATTGAAAATACCTTATAATATAACGTAATATGCAGTGCATCATTGAAAATACCTTATAAGAAAACGTAATATGCAGTGTATCATTGAAAATACCTTAGAATATATGGTAATTCTAGTCAATCAATGAAAATACCTTATAATACAACGTAATATGCAGTGTATCATTGAAAATACCTTATAATATATCGTAATTTGTAGTGTATCATTGAAAATACCATATAGTATAACGTAATATGCAGTGCATCATTGAAAATACCTTATAATGTAACGTAATATGCAGTGTATCATTGAAAATACCTTATAATATAACGTAATATGCAGTGAATCATTGAAAATACCATATAATATATCGTAATATATAGTTTATCATTGAAAATACTTTATAATATAACGTAATATGCAGTGTATAATTGAAAATATCATATAATATAACGTAATATGCAGTGTATCATTGAAAATACCTTATAATATAACGTAATATGCAGTGTATCATTGAAAATACCTTATAATATAACGTAATATGCAGTGTATCATTGAAAATACCTTATAATATATCGTTATTTGTAGTGTATCTTTGAAAATACCTTATAATAATGTAATATGCAGTGTATCATTGAAAATACCTTATAATATATAGTAGTTTATCATTGAAAATACCTTATAATATAACTTAATATGCAGTGTATCATTGAAAATACCTTATAGTATAACGTAATATGCAGTGCATCATTGAAAATACCTTATAATATAACGTATTATGCAGTGTATCATTGAAAATACCTTATAATATAACGTAATATGCAGTGTATCATTGAAAATACCTTATAATTTATCGTAATTTGTAGTGTATCAAAGAAAATACCTTCTCATATAACGTAATGTGCAGTGTATCATTGAAAATACCTTATAATATATCGTAATTTGTAGTGAATCTTTGAAAATACCTTATAATATAACGTAATATGCAATGTATCATTGAAAATACCTTATAATATATTGCAGTTTATCATTGAAAATACCTTTTAATATAACTTAATATGAGGGTGTATCATTGAAAATACCTTATGATATAACGTAATATGCAGTGTATCATTGAAAATACCTTAGAATATATGGTAATTCTAGTCTATCAATGAAAATACCTTATAATATAACGTAATATGCAGTGTATCATTGAAAATACCTTATAATATAACGTAATATGCAGTGTAACATTGAAAATACCTTATAATATAACGTAATATGCAGTGTATCATTGAAAATACCTTCCCATATAACGTAATATGCAGTGTATCATTGAAAATACCTTATAATATATCGTTATTTGTAGTGTATCTTTGAAAATACCTTATAATAATGTAATATGCAGTGTATCATTGAAAATACCTTATAATTTATAGTAGTTTATCATTGAAAATACCTTATAATATAACTTAATATGCAGTGTATCATTGAAAATACCTTATAGTATAACGTAATATGCAGTGCATCATTGAAAATACCTTATAATATAACGTATTATGCAGTGTATCATTGAAAATACCTTATAATATAACGTAATATGCAGTGTATCATTGAAAATACCTTATAATATATCGTAATTTGTAGTGTATCAATGAAAATACCTTCTCATATAACGTAATATGCAGTGTATCATTGAAAATACCTTATAGTATAACGTAATATGCAGTGCATCATTGAAAATACCTTATAATATAACGTATTATGCAGTGCATCATTGAAAATACCTTATAATATAACGTAATATGCAGTGTATCATTGAAAATACCTTATAATATAACGTAATATGCAGTGTATCATTGAAAATAACTTATAATATAACGTAATATGCAGTGTATCATTGAAAATACCTTATAATTTAACGTAATATGCAGTGTATCATTGAAAATACCTTATAATATAACGTAATATGCAATGTATCATTGAAAATACCTTATAATATAACGTAATATGCAGTGTATCATTGAGAATACCTTATAATATAACGTAATATGCAGTGTATCATTGAAAATACCTTATAATATAACGTAATATGCAGTGTATCATTGAAAATACCTTATAATATAACGTAATATGCAGTGTATCATTGAAAATACCTTATAATACGTAGTAGTTTATCATTGAAAATACCTTATAATATATAGTAGTTTATCATTGAAAATACCTTATAATATATAGTAGTTTATCATTGAAAATACCTTATAATATAACGTAATATGCTGTGTATCATTGAAAATACCTTATAGTATAACGTAATATGCAGTGCATCATTGAAAATACCTTATAATATAACGTATTATGCAGTGTATCATTGAAAATACCTTATAATATAACGTAATATGCAGTGTATCATTGAAAATACCTTATAATATAACGTAATATGCAATGTATCATTGAAAATACCTTATAATATAACGTAATATGCAGTGCATCATTGCAAATACCTTATAATATAACGTAATATGCAGTGTATCATTGAAAATACCTTATAATATAACGTAATATGCAGTGTATCATTGAAAATACCTTATAATTTAACGTAATATGCAGTGTATCATTGAAAATACCTTATAATATAACGTAATATGCAATGTATCATTGAAAATACCTTATAATATAACGTAATATGCAGTGTATCATTGAGAATACCTTATAATATAACGTAATGTGCAGTGTATCATTGAAAATACCTTATAATATAACGTAATATGCAGTGTATCATTGAAAATACCTTATAATATATCGTAATTTGTAGTGTATCTTTGAAAATACCTTATAATATAACGTAATATGCAGTGTATCATTGAAAATACCTTCAGATATAACGTAATATGCAGTGTATCATTGAAAATACCTTATAATATAACGTAATATGCAGTGTATCATTGAAAATACCTTATAATTTACCGTAATTTGTAGTGTATCAAAGAAAATACCTTCTCATATAACGTAATGTGCAGTGTATCATTGAAAATACCTTATAATATATCGTAATTTGTAGTGTATCTTTGAAAATACCTTATAATAATGTAATATGCAGTGTATCATTGAAAATACCTTATAATATATAGTAGTTTATCATTGAAAATACCTTATAATATATCTTAATATGCAGTGTATCATTGAAAATACCTTATAGTATAACGTAATATGCAGTGCATCATTGAAAATACCTTATAATATAACGTATTATGCAGTGTATCATTGAAAATACCTTATAATATAACGTAATATGCAGTGTATCATTGAAAATACCTTATAATATATCGTAATTTGTAGTGTATCAATGAAAATACCTTCTCATATAACGTAATATGCAGTGTATCATTGAAAATACCTTATAGTATAACGTAATATGCAGTGCATCATTGAAAATACCTTATAATATAACGTATTATGCAGTGCATCATTGAAAATACCTTATAATATAACGTAATATGCAGTGTATCATTGAAAATACCTTATAAGAAAACGTAATATGCAGTGTATCATTGAAAATACCTTAGAATATATGGTAATTCTAGTCAATCAATGAAAATACCTTATAATACAACGTAATATGCAGTGTATCATTGAAAATACCTTATAATATATCGTAATTTGTAGTGTATCATTGAAAATACCATATAGTATAACGTAATATGCAGTGCATCATTGAAAATACCTTATAATGTAACGTAATATGCAGTGTATCATTGAAAATACCTTATAATATAACGTAATATGCAGTGTATCATTGAAAATACCATATAATATATCGTAATATATAGTTTATCATTGAAAATACTTTATAATATAACGTAATATGCAGTGTATCATTGAAAATATCATATAATATAACGTAATATGCAGTGAATCATTGAAAATACCTTATAATATAACGTAATATGCAGTGTATCATTGAAAATACCTTATAATATAACGTAATATGCAGTGTATCATTGAAAATACCTTATAATATAACGTAATATGCAGTGTATCATTGGAAATACCTTATAATATATCGTAATTTTTTAGTGTATCATTGAAAATACCTTATAATGTAACGTAATATGCAGTGTATCATTGAAAATACCTTATAATATAACGTAATATGCAGTGTATCATTGAAAATACCTTCTCATATAACGTAATATGCAGTGTATCATTGAAAATACCTTATAATATATCGTTATTTGTAGTGTATCTTTGAAAATACCTTATAATAATATAATATGCAGTGTATCATTGAAAATACCTTATAATATATAGTAGTTTATCATTGAAAATACCTTATAATATAACTTAATATGCAGTGTATCATTGAAAATACCTTATAGTAGAACGTAATATGCAGTGCATCATTGAAAATACCTTAT
Source organism: Lasioglossum lativentre (assembly GCA_916610255.1). Lineage (NCBI taxonomy): Eukaryota > Metazoa > Arthropoda > Insecta > Hymenoptera > Halictidae > Lasioglossum > Lasioglossum lativentre. Next base: position 77,730 of record CAKAJI010000271.1, read on the forward strand.
AATATAACGTATTATGCAGTGTATCATTGAAAATACCTTATAATATAACGTAATATGCAGTGTATCATTGAAAATACCTTATAATATATCGTAATTTGTAGTGTATCAATGAAAATACCTTCTCATATAACGTAATATGCAGTGTATCATTGAAAATACCTTATAATATATCGTAATTTGTAGTGTATCTTTGAAAATACCTTATAATATAACGTATTATGCAGTGTATCATTGAAAATACCTTATAATATAACGTAATATGCAGTGTATCATTGAAAATACCTTATAATTTACCGTAATTTGTAGTGTATCAAAGAAAATACCTTCTCATATAACGTAATGTGCAGTGTATCATTGAAAATACCTTATAATATATCGTAATTTGTAGTGTATCTTTGAAAATACCTTATAATAATGTAATATGCAGTGTATCATTGAAAATACCTTATAATATATAGTAGTTTATCATTGAAAATACCTTATAATATAACTTAATATGCAGTGTATCATTGAAAATACCTTATAGTAGAACGTAATATGCAGTGCATCATTGAAAATACCTTATAATATAACGTAATATGCAGTGTATCATTGAAAATACCTTATAATATAACGTAATATGCAGTGTATCATTGAAAATACCTTATAATATATCGTAATTTGTAGTGTATCAATGAAAATACCTTCTCATATAACGTAATATGCAGTGTATCATTGAAAATACCTTATAATATATCGTAATTTGTAGTGTATCTTTGAAAATA
>CAKAJI010000272.1:0-2500 GCA_916610255.1 Lasioglossum lativentre
ATCTGTGCGACACGCATCTATCCTGTGTAAGCGTAAAAGGCAATTTCGGTAATGTCTACCTAGTCAGCCAGTACTTTCAATTTTCGGAAGAAATTGAACCAAGTCTAGCTAGATTAGAGAATGTGCTTGCGGCGCTAAACCATAATCAAGTTGTGATCGCAGCGGACGTCAACGCTAAATCTCCCCTCTGGGGTAGAGCGAAGACGGACGCGAGAGGCCGAAAACTGGAGGAGTTCGTGGCCCGGCACAACTTGGTTATTTTGAACGAGGCTGGCAGTATGCCTACGTACTCCAGCCCGACCGGAGAGTCTTATATCGATGTCACACTTGCGACAAACGACATGTCCAACAAAGTGCGAAACTGGAAAGTCCATCGCGACTTAACGTCCAGTGATCACAGAGTCATAGAATTTTCGTTGCAGTTCGCTGCCGGGATTGAGAACCAGCGCCATGATGGGCGGTTCCACCTGGATAGTGCGAACTGGCCAAGATACGTACGAGCGCTGCTGGAAAGCAGGAGGAACTTAACCCTCCGGCCGAATGGCCGAGAGGAGGTCGAACATCTTGCACTGGAAGTCGAGAAATCGATTGTCCAAGCGTGCGCTTCCTCCATGCGATCTAAGCGGTGGCACTCAAAATCTGTCCCGTGGTGGACACCAGAATTGACGAGACGGAAGAAGCACGTCAACAGATGTAGACGCGCCTTCCAAAACCCGAAATGTTCGGAGGATGAGAGAGCAGGCCGGAAGACTGAGTATCTCGTGCAGAGAAAAGCTTATACGGCCGCTGTGAGAGCTGCAAGGGTACAAAGTTGGAAAAACTTTGTAACCGAGCAGGGGAACAAAGAACCGTGGGGTCTTGTTTACAAGATTTCACGCGAGAAGCTGAATGTTGAAACTGCGGTTTCAAACATTCGCACCGAACAAGGACACACGATGGACTGGGAATCCACTGCGTCAGCGCTGCTGGAGGCGTTAGTTCCGGACGACACGTCCGTGAGCGACACTCCGGAACAGGCGCAGCTCAGGCTAGAAGTCGCTACCGAGCCAATGAACGAAGACGATCCTGTCTTCACTCACATGGAGCTTGAAGAGGCGGTGAAAAGTCTGAAGCGACGCAAGTGCCCAGGCCTAGACCGTATAGAGCCGGAAGTTATGAAATGCTCAGTCGGAGTAATCCGTACCGAGTTACTAAGGCTCTATAACAGTTGTCTAGAGCACGGAGTCTTCCCCTCCAGGTGGAAAGTCGGCATGATCAGAACAATTCTGAAAGCGCCTGACAAACCGGAGATGGAGGTGAAGTCTTATCGGCCAATCTGCCTACTATCCGTAGTAGGTAAAGTTCTTGAGAAGTTAATCGCGAGGCGATTAACTGATTTGTTCCTACGCTCGGAATACACCTCTGACCGGCAATACGGATTCAGACCTAAGCGATCCACGGAAGAAGCCATGGTTAAGCTAAAGGATCTGGTATCTAGCCGCGAAGAGAGGTATGTCCTGGCGCTCGCCTTTGACATTTCGGGAGCATTCGACAATCTCTGGTGGCCGAGCATCCTCAACGAGTTGAGGAAGCGAGGCTGTCCCCGCAATCTTTATCGGCTAATGGCCGACTATTTCGCCAACCGTGTGGTGACCTTAAGGTCGAAGCACGGAGAAGTGCGGAAAGTCGTAACCAAAGGCTGTCCACAAGGATCAATTCTCGGTCCTAGCTGTTGGAACTTAGTCTTTGACGAAGTTCTGCAGCTGCTTACGAACACCGGGCTCGCATGCGAGCCCATCGCCTACGCGGATGACTTACTCGTGCTTGTCTATGGCAGCACGAGGGAGGAACTCCAGCTCAAAGGGCAGAAGGTAGCGGATACGATTTCTGCGTGGTGCAAATCACAAAAGTTATCGCTATCTGCTCCTAAGACCGAGATGATTCTCTTGAGAGGTTCTCTCCATGCGGAGAGACCGCCCGTGATAAAGATCGATGGAAAAAGTATCACTGCAAAGAATACCATTAGGTACCTTGGCGTGTACTTTGACAAACAACTGGGAATAAACTCCCACGTTGAGTATGTGAGTGCTAAGTCCACGCAAACGTTTAATGCGTTAGCAAAGATTGCTCGTGCGAACTGGGGATTGGGACATCGGGCCATGCGTATTATGTACCGCGGCTTGTTTGTCCCAATCGTGGCGTACGCTGCTGCGGGCTGGGCAGACCTTCCCACCTCTGCATCGAGAAAAGTTCTCATCAGAGCGCAGAGGAGAGCTCTGCTTGGCTGCGTCAAGGCCTATAGAACGGTATCGACAGATGCGATCTCTGTGATCGCTGGTCAAGTACCGATAGACTTGGTGATAGCGGAGCGTGTATGCGCCTACAGAATACGAAAGAATCTAGACACAGAATATGGAACATGTCGAATAAGTCATGCCGATTTGGCAAGCGGGGCCGTAGACCACGCCGAAGCATTAGCTGAGGTGAGGCAAGCGGCCCTGGCAGTGTGGCAGCGGAGATG
>CAKAJI010000272.1:7500-22500 GCA_916610255.1 Lasioglossum lativentre
GACTCGCCGGAAGTTAACTCGCTTATAACTCGGTAAATACGCGTCCGAGAGAACTGGCGTCACGACACACGGTTTCGTATGCACAGTTTACCACGAATATAACGTTTAAAATCATCTAGGAACGATAGGAAAAAAGTTTACTCTTACCGCGAACCGTCTAACCGACACGGCGCGGTACTTAGCAATTTTATCGTTCCAGCGATACCTAAGCGACTCGCCGGAAGTTAACTCGGTAAATACGCGTCCGAGAGAACTGGCGTCACGACACACGGTTTCGTATGCACAGTTTACCACGAATATAACGTTTAAAATCATCTAGGAACGATAGGAAAAAAGTTTACTCTTACCGCGAACCGTCTAACCGACACGGCGCGGTACTTAGCAATTTTATCGTTCCAGCGATACCTAAGCGACTCGCCGGAAGTTAACTCGGTAAATACGCGTCCGAGAGAACTGGCGTCACGACACACGGTTTCGTATGCACAGTTTACCACGAATATAACGTTTAAAATCATCTAGGAACGATAGGAAAAAAGTTTACTCTTACCGCGAACCGTCTAACCGACACGGCGCGGTACTTAGCAATTTTATCGTTCCAGCGATACCTAAGCGACTCGCCGGAAGTTAACTCGGTAAATACGCGTCCGAGAGAACTGGCGTCACGACACACGGTTTCGTATGCACAGTTTACCACGAATATAACGTTTAAAATCATCTAGGAACGATAGGAAAAAAGTTTACTCTTACCGCGAACCGTCTAACCGACACGGCGCGGTACTTAGCAATTTTATCGTTCCAGCGATACCTAAGCGACTCGCCGGAAGTTAACTCGGTAAATACGCGTCCGAGAGAACTGGCGTCACGACACACGGTTTCGTATGCACAGTTTACCACGAATATAACGTTTAAAATCATCTAGGAACGATAGGAAAAAAGTTTACTCTTACCGCGAACCGTCTAACCGACACGGCGCGGTACTTAGCAATTTTATCGTTCCAGCGATACCTAAGCGACTCGCCGGAAGTTAACTCGGTAAATACGCGTCCGAGAGAACTGGCGTCACGACACACGGTTTCGTATGCACAGTTTACCACGAATATAACGTTTAAAATCATCTAGGAACGATAGGAAAAAAGTTTACTCTTACCGCGAACCGTCTAACCGACACGGCGCGGTACTTAGCAATTTTATCGTTCCAGCGATACCTAAGCGACTCGCCGGAAGTTAACTCGGTAAATACGCGTCCGAGAGAACTGGCGTCACGACACACGGTTTCGTATGCACAGTTTACCACGAATATAACGTTTAAAATCATCTAGGAACGATAGGAAAAAAGTTTACTCTTACCGCGAACCGTCTAACCGACACGGCGCGGTACTTAGCAATTTTATCGTTCCAGCGATACCTAAGCGACTCGCCGGAAGTTAACTCGGTAAATACGCGTCCGAGAGAACTGGCGTCACGACACACGGTTTCGTATGCACAGTTTACCACGAATATAACGTTTAAAATCATCTAGGAACGATAGGAAAAAAGTTTACTCTTACCGCGAACCGTCTAACCGACACGGCGCGGTACTTAGCAATTTTATCGTTCCAGCGATACCTAAGCGACTCGCCGGAAGTTAACTCGCTTATAACTCGGTAAATACGCGTCCGAGAGAACTGGCGTCACGACACACGGTTTCGTATGCACAGTTTACCACGAATATAACGTTTAAAATCATCTAGGAACGATAGGAAAAAAGTTTACTCTTACCGCGAACCGTCTAACCGACACGGCGCGGTACTTAGCAATTTTATCGTTCCAGCGATACCTAAGCGACTCGCCGGAAGTTAACTCGGTAAATACGCGTCCGAGAGAACTGGCGTCACGACACACGGTTTCGTATGCACAGTTTACCACGAATATAACGTTTAAAATCATCTAGGAACGATAGGAAAAAAGTTTACTCTTACCGCGAACCGTCTAACCGACACGGCGCGGTACTTAGCAATTTTATCGTTCCAGCGATACCTAAGCGACTCGCCGGAAGTTAACTCGGTAAATACGCGTCCGAGAGAACTGGCGTCACGACACACGGTTTCGTATGCACAGTTTACCACGAATATAACGTTTAAAATCATCTAGGAACGATAGGAAAAAAGTTTACTCTTACCGCGAACCGTCTAACCGACACGGCGCGGTACTTAGCAATTTTATCGTTCCAGCGATACCTAAGCGACTCGCCGGAAGTTAACTCGGTAAATACGCGTCCGAGAGAACTGGCGTCACGACACACGGTTTCGTATGCACAGTTTACCACGAATATAACGTTTAAAATCATCTAGGAACGATAGGAAAAAAGTTTACTCTTACCGCGAACCGTCTAACCGACACGGCGCGGTACTTAGCAATTTTATCGTTCCAGCGATACCTAAGCGACTCGCCGGAAGTTAACTCGGTAAATACGCGTCCGAGAGAACTGGCGTCACGACACACGGTTTCGTATGCACAGTTTACCACGAATATAACGTTTAAAATCATCTAGGAACGATAGGAAAAAAGTTTACTCTTACCGCGAACCGTCTAACCGACACGGCGCGGTACTTAGCAATTTTATCGTTCCAGCGATACCTAAGCGACTCGCCGGAAGTTAACTCGCTTATAACTCGGTAAATACGCGTCCGAGAGAACTGGCGTCACGACACACGGTTTCGTATGCACAGTTTACCACGAATATAACGTTTAAAATCATCTAGGAACGATAGGAAAAAAGTTTACTCTTACCGCGAACCGTCTAACCGACACGGCGCGGTACTTAGCAATTTTATCGTTCCAGCGATACCTAAGCGACTCGCCGGAAGTTAACTCGGTAAATACGCGTCCGAGAGAACTGGCGTCACGACACACGGTTTCGTATGCACAGTTTACCACGAATATAACGTTTAAAATCATCTAGGAACGATAGGAAAAAAGTTTACTCTTACCGCGAACCGTCTAACCGACACGGCGCGGTACTTAGCAATTTTATCGTTCCAGCGATACCTAAGCGACTCGCCGGAAGTTAACTCGGTAAATACGCGTCCGAGAGAACTGGCGTCACGACACACGGTTTCGTATGCACAGTTTACCACGAATATAACGTTTAAAATCATCTAGGAACGATAGGAAAAAAGTTTACTCTTACCGCGAACCGTCTAACCGACACGGCGCGGTACTTAGCAATTTTATCGTTCCAGCGATACCTAAGCGACTCGCCGGAAGTTAACTCGGTAAATACGCGTCCGAGAGAACTGGCGTCACGACACACGGTTTCGTATGCACAGTTTACCACGAATATAACGTTTAAAATCATCTAGGAACGATAGGAAAAAAGTTTACTCTTACCGCGAACCGTCTAACCGACACGGCGCGGTACTTAGCAATTTTATCGTTCCAGCGATACCTAAGCGACTCGCCGGAAGTTAACTCGGTAAATACGCGTCCGAGAGAACTGGCGTCACGACACACGGTTTCGTATGCACAGTTTACCACGAATATAACGTTTAAAATCATCTAGGAACGATAGGAAAAAAGTTTACTCTTACCGCGAACCGTCTAACCGACACGGCGCGGTACTTAGCAATTTTATCGTTCCAGCGATACCTAAGCGACTCGCCGGAAGTTAACTCGGTAAATACGCGTCCGAGAGAACTGGCGTCACGACACACGGTTTCGTATGCACAGTTTACCACGAATATAACGTTTAAAATCATCTAGGAACGATAGGAAAAAAGTTTACTCTTACCGCGAACCGTCTAACCGACACGGCGCGGTACTTAGCAATTTTATCGTTCCAGCGATACCTAAGCGACTCGCCGGAAGTTAACTCGGTAAATACGCGTCCGAGAGAACTGGCGTCACGACACACGGTTTCGTATGCACAGTTTACCACGAATATAACGTTTAAAATCATCTAGGAACGATAGGAAAAAAGTTTACTCTTACCGCGAACCGTCTAACCGACACGGCGCGGTACTTAGCAATTTTATCGTTCCAGCGATACCTAAGCGACTCGCCGGAAGTTAACTCGGTAAATACGCGTCCGAGAGAACTGGCGTCACGACACACGGTTTCGTATGCACAGTTTACCACGAATATAACGTTTAAAATCATCTAGGAACGATAGGAAAAAAGTTTACTCTTACCGCGAACCGTCTAACCGACACGGCGCGGTACTTAGCAATTTTATCGTTCCAGCGATACCTAAGCGACTCGCCGGAAGTTAACTCGGTAAATACGCGTCCGAGAGAACTGGCGTCACGACACACGGTTTCGTATGCACAGTTTACCACGAATATAACGTTTAAAATCATCTAGGAACGATAGGAAAAAAGTTTACTCTTACCGCGAACCGTCTAACCGACACGGCGCGGTACTTAGCAATTTTATCGTTCCAGCGATACCTAAGCGACTCGCCGGAAGTTAACTCGGTAAATACGCGTCCGAGAGAACTGGCGTCACGACACACGGTTTCGTATGCACAGTTTACCACGAATATAACGTTTAAAATCATCTAGGAACGATAGGAAAAAAGTTTACTCTTACCGCGAACCGTCTAACCGACACGGCGCGGTACTTAGCAATTTTATCGTTCCAGCGATACCTAAGCGACTCGCCGGAAGTTAACTCGGTAAATACGCGTCCGAGAGAACTGGCGTCACGACACACGGTTTCGTATGCACAGTTTACCACGAATATAACGTTTAAAATCATCTAGGAACGATAGGAAAAAAGTTTACTCTTACCGCGAACCGTCTAACCGACACGGCGCGGTACTTAGCAATTTTATCGTTCCAGCGATACCTAAGCGACTCGCCGGAAGTTAACTCGGTAAATACGCGTCCGAGAGAACTGGCGTCACGACACACGGTTTCGTATGCACAGTTTACCACGAATATAACGTTTAAAATCATCTAGGAACGATAGGAAAAAAGTTTACTCTTACCGCGAACCGTCTAACCGACACGGCGCGGTACTTAGCAATTTTATCGTTCCAGCGATACCTAAGCGACTCGCCGGAAGTTAACTCGGTAAATACGCGTCCGAGAGAACTGGCGTCACGACACACGGTTTCGTATGCACAGTTTACCACGAATATAACGTTTAAAATCATCTAGGAACGATAGGAAAAAAGTTTACTCTTACCGCGAACCGTCTAACCGACACGGCGCGGTACTTAGCAATTTTATCGTTCCAGCGATACCTAAGCGACTCGCCGGAAGTTAACTCGGTAAATACGCGTCCGAGAGAACTGGCGTCACGACACACGGTTTCGTATGCACAGTTTACCACGAATATAACGTTTAAAATCATCTAGGAACGATAGGAAAAAAGTTTACTCTTACCGCGAACCGTCTAACCGACACGGCGCGGTACTTAGCAATTTTATCGTTCCAGCGATACCTAAGCGACTCGCCGGAAGTTAACTCGGTAAATACGCGTCCGAGAGAACTGGCGTCACGACACACGGTTTCGTATGCACAGTTTACCACGAATATAACGTTTAAAATCATCTAGGAACGATAGGAAAAAAGTTTACTCTTACCGCGAACCGTCTAACCGACACGGCGCGGTACTTAGCAATTTTATCGTTCCAGCGATACCTAAGCGACTCGCCGGAAGTTAACTCGGTAAATACGCGTCCGAGAGAACTGGCGTCACGACACACGGTTTCGTATGCACAGTTTACCACGAATATAACGTTTAAAATCATCTAGGAACGATAGGAAAAAAGTTTACTCTTACCGCGAACCGTCTAACCGACACGGCGCGGTACTTAGCAATTTTATCGTTCCAGCGATACCTAAGCGACTCGCCGGAAGTTAACTCGGTAAATACGCGTCCGAGAGAACTGGCGTCACGACACACGGTTTCGTATGCACAGTTTACCACGAATATAACGTTTAAAATCATCTAGGAACGATAGGAAAAAAGTTTACTCTTACCGCGAACCGTCTAACCGACACGGCGCGGTACTTAGCAATTTTATCGTTCCAGCGATACCTAAGCGACTCGCCGGAAGTTAACTCGGTAAATACGCGTCCGAGAGAACTGGCGTCACGACACACGGTTTCGTATGCACAGTTTACCACGAATATAACGTTTAAAATCATCTAGGAACGATAGGAAAAAAGTTTACTCTTACCGCGAACCGTCTAACCGACACGGCGCGGTACTTAGCAATTTTATCGTTCCAGCGATACCTAAGCGACTCGCCGGAAGTTAACTCGGTAAATACGCGTCCGAGAGAACTGGCGTCACGACACACGGTTTCGTATGCACAGTTTACCACGAATATAACGTTTAAAATCATCTAGGAACGATAGGAAAAAAGTTTACTCTTACCGCGAACCGTCTAACCGACACGGCGCGGTACTTAGCAATTTTATCGTTCCAGCGATACCTAAGCGACTCGCCGGAAGTTAACTCGGTAAATACGCGTCCGAGAGAACTGGCGTCACGACACACGGTTTCGTATGCACAGTTTACCACGAATATAACGTTTAAAATCATCTAGGAACGATAGGAAAAAAGTTTACTCTTACCGCGAACCGTCTAACCGACACGGCGCGGTACTTAGCAATTTTATCGTTCCAGCGATACCTAAGCGACTCGCCGGAAGTTAACTCGGTAAATACGCGTCCGAGAGAACTGGCGTCACGACACACGGTTTCGTATGCACAGTTTACCACGAATATAACGTTTAAAATCATCTAGGAACGATAGGAAAAAAGTTTACTCTTACCGCGAACCGTCTAACCGACACGGCGCGGTACTTAGCAATTTTATCGTTCCAGCGATACCTAAGCGACTCGCCGGAAGTTAACTCGGTAAATACGCGTCCGAGAGAACTGGCGTCACGACACACGGTTTCGTATGCACAGTTTACCACGAATATAACGTTTAAAATCATCTAGGAACGATAGGAAAAAAGTTTACTCTTACCGCGAACCGTCTAACCGACACGGCGCGGTACTTAGCAATTTTATCGTTCCAGCGATACCTAAGCGACTCGCCGGAAGTTAACTCGGTAAATACGCGTCCGAGAGAACTGGCGTCACGACACACGGTTTCGTATGCACAGTTTACCACGAATATAACGTTTAAAATCATCTAGGAACGATAGGAAAAAAGTTTACTCTTACCGCGAACCGTCTAACCGACACGGCGCGGTACTTAGCAATTTTATCGTTCCAGCGATACCTAAGCGACTCGCCGGAAGTTAACTCGGTAAATACGCGTCCGAGAGAACTGGCGTCACGACACACGGTTTCGTATGCACAGTTTACCACGAATATAACGTTTAAAATCATCTAGGAACGATAGGAAAAAAGTTTACTCTTACCGCGAACCGTCTAACCGACACGGCGCGGTACTTAGCAATTTTATCGTTCCAGCGATACCTAAGCGACTCGCCGGAAGTTAACTCGGTAAATACGCGTCCGAGAGAACTGGCGTCACGACACACGGTTTCGTATGCACAGTTTACCACGAATATAACGTTTAAAATCATCTAGGAACGATAGGAAAAAAGTTTACTCTTACCGCGAACCGTCTAACCGACACGGCGCGGTACTTAGCAATTTTATCGTTCCAGCGATACCTAAGCGACTCGCCGGAAGTTAACTCGTAATGTAAATACGCGTCCGAGAGAACTGGCGTCACGACACACGGTTTCGTATGCACAGTTTACCACGAATATAACGTTTAAAATCATCTAGGAACGATAGGAAAAAAGTTTACTCTTACCGCGAACCGTCTAACCGACACGGCGCGGTACTTAGCAATTTTATCGTTCCAGCGATACCTAAGCGACTCGCCGGAAGTTAACTCGGTAAATACGCGTCCGAGAGAACTGGCGTCACGACACACGGTTTCGTATGCACAGTTTACCACGAATATAACGTTTAAAATCATCTAGGAACGATAGGAAAAAAGTTTACTCTTACCGCGAACCGTCTAACCGACACGGCGCGGTACTTAGCAATTTTATCGTTCCAGCGATACCTAAGCGACTCGCCGGAAGTTAACTCGGTAAATACGCGTCCGAGAGAACTGGCGTCACGACACACGGTTTCGTATGCACAGTTTACCACGAATATAACGTTTAAAATCATCTAGGAACGATAGGAAAAAAGTTTACTCTTACCGCGAACCGTCTAACCGACACGGCGCGGTACTTAGCAATTTTATCGTTCCAGCGATACCTAAGCGACTCGCCGGAAGTTAACTCGGTAAATACGCGTCCGAGAGAACTGGCGTCACGACACACGGTTTCGTATGCACAGTTTACCACGAATATAACGTTTAAAATCATCTAGGAACGATAGGAAAAAAGTTTACTCTTACCGCGAACCGTCTAACCGACACGTTAACTCGGTAAATACGCGTCCGAGAGAACTGGCGTCACGACACACGGTTTCGTATGCACAGTTTACCACGAATATAACGTTTAAAATCATCTAGGAACGATAGGAAAAAAGTTTACTCTTACCGCGAACCGTCTAACCGACACGGCGCGGTACTTAGCAATTTTATCGTTCCAGCGATACCTAAGCGACTCGCCGGAAGTTAACTCGGTAAATACGCGTCCGAGAGAACTGGCGTCACGACACACGGTTTCGTATGCACAGTTTACCACGAATATAACGTTTAAAATCATCTAGGAACGATAGGAAAAAAGTTTACTCTTACCGCGAACCGTCTAACCGACACGGCGCGGTACTTAGCAATTTTATCGTTCCAGCGATACCTAAGCGACTCGCCGGAAGTTAACTCGCTTATAACTCGGTAAATACGCGTCCGAGAGAACTGGCGTCACGACACACGGTTTCGTATGCACAGTTTACCACGAATATAACGTTTAAAATCATCTAGGAACGATAGGAAAAAAGTTTACTCTTACCGCGAACCGTCTAACCGACACGGCGCGGTACTTAGCAATTTTATCGTTCCAGCGATACCTAAGCGACTCGCCGGAAGTTAACTCGGTAAATACGCGTCCGAGAGAACTGGCGTCACGACACACGGTTTCGTATGCACAGTTTACCACGAATATAACGTTTAAAATCATCTAGGAACGATAGGAAAAAAGTTTACTCTTACCGCGAACCGTCTAACCGACACGGCGCGGTACTTAGCAATTTTATCGTTCCAGCGATACCTAAGCGACTCGCCGGAAGTTAACTCGCTTATAACTCGGTAAATACGCGTCCGAGAGAACTGGCGTCACGACACACGGTTTCGTATGCACAGTTTACCACGAATATAACGTTTAAAATCATCTAGGAACGATAGGAAAAAAGTTTACTCTTAACGCGAACCGTCTAACCGACACGGCGCGGTACTTAGCAATTTTATCGTTCCAGCGATACCTAAGCGACTCGCCGGAAGTTAACTCGGTAAATACGCGTCCGAGAGAACTGGCGTCACGACACACGGTTTCGTATGCACAGTTTACCACGAATATAACGTTTAAAATCATCTAGGAACGATAGGAAAAAAGTTTACTCTTACCGCGAACCGTCTAACCGACACGGCGCGGTACTTAGCAATTTTATCGTTCCAGCGATACCTAAGCGACTCGCCGGAAGTTAACTCGGTAAATACGCGTCCGAGAGAACTGGCGTCACGACACACGGTTTCGTATGCACAGTTTACCACGAATATAACGTTTAAAATCATCTAGGAACGATAGGAAAAAAGTTTACTCTTACCGCGAACCGTCTAACCGACACGGCGCGGTACTTAGCAATTTTATCGTTCCAGCGATACCTAAGCGACTCGCCGGAAGTTAACTCGGTAAATACGCGTCCGAGAGAACTGGCGTCACGACACACGGTTTCGTATGCACAGTTTACCACGAATATAACGTTTAAAATCATCTAGGAACGATAGGAAAAAAGTTTACTCTTACCGCGAACCGTCTAACCGACACGGCGCGGTACTTAGCAATTTTATCGTTCCAGCGATACCTAAGCGACTCGCCGGAAGTTAACTCGGTAAATACGCGTCCGAGAGAACTGGCGTCACGACACACGGTTTCGTATGCACAGTTTACCACGAATATAACGTTTAAAATCATCTAGGAACGATAGGAAAAAAGTTTACTCTTACCGCGAACCGTCTAACCGACACGGCGCGGTACTTAGCAATTTTATCGTTCCAGCGATACCTAAGCGACTCGCCGGAAGTTAACTCGGTAAATACGCGTCCGAGAGAACTGGCGTCACGACACACGGTTTCGTATGCACAGTTTACCACGAATATAACGTTTAAAATCATCTAGGAACGATAGGAAAAAAGTTTACTCTTACCGCGAACCGTCTAACCGACACGGCGCGGTACTTAGCAATTTTATCGTTCCAGCGATACCTAAGCGACTCGCCGGAAGTTAACTCGCTTATAACTCGGTAAATACGCGTCCGAGAGAACTGGCGTCACGACACACGGTTTCGTATGCACAGTTTACCACGAATATAACGTTTAAAATCATCTAGGAACGATAGGAAAAAAGTTTACTCTTACCGCGAACCGTCTAACCGACACGGCGCGGTACTTAGCAATTTTATCGTTCCAGCGATACCTAAGCGACTCGCCGGAAGTTAACTCGGTAAATACGCGTCCGAGAGAACTGGCGTCACGACACACGGTTTCGTATGCACAGTTTACCACGAATATAACGTTTAAAATCATCTAGGAACGATAGGAAAAAAGTTTACTCTTACCGCGAACCGTCTAACCGACACGGCGCGGTACTTAGCAATTTTATCGTTCCAGCGATACCTAAGCGACTCGCCGGAAGTTAACTCGGTAAATACGCGTCCGAGAGAACTGGCGTCACGACACACGGTTTCGTATGCACAGTTTACCACGAATATAACGTTTAAAATCATCTAGGAACGATAGGAAAAAAGTTTACTCTTACCGCGAACCGTCTAACCGACACGGCGCGGTACTTAGCAATTTTATCGTTCCAGCGATACCTAAGCGACTCGCCGGAAGTTAACTCGGTAAATACGCGTCCGAGAGAACTGGCGTCACGACACACGGTTTCGTATGCACAGTTTACCACGAATATAACGTTTAAAATCATCTAGGAACGATAGGAAAAAAGTTTACTCTTACCGCGAACCGTCTAACCGACACGGCGCGGTACTTAGCAATTTTATCGTTCCAGCGATACCTAAGCGACTCGCCGGAAGTTAACTCGGTAAATACGCGTCCGAGAGAACTGGCGTCACGACACACGGTTTCGTATGCACAGTTTACCACGAATATAACGTTTAAAATCATCTAGGAACGATAGGAAAAAAGTTTACTCTTACCGCGAACCGTCTAACCGACACGGCGCGGTACTTAGCAATTTTATCGTTCCAGCGATACCTAAGCGACTCGCCGGAAGTTAACTCGGTAAATACGCGTCCGAGAGAACTGGCGTCACGACACACGGTTTCGTATGCACAGTTTACCACGAATATAACGTTTAAAATCATCTAGGAACGATAGGAAAAAAGTTTACTCTTACCGCGAACCGTCTAACCGACACGGCGCGGTACTTAGCAATTTTATCGTTCCAGCGATACCTAAGCGACTCGCCGGAAGTTAACTCGGTAAATACGCGTCCGAGAGAACTGGCGTCACGACACACGGTTTCGTATGCACAGTTTACCACGAATATAACGTTTAAAATCATCTAGGAACGATAGGAAAAAAGTTTACTCTTACCGCGAACCGTCTAACCGACACGGCGCGGTACTTAGCAATTTTATCGTTCCAGCGATACCTAAGCGACTCGCCGGAAGTTAACTCGCTTATAACTCGGTAAATACGCGTCCGAGAGAACTGGCGTCACGACACACGGTTTCGTATGCACAGTTTACCACGAATATAACGTTTAAAATCATCTAGGAACGATAGGAAAAAAGTTTACTCTTACCGCGAACCGTCTAACCGACACGGCGCGGTACTTAGCAATTTTATCGTTCCAGCGATACCTAAGCGACTCGCCGGAAGTTAACTCGGTAAATACGCGTCCGAGAGAACTGGCGTCACGACACACGGTTTCGTATGCACAGTTTACCACGAATATAACGTTTAAAATCATCTAGGAACGATAGGAAAAAAGTTTACTCTTACCGCGAACCGTCTAACCGACACGGCGCGGTACTTAGCAATTTTATCGTTCCAGCGATACCTAAGCGACTCGCCGGAAGTTAACTCGGTAAATACGCGTCCGAGAGAACTGGCGTCACGACACACGGTTTCGTATGCACAGTTTACCACGAATATAACGTTTAAAATCATCTAGGAACGATAGGAAAAAAGTTTACTCTTACCGCGAACCGTCTAACCGACACGGCGCGGTACTTAGCAATTTTATCGTTCCAGCGATACCTAAGCGACTCGCCGGAAGTTAACTCGGTAAATACGCGTCCGAGAGAACTGGCGTCACGACACACGGTTTCGTATGCACAGTTTACCACGAATATAACGTTTAAAATCATCTAGGAACGATAGGAAAAAAGTTTACTCTTACCGCGAACCGTCTAACCGACACGGCGCGGTACTTAGCAATTTTATCGTTCCAGCGATACCTAAGCGACTCGCCGGAAGTTAACTCGGTAAATACGCGTCCGAGAGAACTGGCGTCACGACACACGGTTTCGTATGCACAGTTTACCACGAATATAACGTTTAAAATCATCTAGGAACGATAGGAAAAAAGTTTACTCTTACCGCGAACCGTCTAACCGACACGGCGCGGTACTTAGCAATTTTATCGTTCCAGCGATACCTAAGCGACTCGCCGGAAGTTAACTCGGTAAATACGCGTCCGAGAGAACTGGCGTCACGACACACGGTTTCGTATGCACAGTTTACCACGAATATAACGTTTAAAATCATCTAGGAACGATAGGAAAAAAGTTTACTCTTACCGCGAACCGTCTAACCGACACGGCGCGGTACTTAGCAATTTTATCGTTCCAGCGATACCTAAGCGACTCGCCGGAAGTTAACTCGGTAAATACGCGTCCGAGAGAACTGGCGTCACGACACACGGTTTCGTATGCACAGTTTACCACGAATATAACGTTTAAAATCATCTAGGAACGATAGGAAAAAAGTTTACTCTTACCGCGAACCGTCTAACCGACACGGCGCGGTACTTAGCAATTTTATCGTTCCAGCGATACCTAAGCGACTCGCCGGAAGTTAACTCGCTTATAACTCGGTAAATACGCGTCCGAGAGAACTGGCGTCACGACACACGGTTTCGTATGCACAGTTTACCACGAATATAACGTTTAAAATCATCTAGGAACGATAGGAAAAAAGTTTACTCTTACCGCGAACCGTCTAACCGACACGGCGCGGTACTTAGCAATTTTATCGTTCCAGCGATACCTAAGCGACTCGCCGGAAGTTAACTCGGTAAATACGCGTCCGAGAGAACTGGCGTCACGACACACGGTTTCGTATGCACAGTTTACCACGAATATAACGTTTAAAATCATCTAGGAACGATAGGAAAAAAGTTTACTCTTACCGCGAACCGTCTAACCGACACGGCGCGGTACTTAGCAATTTTATCGTTCCAGCGATACCTAAGCGACTCGCCGGAAGTTAACTCGCTTATAACTCGGTAAATACGCGTCCGAGAGAACTGGCGTCACGACACACGGTTTCGTATGCACAGTTTACCACGAATATAACGTTTAAAATCATCTAGGAACGATAGGAAAAAAGTTTACTCTTACCGCGAACCGTCTAACCGACACGGCGCGGTACTTAGCAATTTTATCGTTCCAGCGATACCTAAGCGACTCGCCGGAAGTTAACTCGGTAAATACGCGTCCGAGAGAACTGGCGTCACGACACACGGTTTCGTATGCACAGTTTACCACGAATATAACGTTTAAAATCATCTAGGAACGATAGGAAAAAAGTTTACTCTTACCGCGAACCGTCTAACCGACACGGCGCGGTACTTAGCAATTTTATCGTTCCAGCGATACCTAAGCGACTCGCCGGAAGTTAACTCGGTAAATACGCGTCCGAGAGAACTGGCGTCACGACACACGGTTTCGTATGCACAGTTTACCACGAATATAACGTTTAAAATCATCTAGGAACGATAGGAAAAAAGTTTACTCTTACCGCGAACCGTCTAACCGACACGGCGCGGTACTTAGCAATTTTATCGTTCCAGCGATACCTAAGCGACTCGCCGGAAGTTAACTCGGTAAATACGCGTCCGAGAGAACTGGCGTCACGACACACGGTTTCGTATGCACAGTTTACCACGAATATAACGTTTAAAATCATCTAGGAACGATAGGAAAAAAGTTTACTCTTACCGCGAACCGTCTAACCGACACGGCGCGGTACTTAGCAATTTTATCGTTCCAGCGATACCTAAGCGACTCGCCGGAAGTTAACTCGGTAAATACGCGTCCGAGAGAACTGGCGTCACGACACACGGTTTCGTATGCACAGTTTACCACGAATATAACGTTTAAAATCATCTAGGAACGATAGGAAAAAAGTTTACTCTTACCGCGAACCGTCTAACCGACACGGCGCGGTACTTAGCAATTTTATCGTTCCAGCGATACCTAAGCGACTCGCCGGAAGTTAACTCGGTAAATACGCGTCCGAGAGAACTGGCGTCACGACACACGGTTTCGTATGCACAGTTTACCACGAATATAACGTTTAAAATCATCTAGGAACGATAGGAAAAAAGTTTACTCTTACCGCGAACCGTCTAACCGACACGGCGCGGTACTTAGCAATTTTATCGTTCCAGCGATACCTAAGCGACTCGCCGGAAGTTAACTCGCTTATAACTCGGTAAATACGCGTCCGAGAGAACTGGCGTCACGACACACGGTTTCGTATGCACAGTTTACCACGAATATAACGTTTAAAATCATCTAGGAACGATAGGAAAAAAGTTTACTCTTACCGCGA
>CAKAJI010000272.1:32500-35000 GCA_916610255.1 Lasioglossum lativentre
AGCCCACATACCCATGCCCCTTTTGCGCTGACGTGTTTGACTCCAAGATTGGTCTTGGAGTCCATAGAACCAACCGGCACCCAGTCGAAGCCAACGAGTTAATCAGTGTGGAGCGGAAGAACAAACAGTGGTCCGCGGAGGAAAAACAACTAATGGCCCGGCAAGAGGCAATAGCTGTAGCGGCAGGGTGCAAGTTCGTAAATAAGGAACTTGTCGCCAAAGTGCCGGGTCGCACCCTGGAAGCCATCAAGGGTGCCAGGCGCGACCCTAGGTACAAGGCACTTGTCGCTGCAGCGTTGGAGGAGCTCCTGTCCAGAACAACCGGCGGAGCTCCGTCCACGGACGAACCAACGCCCAGCCCACCGAGGCCTTGTCCTCCGCGGCACACTCCTCCCCATATCGAGACCCCCAGGAGTCCCACCTCGGGTGAGCCGGATGTGTTCCATACTCACATCAGGCTGCTAATCCCCGAGGTGGAACGGATTGAGGGCTGGCATTCCAACACCCTTGCCAGCCTGGCCAATCAATTCCTCGGGGGTCTCGATCCCAAACAACTCATTGGGGAGTGGGTTGAAACTGTTTTCCCGCCCACACTGACTTCTCGTCGTCGGACCAATAGGCGAACCCCCACCGTCGAGCCCATAAGTAATAAGGCCCGGAAGCGACTGGCCTACGCCAGGATCCAACGTGCTTTCCGGGTCAACATGGCGGCGGCTGCACGAGACATAATGGACGCCACACCAGAGGACGAAGGCTGCCCAGATGTGAAGCTCATGTCGGAGCACTGGGGCCCCTTCGTCTCCATACCATCCGCACCGACCCCGGCCATACCACCAAAACCTGTGGAGCCGGGGTTGGAATGGGTGTGGAGTCCAGTCTCGTGCCTTGAAGTGGCCAAAGTCACCATGCCACTCAACGCCGCCGCCGGGCCCGACGGGGTAAGTGTTCGCCTTTGGAGGGCCGTTCCACCACCCATTAAGGCCCTCCTATATAACGTCGTGCTGGCTGCAGGCGGTTTTCCATCCTCGATGTTAGCGAGCCGGACGGTATTTGTCCCCAAAAAGGGGAACCTTAACTCCCCTGGGGACTACCGTCCGATATCAGTAACATCGGTGATCGTGAGGCTGCTGCACAAGCTGCTGGCTGGCCGCCTTTGCGCGTCCAACATCATCGATTGGCGACAGAGATGCTTCGGGGACGGCTGCAACGATAACGTGGCCGTCCTCGCAACGATTCTCCAGCATTCCCGACGACATCTTCGGGAATGCCATGTCGCCTCGTTGGACGTAGCAAAGGCTTATGACTCGGTCAGCCATGGAGCTATTTCAGCCGTGCTCCGCAGCAGCGGGTTGCCTCACGATCTAGCTCGCTACATCGACCACCTGTATGCCAACAGCACGACGTGTTTCGAGGTGCGTGGAGAAAGGTCCAAGCCCTTCAGGCTAAATAGAGGCGTTCGGCAGGGTGACCCCCTGTCATCGATCCTGTTCGCTCTGGTGGTGGACAGGATCCTGGGGTCAATACCTGCCGAAATAGGATACGACATAGGAGGTGAGTCCGTGGGAGCCATTGCTTACGCGGACGATATCCTCCTATTCGCCTCGACCAAGTGGGGCCTCCAATCAGCTTTGGAGGCCGCGGAAGGGGAAGCTAACCGCATGGGGCTTCAGTTCAATCCATCTAAGTGCTCCGTCATATCCCTGGTCCCCTCCGGTAAAGAAAAGAAAATCAAGATCCTCACCACCCCAGGTTTCCACCTCGGCCAGGGAGAGTGCTCTCTCCCCCAGGTCGGTCCAGTGGACATGTGGAAATACCTAGGGGTGGTGATCTCACCGGGGGGTCCCAGGAGAGTCGGCTTAGAAATAAACACCTACCTGAGCCGACTGACGCGAGCACCACTGAAGCCCCAGCAGCGCATGAAGATCTTGCGTAGCTTCCTCATTCCGCGACTCTACCACACGCTCGTGCTTGGTAGGGTCACACTTGGTAAGCTGAGGGCTCTGGACCTACAAATCCGCGCATCGGTCCGACGCTGGCTTCGACTGCCAAATGACGTGCCGGTTGCGTTCATACACGCCACCATCAGGGAGGGGGGCCTGGGCATTCCCTCACTGAGTACCATCATTCCAGGGCTCATGATACACCGCTTAGGAGCCCTGGAGCATAGCAATGCCCCACAAATCTCCGCGGTATTCCGTGGAGAGTGGGTGCAACGCCGCCTGCAGTGGGCACGTAACGCGCTCACTGTAGAGGGCGAATGCCTGTCCCAAAAAGACCAGAGGGACAGATGGTGGGCTCAGAGGCTCCATTCGTCCGTTGACGGGTGGGAGCTCAGGGAGTGCCCAGGATCCAGCAACATCTCCTCCTGGTGGGTCGATGGCGGCAGTCTCGCCATCCCCGGCCGTGACTTTGTCCAGTACGTTCACGTGCGCGCTAATACGCTCCCTACTCGTATAAGAACATCAAGGGGAGCGCGCCGTGGAACGTACCCCACCGGATG
>CAKAJI010000272.1:40000-43337 GCA_916610255.1 Lasioglossum lativentre
ACGGCGCGGTACTTAGCAATTTTATCGTTCCAGCGATACCTAAGCGACTCGCCGGAAGTTAACTCGGTAAATACGCGTCCGAGAGAACTGGCGTCACGACACACGGTTTCGTATGCACAGTTTACCACGAATATAACGTTTAAAATCATCTAGGAACGATAGGAAAAAAGTTTACTCTTACCGCGAACCGTCTAACCGACACGGCGCGGTACTTAGCAATTTTATCGTTCCAGCGATACCTAAGCGACTCGCCGGAAGTTAACTCGCTTATAACTCGGTAAATACGCGTCCGAGAGAACTGGCGTCACGACACACGGTTTCGTATGCACAGTTTACCACGAATATAACGTTTAAAATCATCTAGGAACGATAGGAAAAAAGTTTACTCTTACCGCGAACCGTCTAACCGACACGGCGCGGTACTTAGCAATTTTATCGTTCCAGCGATACCTAAGCGACTCGCCGGAAGTTAACTCGGTAAATACGCGTCCGAGAGAACTGGCGTCACGACACACGGTTTCGTATGCACAGTTTACCACGAATATAACGTTTAAAATCATCTAGGAACGATAGGAAAAAAGTTTACTCTTACCGCGAACCGTCTAACCGACACGGCGCGGTACTTAGCAATTTTATCGTTCCAGCGATACCTAAGCGACTCGCCGGAAGTTAACTCGCTTATAACTCGGTAAATACGCGTCCGAGAGAACTGGCGTCACGACACACGGTTTCGTATGCACAGTTTACCACGAATATAACGTTTAAAATCATCTAGGAACGATAGGAAAAAAGTTTACTCTTACCGCGAACCGTCTAACCGACACGGCGCGGTACTTAGCAATTTTATCGTTCCAGCGATACCTAAGCGACTCGCCGGAAGTTAACTCGGTAAATACGCGTCCGAGAGAACTGGCGTCACGACACACGGTTTCGTATGCACAGTTTACCACGAATATAACGTTTAAAATCATCTAGGAACGATAGGAAAAAAGTTTACTCTTACCGCGAACCGTCTAACCGACACGGCGCGGTACTTAGCAATTTTATCGTTCCAGCGATACCTAAGCGACTCGCCGGAAGTTAACTCGGTAAATACGCGTCCGAGAGAACTGGCGTCACGACACACGGTTTCGTATGCACAGTTTACCACGAATATAACGTTTAAAATCATCTAGGAACGATAGGAAAAAAGTTTACTCTTACCGCGAACCGTCTAACCGACACGGCGCGGTACTTAGCAATTTTATCGTTCCAGCGATACCTAAGCGACTCGCCGGAAGTTAACTCGGTAAATACGCGTCCGAGAGAACTGGCGTCACGACACACGGTTTCGTATGCACAGTTTACCACGAATATAACGTTTAAAATCATCTAGGAACGATAGGAAAAAAGTTTACTCTTACCGCGAACCGTCTAACCGACACGGCGCGGTACTTAGCAATTTTATCGTTCCAGCGATACCTAAGCGACTCGCCGGAAGTTAACTCGGTAAATACGCGTCCGAGAGAACTGGCGTCACGACACACGGTTTCGTATGCACAGTTTACCACGAATATAACGTTTAAAATCATCTAGGAACGATAGGAAAAAAGTTTACTCTTACCGCGAACCGTCTAACCGACACGGCGCGGTACTTAGCAATTTTATCGTTCCAGCGATACCTAAGCGACTCGCCGGAAGTTAACTCGGTAAATACGCGTCCGAGAGAACTGGCGTCACGACACACGGTTTCGTATGCACAGTTTACCACGAATATAACGTTTAAAATCATCTAGGAACGATAGGAAAAAAGTTTACTCTTACCGCGAACCGTCTAACCGACACGGCGCGGTACTTAGCAATTTTATCGTTCCAGCGATACCTAAGCGACTCGCCGGAAGTTAACTCGGTAAATACGCGTCCGAGAGAACTGGCGTCACGACACACGGTTTCGTATGCACAGTTTACCACGAATATAACGTTTAAAATCATCTAGGAACGATAGGAAAAAAGTTTACTCTTACCGCGAACCGTCTAACCGACACGGCGCGGTACTTAGCAATTTTATCGTTCCAGCGATACCTAAGCGACTCGCCGGAAGTTAACTCGGTAAATACGCGTCCGAGAGAACTGGCGTCACGACACACGGTTTCGTATGCACAGTTTACCACGAATATAACGTTTAAAATCATCTAGGAACGATAGGAAAAAAGTTTACTCTTACCGCGAACCGTCTAACCGACACGGCGCGGTACTTAGCAATTTTATCGTTCCAGCGATACCTAAGCGACTCGCCGGAAGTTAACTCGCTTATAACTCGGTAAATACGCGTCCGAGAGAACTGGCGTCACGACACACGGTTTCGTATGCACAGTTTACCACGAATATAACGTTTAAAATCATCTAGGAACGATAGGAAAAAAGTTTACTCTTACCGCGAACCGTCTAACCGACACGGCGCGGTACTTAGCAATTTTATCGTTCCAGCGATACCTAAGCGACTCGCCGGAAGTTAACTCGGTAAATACGCGTCCGAGAGAACTGGCGTCACGACACACGGTTTCGTATGCACAGTTTACCACGAATATAACGTTTAAAATCATCTAGGAACGATAGGAAAAAAGTTTACTCTTACCGCGAACCGTCTAACCGACACGGCGCGGTACTTAGCAATTTTATCGTTCCAGCGATACCTAAGCGACTCGCCGGAAGTTAACTCGGTAAATACGCGTCCGAGAGAACTGGCGTCACGACACACGGTTTCGTATGCACAGTTTACCACGAATATAACGTTTAAAATCATCTAGGAACGATAGGAAAAAAGTTTACTCTTACCGCGAACCGTCTAACCGACACGGCGCGGTACTTAGCAATTTTATCGTTCCAGCGATACCTAAGCGACTCGCCGGAAGTTAACTCGGTAAATACGCGTCCGAGAGAACTGGCGTCACGACACACGGTTTCGTATGCACAGTTTACCACGAATATAACGTTTAAAATCATCTAGGAACGATAGGAAAAAAGTTTACTCTTACCGCGAACCGTCTAACCGACACGGCGCGGTACTTAGCAATTTTATCGTTCCAGCGATACCTAAGCGACTCGCCGGAAGTTAACTCGGTAAATACGCGTCCGAGAGAACTGGCGTCACGACACACGGTTTCGTATGCACAGTTTACCACGAATATAACGTTTAAAATCATCTAGGAACGATAGGAAAAAAGTTTACTCTTACCGCGAACCGTCTAACCGACACGGCGCGGTACTTAGCAATTTTATCGTTCCAGCGATACCTAAGCGACTCGCCGGAAGTTAACTCGGTAAATACGCGTCCGAGAGAACTGGCGTCACGACACAC
>CAKAJI010000273.1:0-16771 GCA_916610255.1 Lasioglossum lativentre
GTATCATTGAAAATACCTTAGAATATATGGTAATTCTAGTCTATCAATGAAAATACCTTATAATATAACGTAATATGCAGTGTATCATTGAAAATACTTTATAATATATCGTAATGTGTAGTGTATCATTGAAAATACCTTATAGTATAACGTAATATGCAGTGCATCATTGAAAATACCTTATAATATAACGTAATATGCAGTGTATCATTGAAAATACCTTATAATATAACGTAATATGCAGTATACCATTGAAAATACTTATAATATAACGTAATTTGTAGTGTATCATTGAAAATACCTTATAGTATAACGTAATATGCAGTGTATCATTGAAAATACCTTATAATATATCGTAATTTGTAGTGTATCATTGAAAATACCTTATAGTATAACGTAATATGCAGTGCATCATTGAAAATACCTTATGATATAACGTAATATGCAGTGTATCATTGAAAATACCTTAGAATATATGGTAATTCTAGTCTATCAATGAAAATATCTTATAATATAACGTAATATGCAGTGTATCATTGAAAATACCTTATAATATAACGTAATATGCAGGTTATCATTGAAAATACCTTATAATATATCGTAATTTGTAGCGTATCATTGAAAATACCTTAGAATATATGGTAATTCTAGTCTATCAATGAAAATACCTTATAATATAACGTAATATGCAGTGTATCATTGAAAATACTTTATAATATATCGTAATGTGTAGTGTATCATTGAAAATACCTTATAATATATCGTAATTTGTAGTGTATCATTGAAAATACCTTAGAATATATGGTAATTCTAGTCTATCAATGAAAATACCTTATAATATAACGTAATATGCAGTGCATCATTGAAAATACCTTATAATATATCGTAATTTGTAGTGTATCATTGAAAATACCTTATAGTATAACGTAATATGCAGTGCATCATTGAAAAAACCTTATAATATAACGTAATATGCGGTGTATCATTGAAAATACCTTATAATATAACGTAATATGCAGGTTATCATTGAAAATACCTTATAATATATCGTAATTTGTAGTGTATCATTGAAAATACCTTAGAATATATGGTAATTCTAGTCTATCAATGAAAATACCTTATAATATAACGTAATATGCAGTGTATCATTGAAAATACCTTATAATATATCGTAATTTGTAGTGTATCATTGAAAATACCTTATAGTATAACGTAATATGCAGTGCATCATTGAAAAAACCTTATAATATTACGTAATATGCAGTGTATCATTGAAAATACCTTATAATATAACGTAATATGCAGTGTATCATTGAAAATACCTTAGAATATATGGTAATTCTAGTCTATCAATGAAAATACCTTATAATATAACGTAATATGCAGTGTATCATTGAAAATACTTTATAATATATCGTAAGGTGTAGTGTATCATTGAAAATACCTTATAGTATAACGTAATATGCAGTGCATCATTGAAAATACCTTATAATATAACGTAATATGCGGTGTATCATTGAAAATACCTTATAATATAACGTAATATGCAGGTTATCATTGAAAATACCTTGTAATATATCGTAATTTGTAGTGTATCATTGAAAATACCTTAGAATATATGGTAATTCTAGTCTATCAATGAAAATACCTTATAATATAACGTAATATGCAGTGTATCATTGAAAATACCTTATAATATATCGTAATTTGTAGTGTATCATTGAAAATACCTTATAGTATAACGTAATATGCAGTGCATCATTAAAAATACCTTATAATATAACGTAATATGCAGGTTATCATTGAAAATACCTTATAATATATCGTAATTTGTAGTGTATCATTGAAAATACCTTATAATATAACGTAATATGCGGTGTATCATTGAAAATACCTTATAATATAACGTAATATGCAGGTTATCATTGAAAATACCTTATAATATATCGTAATTTGTAGTGTATCATTGAAAATACCTTAGAATATATGGTAATTCTAGTCTATCAATGAAAATACCTTATAATATGAAGTAATATGCAGTGTATCATTGAAAATACCTTATAATATATCGTAATTTGTAGTGTATCATTGAAAATACCTTATAGTATAACGTAATATGCAGTGTATCACTGAAAATACCTTAGAATATATGGTAATTCTAGTCTATCAATGAAAATACCTTATAATATAACGTAATATGCAGTGTATCATTGAAAATACTTTATAATATATCGTAATGTGTAGTGTATCATTGAAAATACCTTATAGTATAACGTAATATGCATTGTATCATTGAAAATACCTTATAATATAACGTAATATGCAGGTTATCATTGAAAATACCTTATAATATATCGTAATTTGTAGCGTATCATTGAAAATACCTTAGAATATATGGTAATTTGTAGTGTATCAATGAAAATACCTTATAATATAACGTAATATGCAGTGTATCATTGAAAATACTTTATAATATATCGTAATGTGTAGTGTATCATTGAAAATACCTTATAGTATAACGTAATATGCAGTGCATCATTGAAAATACCTTATAATATAACGTAATATGCAGTGTATCATTGAAAATACCTTATAATATAACGTAATATGCAGTATACCATTGAAAATACTTATAATATAACGTAATTTGTAGTGTTTCATTGAAAATACCTTATAGTATAACGTAATATGCAGTGTATCATTGAAAAAACCTTATAATATAACGTAATATGCGGTGTATCATTGAAAATACCTTATAATATAACGTAATATGCAGGTTATCATTGAAAATACCTTATAATATATCGTAATTTGTAGTGTATCATTGAAAATACCTTAGAATATATGGTAATTCTAGTCTATCAATGAAAATACCTTATAATATAACGTAATATGCAGTGTATCATTGAAAATACCTTATAATATATCGTAATTTGTAGTGTATCATTGAAAATACCTTATAATATAACGTAATATGCGGTGTATCATTGAAAATACCTTATAATATAACGTAATATGCAGGTTATCATTGAAAATACCTTATAATATATCGTAATTTGTAGTGTATCATTGAAAATACCTTATAGTATAACGTAATATGCAGTGCATCATTGAAAAAACCTTATAATATAACGTAATATGCGGTGTATCATTGAAAATACCTTATAATATAACGTAATATGCAGGTTATCATTGAAAATACCTTATGATATAACGTAATATGCAGTGTATCATTGAAAATACCTTAGAATATATGGTAATTCTAGTCTATCAATGAAAATATCTTATAATATAACGTAATATGCAGTGTATCATTGAAAATACCTTATAATATAACGTAATATGCAGGTTATCATTGAAAAAACCTTATAATATAACGTAATATGCGGTGTATCATTGAAAATACCTTATAATATAACGTAATATGCAGGTTATCATTGAAAATACCTTATAATATATCGTAATTTGTAGTGTATCATTGAAAATACCTTAGAATATATGGTAATTCTAGTCTATCAATGAAAATACCTTATAATATAACGTAATATGCAGTGTATCATTGAAAATACCTTATAATATATCGTAATTTGTAGTGTATCATTGAAAATACCTTATAATATAACGTAATATGCGGTGTATCATTGAAAATACCTTATAATATAACGTAATATGCAGGTTATCATTGAAAATACCTTATAATATATCGTAATTTGTAGTGTATCATTGAAAATACCTTATAGTATAACGTAATATGCAGTGCATCATTGAAAAAACCTTATAATATAACGTAATATGCGGTGTATCATTGAAAATACCTTATAATATAACGTAATATGCAGGTTATCATTGAAAATACCTTATAATATATCGTAATTTGTAGTGTATCATTGAAAATACCTTAGAATATATGGTAATTCTAGTCTATCAATGAAAATACCTTATAATATAACGTAATATGCAGTGCATCATTGAAAATACCTTATAATATAACGTAATATGCGGTGTATCATTGAAAATACCTTATAATATAACGTAATATGCAGTGTATCATTGACAATACCTTATAATATAACGTAATATGCAGTGTATCACTGAAAATACCTTATAATATAACGTAATATGCGGTGTATCCGTGAAAATACCTTATAATATAACTTAATATGCAGTGTATCATGGAAAATACCTTATAATATATCGTAATTTGTAGTGTATCATTGAAAATACCTTATAGTATAACGTAATATGCAGTGCATCATTGAAAAAACCTTATAATATAACGTAATATACAGTGTATCATTGAAAATACCTTATAGTATAACGTAATATGCAGTGCATCATTGAAAATACCTTATAATATAACGTAATATGCAGGTTATCATTGAAAATACCTTATAATATATCGTAATTTGTAGTGTATCATTGAAAATACCTTATAGTATAACGTAATATGCAGTGCATCATTGAAAATACCTTATGATATAACGTAATATGCAGTGTATCATTGAAAATACCTTAGAATATATGGTAATTCTAGTCTATCAATGAAAATATCTTATAATATAACGTAATATGCATTGTATCATTGAAAATACCTTATAATATAACGTAATATGCAGGTTATCATTGAAAATACCTTATAATATATCGTAATTTGTAGCGTATCATTGAAAATACCTTAGAATATATGGTAATTCTAGTCTATCAATGAAAATACCTTATAATATAACGTAATATGCAGTGTATCATTGAAAATACTTTATAATATATCGTAATGTGTAGTGTATCATTGAAAATACCTTATAGTATAACGTAATATGCAGTGCATCATTGAAAATACCTTATAATATAACGTAATATGCAGTGTATCATTGAAAATACCTTATAATATAACGTAATATGCAGTATACCATTGAAAATACTTATAATATAACGTAATTTGTAGTGTTTCATTGAAAATACCTTATAGTATAACGTAATATGCAGTGTATCATTGAAAATACCTTATAATATATCGTAATTTGTAGTGTATCATTGAAAATACCTTATAGTATAACGTAATATGCAGTGCATCATTGAAAATACCTTATGATATAACGTAATATGCAGTGTATCATTGAAAATACCTTAGAATATATGGTAATTCTAGTCTATCAATGAAAATATCTTATAATATAACGTAATATGCAGTGTATCATTGAAAATACCTTATAATATAACGTAATATGCAGGTTATCATTGAAAATACCTTATAATATATCGTAATTTGTAGCGTATCATTGAAAATACCTTAGAATATATGGTAATTCTAGTCTATCAATGAAAATACCTTATAATATAACGTAATATGCAGTGTATCATTGAAAATACTTTATAATATATCGTAATGTGTAGTGTATCATTGAAAATACCTTATAATATATCGTAATTTGTAGTGTATCATTGAAAATACCTTAGAATATATGGTAATTCTAGTCTATCAATGAAAATACCTTATAATATAACGTAATATGCAGTGCATCATTGAAAATACCTTATAATATATCGTAATTTGTAGTGTATCATTGAAAATACCTTATAGTATAACGTAATATGCAGTGCATCATTGAAAAAACCTTATAATATAACGTAATATGCGGTGTATCATTGAAAATACCTTATAATATAACGTAATATGCAGGTTATCATTGAAAATACCTTATAATATATCGTAATTTGTAGTGTATCATTGAAAATACCTTAGAATATATGGTAATTCTAGTCTATCAATGAAAATACCTTATAATATAACGTAATATGCAGTGTATCATTGAAAATACCTTATAATATATCGTAATTTGTAGTGTATCATTGAAAATACCTTATAGTATAACGTAATATGCAGTGCATCATTGAAAAAACCTTATAATATTACGTAATATGCAGTGTATCATTGAAAATACCTTATAATATAACGTAATATGCAGTGTATCATTGAAAATACCTTAGAATATATGGTAATTCTAGTCTATCAATGAAAATACCTTATAATATAACGTAATATGCAGTGTATCATTGAAAATACTTTATAATATATCGTAAGGTGTAGTGTATCATTGAAAATACCTTATAGTATAACGTAATATGCAGTGCATCATTGAAAATACCTTATAATATAACGTAATATGCGGTGTATCATTGAAAATACCTTATAATATAACGTAATATGCAGGTTATCATTGAAAATACCTTGTAATATATCGTAATTTGTAGTGTATCATTGAAAATACCTTAGAATATATGGTAATTCTAGTCTATCAATGAAAATACCTTATAATATAACGTAATATGCAGTGTATCATTGAAAATACCTTATAATATATCGTAATTTGTAGTGTATCATTGAAAATACCTTATAGTATAACGTAATATGCAGTGCATCATTAAAAATACCTTATAATATAACGTAATATGCAGGTTATCATTGAAAATACCTTATAATATATCGTAATTTGTAGTGTATCATTGAAAATACCTTATAATATAACGTAATATGCGGTGTATCATTGAAAATACCTTATAATATAACGTAATATGCAGGTTATCGTTGAAAATACCTTATAATATATCGTAATTTGTAGTGTATCATTGAAAATACCTTAGAATATATGGTAATTCTAGTCTATCAATGAAAATACCTTATAATATGAAGTAATATGCAGTGTATCATTGAAAATACCTTATAATATATCGTAATTTGTAGTGTATCATTGAAAATACCTTATAGTATAACGTAATATGCAGTGTATCACTGAAAATACCTTAGAATATATGGTAATTCTAGTCTATCAATGAAAATACCTTATAATATAACGTAATATGCAGTGTATCATTGAAAATACTTTATAATATATCGTAATGTGTAGTGTATCATTGAAAATACCTTATAGTATAACGTAATATGCAGTGCATCATTGAAAATACCTTATAATATAACGTAATATGCAGTGTATCATTGAAAATACCTTATAATATAACGTAATATGCAGTATACCATTGAAAATACTTATAATATAACGTAATTTGTAGTGTATCATTGAAAATACCTTATAGTATAACGTAATATGCAGTGTATCATTGAAAATACCTTATAATATATCGTAATTTGTAGTGTATCATTGAAAATACCTTATAGTATAACGTAATATGCAGTGCATCATTGAAAATACCTTATGATATAACGTAATATGCAGTGTATCATTGAAAATACCTTAGAATATATGGTAATTCTAGTCTATCAATGAAAATATCTTATAATATAACGTAATATGCAGTGTATCATTGAAAATACCTTATAATATAACGTAATATGCAGGTTATCATTGAAAATACCTTATAATATATCGTAATTTGTAGCGTATCATTGAAAATACCTTAGAATATATGGTAATTCTAGTCTATCAATGAAAATACCTTATAATATAACGTAATATGCAGTGTATCATTGAAAATACTTTATAATATATCGTAATGTGTAGTGTATCATTGAAAATACCTTATAGTATAACGTAATATGCAGTGCATCATTGAAAATACCTTATAATATAACGTAATATGCAGTGTATCATTGAAAATACCTTATAATATAACGTAATATGCAGTGTATCATTTAAAATACTTTATAATATATCGTAATGTGTAGTGTATCATTGAAAATACCTTATAGTATAACGTAATATGCAGTGCATCATTGAAAATACCTTATGATATAACGTAATATGCAGTGTATCATTGAAAATACCTTAGAATATATGGTAATTCTAGTCTATCAATGAAAATATCTTATAATATAACGTAATATGCAGTGTATCATTGAAAATACCTTATAATATAACGTAATATGCAGGTTATCATTGAAAATACCTTATAATATATCGTAATTTGTAGCGTATCATTGAAAATACCTTAGAATATATGGTAATTCTAGTCTATCAATGAAAATACCTTATAATATAACGTAATATGCAGTGTATCATTGAAAATACTTTATAATATATCGTAATGTGTAGTGTATCATTGAAAATACCTTATAGTATAACGTAATATGCAGTGCATCATTGAAAATACCTTATAATATAACGTAATATGCAGTGTATCATTGAAAATACCTTATAATATAACGTAATATGCAGGTTATCATTGAAAATACCTTATAATATATCGTAATTTGTAGCGTATCATTGAAAATACCTTAGAATATATGGTAATTCTAGTCTATCAATGAAAATACCTTATAATATAACGTAATATGCAGTGTATCATTGAAAATACCTTATAATATATCGTAATTTGTAGTGTATCATTGAAAATACCTTATAGTATAACGTAATATGCAGTGCATCATTGAAAAAACCTTATAATATAACGTAATATGCAGTGTATCA
The DNA here is from genome assembly GCA_916610255.1 of Lasioglossum lativentre. NCBI lineage: Eukaryota > Metazoa > Arthropoda > Insecta > Hymenoptera > Halictidae > Lasioglossum > Lasioglossum lativentre. The sequence goes on from CAKAJI010000273.1 coordinate 8,421, forward strand.
TTGAAAATACCTTATAATATAACGTAATATGCAGTGTATCATTGACAATACCTTATAATATAACGTAATATGCAGTGTATCACTGAAAATACCTTATAATATAACGAAATATGCGGTGTATCCGTGAAATTACCTTATAATATAACTTAATATGCAGTGTATCATTGAAAAAACCTTATAATATAACGTAATATGCGGTGTATCCGTGAAAATACCTTATAATATAACTTAATATGCAGTGTATCATTGAAAAAACCTTATAATATAACGTAATATGCGGTGTATCATTGAAAATACCTTATAATATAACGTAATATGCAGTGTATCATTGAAAATACCTTATCATATAACGTAATATGCAGTGTATCATTGAAAATACCTTATAATATAACGTAATATGCGGTGTATCATTGAAAATACCTTATAATATAACGTAATATGCAGTGTATCATTGAAAATACCTTATAATAAAACTTAATATGCAGTGTATCATTGAAAATACCTTATGATATAAAGTAATATGCAGTGTATCATTGAAAATACCTTAGAATATATGGTAATTCTAGTCTATCAATGAAAATACCTTATAATATAACGTAATATGCAGTGTATCATTGAAAATACCTTATAATATATAGCACTTTATCATTGAGAATACCTTATAATATATCGTAATTTGTAGCGTATCATTGAAAATACCTTAGAATATATGGTAATTCTAGTTTATCAATGAAAATACCTTATAATATAACGTAATATGCAGTGTATCATTTAAAATACTTTATAATATATCGTAATGTGTAGTGTATCATTGAAAATACCTTATAGTATAACGTAATATGCAGTGCATCATTGAAAATACCTTATGATATAACGTAATATGCAGTGTATCATTGAAAATACCTTAGAATATATGGTAATTCTAGTCTATCAATGAAAATATCTTATAATATAACGTAATATGCAGTGTATCATTGAAAATACCTTATAATATAACGTAATATGCAGGTTATCATTGAAAATACCTTATAATATATCGTAATTTGTAGCGTATCATTGAAAATACCTTAGAATATATGGTAATTCTAGTCTATCAATGAAAATACCTTATAATATAACGTAATATGCAGTGTATCATTGAAAATACTTTATAATATATCGTAATGTGTAGTGTATCATTGAAAATACCTTATAGTATAACGTAATATGCAGTGCATCATTGAAAATACCTTATAATATAACGTAATATGCAGTGTATCATTGAAAATACCTTATAATATAACGTAATATGCAGGTTATCATTGAAAATACCTTATAATATATCGTAATTTGTAGCGTATCATTGAAAATAACTTAGAATATATGGTAATTCTAGTCTATCAATGAAAATACCTTATAATATAACGTAATATGCAGTGTATCATTGAAAATACCTTATAATATATCGTAATTTGTAGTGTATCATTGAAAATACCTTATAGTATAACGTAATATGCAGTGCATCATTGAAAAAACCTTATAATATAACGTAATATGCAGTGTATCATTGAAAATACCTTATAATATAACGTAATATGCAGTGTATCATTGACAATACCTTATAATATAACGTAATATGCAGTGTATCACTGAAAATACCTTATAATATAACGAAATATGCGGTGTATCCGTGAAAATACCTTATAATATAACTTAATATGCAGTGTATCATTGAAAAAACCTTATAATATAACGTAATATGCGGTGTATCCGTGAAAATACCTTATAATATAACTTAATATGCAGTGTATCATTGAAAAAAACCTTATAATATAACGTAATATGCGGTGTATCATTGAAAATACCTTATAATATAACGTAATATGCAGTGTATCATTGAAAATACCTTATCATATAACGTAATATGCAGTGTATCATTGAAAATACCTTATAATATAACGTAATATGCGGTGTATCATTGAAAATACCTTATAATATAACGTAATATGCAGTGTATCATTGAAAATACCTTATAATAAAACTTAATATGCAGTGTATCATTGAAAATACCTTATGATATAAAGTAATATGCAGTGTATCATTGAAAATACCTTAGAATATATGGTAATTCTAGTCTATCAATGAAAATACCTTATAATATAACGTAATATGCAGTGTATCATTGAAAATACCTTATAATATATAGCACTTTATCATTGAGAATACCTTATAATATAACTTAATATGTAGTGTATCATTGAAAATACCTTATCATATAACGTAATATGCAGTGTATCATTGAAAGTACCTTATAATATAACGTAATATGCAGTGTATCATTGAAAATACCTTATAATATAACGTAATATGCGGTGTATCATTGAAAATACCTTATAATATAACGTAATATGCAGTGTATCATTGAAAATACCTTATAATATAACTTAATATGCAGTGTATCATTGAAAATACCTTATGATATAACTTAATATGCAGTGTATCATTGAAAATACCTTATAATATAACGTAATATGCAGGTTATCATTGAAAATACCTTATAATATATCGTAATTTGTAGCGTATCATTGAAAATACCTTAGAATATATGGTAATTCTAGTCTATCAATGAAAATACCTTATAATATAACGTAATATGCAGTGTATCATTGAAAATACTTTATAATATATCGTAATGTGTAGTGTATCATTGAAAATACCTTATAGTATAACGTAATATGCAGTGCATCATTGAAAATACCTTATAATATAACGTAATATGCGGTGTATCATTGAAAATACCTTATAATATAACGTAATATGCAGGTTATCATTGAAAATACCTTATAATATATCGTAATTTGTAGTGTATCATTGAAAATACCTTAGAATATATGGTAATTCTAGTCTATCAATGAAAATACCTTATAATATAACGTAATATGCAGTGTATCATTGAAAATACCTTATAATATAACGTAATATGCAGTGTATCATTGAAAATACCTTAGAATATATGGTAATTCTAGTCTATCAATGAAAATACCTTATAATATAACGTAATATGCAGTGTATCATTGAAAATACTTTATAATATATCGTAAGGTGTAGTGTATCATTGAAAATACCTTATAATAAAACTTAATATGCAGTGTATCATTGAAAATACCTTATGATATAAAGTAATATGCAGTGTATCATTGAAAATACCTTAGAATATATGGTAATTCTAGTCTATCAATGAAAATACCTTATAATATAACGTAATATGCAGTGCATCATTGAAAATACCTTATAATATAACGTAATATGCGGTGTATCATTGAAAATACCTTATAATATAACGTAATATGCAGGTTATCATTGAAAATACCTTATAATATATCGTAAATTGTAGTGTATCATTGAAAATACCTTAGAATATATGGTAATTCTAGTCTATCAATGAAAATACCTTATAATATAACGTAATATGCAGTGTATCATTGAAAATACCTTATAATATATCGTAATTTGTAGTGTATCATTGAAAATACCTTATAGTATAACGTAATATGCAGTGCATCATTGAAAATACCTTATAATATAACGTAATATGCAGGTTATCATTGAAAATACCTTATAATATATCGTAATTTGTAGTGTATCATTGAAAATACCTTAGAATATATGGTAATTCTAGTCTATCAATGAAAATACCTTATAATATAACGTAATATGCAGTGTATCATTGAAAATACCTTATAATATATCGTAATTTGTAGTGTATCATTGAAAATACCTTATAGTATAACGTAATATGCAGTGCATCATTGAAAAAACCTTATAATATAACGTAATATGCAGTGTATCATTGAAAATACCTTATCATATAACGTAATATGCAGTGTATCATTGAAAGTACCTTATAATATAACGTAATATGCAGTGTATCATTGAAAATACCTTATAATATAACGTAATATGCGGTGTATCATTGAAAATACCTTATAATATAACGTAATATGCAGTGTATCATTGAAAATACCTTATAATATAACTTAATATGCAGTGTATCATTGAAAATACCTTATGATATAACGTAATATGCAGTGTATCATTGGAAATACCTTAGAATATATGGTAATTCTAGTCTATCAATGAAAATACCTTATAATATAACGTAATATGCAGTGTATCATTGAAAATACCTTATAATATATAGCACTTTATCATTTAGAATACCTTATAATATAACTTAATATGCAGTGTATCATTGAAAATACCTTATGATATAACGTAATATGCAGTGTATCATTGAAAATACCTTAGAATATATGGTAATTCTAGTCTATCAATGAAAATATCTTATAATATAACGTAATATGCAGTGTATCATTGAAAATACCTTATAATATAACGTAATATGCAGGTTATCATTGAAAATACCTTATAATATATCGTAATTTGTAGTGTATCATTGAAAATACCTTATAGTATAACATAATATGCAGTGCATCATTGAAAATACCTTATAATATAACGTAATATGCAGGTTATCATTGAAAATACCTTATAATATATCGTAATTTGTAGTGTATCATTGAAAATACCTTAGAATATATGGTAATTCTAGTCTATCAATGAAAATACCTTATAATATAACGTAATATGCAGTGTATCATTGAAAATACCTTATACTATATCGTAATTTGTAGTGTATCATTGAAAATACCCTTATAGTATAACGTAATATGCAGTGCATCATTGAAAAAACCTTATAATATAACGTAATATGCACTGTATCATTGAAAATACCTTATCATATAACGTAATATGCAGTGTATCATTGAAAGTACCTTATAATATAACGTAATATGCAGTGTATCATTGAAAATACCTTATAATATAACGTAATATGCGGTGTATCATTGAAAATACCTTATAATATAACGTAATATGCAGTGTATCATTGAAAATACCTTATAATATAACTTAATATGCAGTGTATCATTGAAAATACCTTATGATATAACGTAATATGCAGTGTATCATTGGAAATACCTTAGAATATATGGTAATTCTAGTCTATCAATGAAAATACCTTATAATATAACGTAATATGCAGTGTATCATTGAAAATACCTTATAATATATAGCACTTTATCATTTAGAATACCTTATAATATAACTTAATATGCAGTGCATCATTGAAAATACCTTATAATATAACGTAATATGCAGGTTATCATTGAAAATACCTTATAATATATCGTAATTTGTAGTGTATCATTGAAAATACCTTAGAATATATGGTAATTCTAGTCTATCAATGAAAATACCTTATAATATAACGTAATATGCAGTGTATCATTGAAAATACCTTATAATATATCGTAATTTGTAGTGTATCATTGAAAATACCTTATAGTATAACGTAATATGCAGTGCATCATTGAAAAAACCTTATAATATAACGTAATATGCAGTGTATCATTGAAAATACCTTATCATATAACGTAATATGCAGTGTATCATTGAAAGTACCTTATAATATAACGTAATATGCAGTGTATCATTGAAAATACCTTATAATATAACGTAATATGCGGTGTATCATTGAAAATACCTTATAATATAACGTAATATGCAGTGTATCATTGAAAATACCTTATAATATAACTTAATATGCAGTGTATCATTGAAAATACCTTATGATATAACGTAATATGCAGTGTATCATTGGAAATACCTTAGAATATATGGTAATTCTAGTCTATCAATGAAAATACCTTATAATATAACGTAATATGCAGTGTATCATTGAAAATACCTTATAATATATAGCACTTTATCATTTAGAATACCTTATAATATAACTTAATATGCAGTGTATCATTGAAAATACCTTATGATATAACGTAATATGCAGTGTATCATTGAAAATACCTTAGAATATATGGTAATTCTAGTCTATCAATGAAAATATCTTATAATATAACGTAATATGCAGTGTATCATTGAAAATACCTTATAATATAACGTAATATGCAGGTTATCATTGAAAATACCTTATAATATATCGTAATTTGTAGTGTATCATTGAAAATACCTTATAGTATAACATAATATGCAGTGCATCATTGAAAATACCTTATAATATAACGTAATATGCAGGTTATCATTGAAAATACCTTATAATATATCGTAATTTGTAGTGTATCATTGAAAATACCTTAGAATATATGGTAATTCTAGTCTATCAATGAAAATACCTTATAATATAACGTAATATGCAGTGTATCATTGAAAATACCTTATACTATATCGTAATTTGTAGTGTATCATTGAAAATACCTTATAGTATAACGTAATATGCAGTGCATCATTGAAAAAACCTTATAATATAACGTAATATGCACTGTATCATTGAAAATACCTTATCATATAACGTAATATGCAGTGTATCATTGAAAGTACCTTATAATATAACGTAATATGCAGTGTATCATTGAAAATACCTTATAATATAACGTAATATGCGGTGTATCATTGAAAATACCTTATAATATAACGTAATATGCAGTGTATCATTGAAAATACCTTATAATATAACTTAATATGCAGTGTATCATTGAAAATACCTTATGATATAACGTAATATGCAGTGTATCATTGGAAATACCTTAGAATATATGGTAATTCTAGTCTATCAATGAAAATACCTTATAATATAACGTAATATGCAGTGTATCATTGAAAATACCTTATAATATATAGCACTTTATCATTTAGAATACCTTATAATATAACTTAATATGCAGTGTATCATTGAAAATACCTTATGATATAACGTAATATGCAGTGTATCATTGAAAATACCTTAGAATATATGGTAATTCTAGTCTATCAATGAAAATATCTTATAATATAACGTAATATGCAGTGTATCATTGAAAATACCTTATAATATAACGTAATATGCAGGTTATCATTGAAAATACCTTATAATATATCGTAATTTGTAGCGTATCATTGAAAATACCTTAGAATATATGGTAATTCTAGTCTATCAATGAAAATACCTTATAATATAACGTAATATGCAGTGTATCATTGAAAATACCTTATAATATATCGTAATTTGTAGTGTATCATTGAAAATACCTTATAGTATAACGTAATATGCAGTGCATCATTGAAAAAACCTTATAATATAACGTAATATGCAGTGTATCATTGAAAATACCTTATAATATAACGTAATATGCAGTGTATCATTGACAATACCTTATAATATAACGTAATATGCAGTGTATCACTGAAAATACCTTATAATATAACGAAATATGCGGTGTATCCGTGAAAATACCTTATAATATAACTTAATATGCAGTGTATCATTGAAAAAACCTTATAATATAACGTAATATGCGGTGTATCCGTGAAAATACCTTATAATATAACTTAATATGCAGTGTATCATTGAAAAAACCTTATAATATAACGTAATATGCGGTGTATCATTGAAAATACCTTATAATATAACGTAATATGCAGTGTATCATTGAAAATACCTTATCATATAACGTAATATGCAGTGTATCATTGAAAATACCTTATAATATAACGTAATATGCGGTGTATCATTGAAAATACCTTATAATATAACGTAATATGCAGTGTATCATTGAAAATACCTTATAATATAACTTAATATGCAGTGTATCATTGAAAATACCTTATGATATAACTTAATATGCAGTGTATCATTGAAAATACCTTATAATATAACGTAATATGCAGGTTCAATGAAAATACCTTATAATATAACGTAATATGCAGTGTATCATTGAAAATACCTTATAATATATAGCACTTTATCATTGAGAATACCTTATAATATAACTTAATATGTAGTGTATCATTGAAAATACCTTATCATATAACGTAATATGCAGTGTATCATTGAAAGTACCTTATAATATAAGGTATTTTCAATGATACACTGCATATTACGTATGCAGTGTATCATTGAAAATACCTTATAATATAACGTAATATGCGGTGTATCATTGAAAATACCTTATAATATAACGTAATATGCAGTGTATCATTGAAAATACCTTATAATATAACTTAATATGCAGTGTATCATTGAAAATACCTTATGATATAACTTAATATGCAGTGTATCATTGAAAATACCTTATAATATAACGTAATATGCAGGTTATCATTGAAAATACCTTATAATATATCGTAATTTGTAGCGTATCATTGAAAATACCTTAGAATATATGGTAATTCTAGTCTATCAATGAAAATACCTTATAATATAACGTAATATGCAGTGTATCATTGAAAATACTTTATAATATATCGTAATGTGTAGT
>CAKAJI010000274.1:0-44847 GCA_916610255.1 Lasioglossum lativentre
ATACACTGCATATTACGTTATATTATAAGGTATTTTCATTGATAGACTAGAATTACCATATATTCTAAGGTATTTGCAATGATACACTGCATATTACGTTATATCATAAGGTATTTTCAATGATACGCTACAAATTACGATATATTATAAGGTATTCTCAATGATAAAGTGCTATATATTATAAGGTATTTTCAATGATACACTGCATATTACGTTATATTATAAGGTATTTTCAATGATACACTGCATATTACGTTATATTATAAGGTATTTTCAATGATACACCGCATATTACGTTATATTATAAGGTATTTTCAATGATACACTGCATATTACGTTATATTATAAGGTACTTTCAATGATACACTGCATATTACGTTATATGATAAGGTATTTTCAATGATACACTACATATTAAGTTATATTATAAGGTATTCTCAATGATAAAGTGCTATATATTATAAGGTATTTTCAATGATACACTGCATATTACGTTATATTATAAGGTATTTCATTGATAGACTAGAATTACCATATATTCTAAGGTATTTTCAATGATACACTGCATATTACTTTATATCATAAGGTATTTTCAATGATACACTGCATATTAAGTTATATTATAAGGTATTTTCAATGATACACTGCATATTACGTTATATTATAAGGTATTTTCAATGATACACCGCATATTACGTTATATTATAAGGTATTTTCAATGATACACTGCATATTACGTTATATGATAAGGTATTTTCAATGATACACTGCATATTACGTTATATTATAAGGTATTTTCAATGATACACCGCATATTACGTTATATTATAAGGTTTTTTCAATGATACACTGCATATTACGTTATATTATAAGGTACTTTCAATGATACACTGCATATTACGTTATATGATAAGGTATTTTCAATGATACACTACATATTAAGTTATATTATAAGGTATTCTCAATGATAAAGTGCTATATATTATAAGGTATTTTCAATGATACACTGCATATTACGTTATATTATATGGTATTTTCATTGATAGACTAGAATTACCATATATTCTAAGGTATTTTCAATGATACACTGCATATTACTTTATATCATAAGGTATTTTCAATGATACACTGCATATTAAGTTATATTATAAGGTATTTTCAATGATACACTGCATATTACGTTATATTATAAGGTATTTTCAATGATACACCGCATATTACGTTATATTATAAGGTATTTTCAATGATACACTGCATATTACGTTATATGATAAGGTATTTTCAATGATACACTGCATATTACGTTATATTATAAGGTATTTTCAATGATACACCGCATATTACGTTATATTATAAGGTTTTTTCAATGATACACTGCAAATTAAGTTATATTATAAGGTATTTTCACGGATACACCGCATATTACGTTATATTATAAGGTTTTTTCAATGATACACTGCATATTAAGTTATATTATAAGGTATTTTCACGGATACACCGCATATTTCGTTATATTATAAGGTATTTTCAGTGATACACTGCATATTACGTTATATTATAAGGTATTGTCAATGATACACTGCATATTACGTTATATTATAAGGTATTTTCAATGATACACTGCATATTACGTTATATTATAAGGTTTTTTCAATGATGCACTGCATATTACGTTATACTATAAGGTATTTTCAATGATACACTACAAATTACGATATATTATAAGGTATTTTCAATGATACACTGCATATTACGTTATATGATAAGGTATTTTCAATGATACACTGCATATTAAGTTATATTATAAGGTATTCTCAATGATAAAGTGCTATATATTATAAGGTATTTTCAATGATACACTGCATATTACGTTATATTATAAGGTATTTTCAATGATACACTGCATATTACGTTATATTATAAGGTATTTTCAATGATACACTGCATATTACGTTATATTACAAGATATTTTCATTGATAGACTAGAATTACCATATATTCTAAGGTATTTTCAATGATACACTGCATATTACGTTATATCATAAGGTATTTTCAATGATACACTGCATATTAAGTTATATTATAAGGTATTTTCAATGATACACTGCATATTACTTTATATCATAAGGTATTTTCAATGATACACTGCATATTAAGTTATATTATAAGGTATTTTCAATGATACACTGCATATTACGTTATATTATAAGGTATTTTCAATGATACACCGCATATTACGTTATATTATAAGGTATTTTCAATGATACACTGCATATTACGTTATATGATAAGGTATTTTCAATGATACACTGCATATTACGTTATATTATAAGGTATTTTCAATGATACACCGCATATTACGTTATATTATAAGGTTTTTTCAATGATACACTGCAAATTAAGTTATATTATAAGGTATTTTCACGGATACACCGCATATTACGTTATATTATAAGGTTTTTTCAATGATACACTGCATATTAAGTTATATTATAAGGTATTTTCACGGATACACCGCATATTTCGTTATATTATAAGGTATTTTCAGTGATACACTGCATATTACGTTATATGATAAGGTATTTTCAATGATACACTGCATATTAAGTTATATTATAAGGTATTCTCAATGATAAAGTGCTATATATTATAAGGTATTTTCAATGATACACTACAAATTACGATATATTATAAGGTATTTTCAATGATACACTGCATATTACGTTATATGATAAGGTATTTTCAATGATACACTGCATATTAAGTTATATTATAAGGTATTCTCAATGATAAAGTGCTATATATTATAAGGTATTTTCAATGATACACTGCATATTACGTTATATTATAAGGTATTTTCAATGATACACTGCATATTACGTTATATTATAAGGTATTTTCAATGATACACCGCATATTACGTTATATTACAAGATATTTTCATTGATAGACTAGAATTACCATATATTCTAAGGTATTTTCAATGATACACTGCATATTACGTTATATCATAAGGTATTTTCAATGATACACTGCATATTAAGTTATATTATAAGGTATTTTCAATGATACACTGCATATTACTTTATATCATAAGGTATTTTCAATGATACACTGCATATTAAGTTATATTATAAGGTATTTTCAATGATACACTGCATATTACGTTATATTATAAGGTATTTTCAATGATACACCGCATATTACGTTATATTATAAGGTATTTTCAATGATACACTGCATATTACGTTATATGATAAGGTATTTTCAATGATACACTGCATATTACGTTATATTATAAGGTATTTTCAATGATACACCGCATATTACGTTATATTATAAGGTATTTTCAATGATACACTGCAAATTAAGTTATATTATAAGGTATTTTCACGGATACACCGCATATTACGTTATATTATAAGGTTTTTTCAATGATACACTGCATATTAAGTTATATTATAAGGTATTTTCACGGATACACCGCATATTTCGTTATATTATAAGGTATTTTCAGTGATACACTGCATATTACGTTATATTATAAGGTATTGTCAATGATACACTGCATATTACGTTATATTATAAGGTATTTTCAATGATACACTGCATATTACGTTATATTATAAGGTTTTTTCAATGATGCACTGCATATTACGTTATACTATAAGGTATTTTCAATGATACACTACAAATTACGATATATTATAAGGTATTTTCAATGATACACTGCATATTACGTTATATGATAAGGTATTTTCAATGATACACTGCATATTAAGTTATATTATAAGGTATTCTCAATGATAAAGTGCTATATATTATAAGGTATTTTCAATGATACACTGCATATTACGTTATATTATAAGGTATTTTCAATGATACACTGCATATTACGTTATATTATAAGGTATTTTCAATGATACACTGCATATTACGTTATATTACAAGATATTTTCATTGATAGACTAGAATTACCATATATTCTAAGGTATTTTCAATGATACACTGCATATTACGTTATATCATAAGGTATTTTCAATGAAACACTGCATATTAAGTTATATTATAAGGTATTTTCAATGATACACTGCATATTACGTTATATTATAAGGTATTTTCAATGATACACCGCATATTACGTTATATTATAAGGTATTTTCAATGATACACTGCATATTACGTTATATTATAAGGTACTTTCAATGATACACTGCATATTACGTTATATGATAAGGTATTTTCAATGATACACTGCATATTAAGTTATATTATAAGGTATTCTCAATGATAAAGTGCTATATACTATAAGGTATTTTCAATGATACACTGCATATTACGTTATATTATAAGGTATTTTCATTGATAGACTAGAATTACCATATATTCTAAGGTATTTTCAATGATACACTGCATATTACTTTATATCATAAGGTATTTTCAATGATACACTGCATATTAAGTTATATTATAAGGTATTTTCAATGATACACTGCATATTACGTTATATTATAAGGTATTTTCAATGATACACCGCATATTACGTTATATTATAAGGTATTTTCAATGATACACTGCATATTACGTTATATTATAAGGTATTTTCAATGATACACTGCATATTACGTTATATTATAAGGTATTTTCAATGACACACCGCATATTACGTTATATTATAAGGTTTTTTCAATGATACACTGCATATTAAGTTATATTATAAGGTATTTTCACGGATACACCGCATATTACGTTATATTATAAGGTTTTTTCAATGATACACTGCATATTAAGTTATATTATAAGGTATTTTCACGGTTAGACCGCATATTTCGTTATATTATAAGGTATTTTCAGTGATACACTGCATATTACGTTATATTATAAGGTATTTTCAATGATACACTGCATATTACGTTATATTATAAGGTATTTTCAATGATACACTGCATATTACGTTATATTATAAGGTTTTTTCAATGATGCACTGCATATTACGTTATACTATAAGGTATTTTCAATGATACACTACAAATTACGATATATTATAAGGTATTTTCAATGATACACTGCATATTACGTTATATTATAAGGTATTTTCATTGATAGACTAGAATTACCATATATTCTAAGGTATTTTCAATGATACGCTACAAATTACGATATATTATAAGGTATTTTCAATGATAACCTGCATATTACGTTATATTATAAGGTATTTTCAATGATACACTGCATATTACGTTATATTATAAGGTATTTTCAATGATACACCGCATATTACGTTATATTATAAGGTATTTTCAATGATACACTGCATATTACGTTATATTATAAGGTACTTTCAATGATACACTGCATATTACGTTATATGATAAGGTATTTTCAATGATACACTGCATATTACGTTATATTATAAGGTACTTTCAATGATACACTGCATATTACGTTATATGATAAGGTATTTTCAATGATACACTGCATATTAAGTTATATTATAAGGTATTCTCAATGATAAAGTGCTATATATTATAAGGTATTTTCAATGATACACTGCATATTACGTTATATTATAAGGTATTTTCAATGATACACTGCATATTACGTTATATTATAAGGTATTTTCAATGATACACCGCATATTACGTTATATTACAAGATATTTTCATTGATAGACTAGAATTACCATATATTCTAAGGTATTTTCAATGATACACTGCATATTACGTTATATCATAAGGTATTTTCAATGAAACACTGCATATTAAGTTATATTATAAGGTATTTTCAATGATACACTGCATATTACGTTATATTATAAGGTATTTTCAATGATACACCGCATATTACGTTATATTATAAGGTATTTTCAATGATACACTGCATATTACGTTATATTATAAGGTACTTTCAATGATACACTGCATATTACGTTATATGATAAGGTATTTTCAATGATACACTGCATATTAAGTTATATTATAAGGTATTCTCAATGATAAAGTGCTATATACTATAAGGTATTTTCAATGATACACTGCATATTACGTTATATTATAAGGTATTTTCATTGATAGACTAGAATTACCATATATTCTAAGGTATTTTCAATGATACACTGCATATTACTTTATATCATAAGGTATTTTCAATGATACACTGCATATTAAGTTATATTATAAGGTATTTTCAATGATACACTGCATATTACGTTATATTATAAGGTATTTTCAATGATACACCGCATATTACGTTATATTATAAGGTATTTTCACGGATACACCGCATATTACGTTATATTATAAGGTTTTTTCAATGATACACTGCATATTAAGATATATTATAAGGTATTTTCACGGATAGACCGCATATTTCGTTATATTATAAGGTATTTTCAGTGATACACTGCATATTACGTTATATTATAAGGTATTTTCAATGATACACTGCATATTACGTTATATTATAAGGTATTTTCAATGATACACTGCATATTACGTTATATTATAAGGTATTTTCATTGATAGACTAGAATTACCATATATTCTAAGGTATTTTCAATGATACGCTACAAATTACGATATATTATAAGGTATTTTCAATGATAACCTGCATATTACGTTATATTATAAGGTATTTTCAATGATACACTGCATATTACGTTATATTATAAGGTATTTTCAATGATACACCGCATATTACGTTATATTATAAGGTATTTTCAATGATACACTGCATATTACGTTATATTATAAGGTATTTTCAATGATACACTGCATATTTCGTTATATTATAAGGTATTTTCAGTAATACACTGCATATTACGTTATATTATAAGGTATTTTCAATGATACACTGCATATTACGTTATATTATAAGGTATTTTCAATGATACACTGCATATTACGTTATATTATAAGGTATTTTCATTGATAGACTAGAATTACCATATATTCTAAGGTATTTTCAATGATACGCTACAAATTACGATATATTATAAGGTATTTTCAATGATAACCTGCATATTACGTTATATTATAAGGTATTTTCAATGATACACTGCATATTACGTTATATTATAAGGTATTTTCAATGATACACCGCATATTACGTTATATTATAAGGTATTTTCAATGATACACTGCATATTACGTTATATTATAAGGTATTTTCAATGATACACTGCATATTACGTTATATTATAAGGTATTTTCAATGATACACTGCATATTACGTTATATTATAAGGTATTTTCAATGATACACCGCATATTACGTTATATTATAAGGTTTTTTCAATGATACACTGCATATTAAGTTATATTATAAGGTATTTTCACGGATACACCGCATATTACGTTATATTATAAGGTTTTTTCAATGATACACTGCATATTAAGTTATATTATAAGGTATTTTCACGGATAGACCGCATATTTCGTTATATTATAAGGTATTTTCAGTGATACACTGCATATTACGTTATATTATAAGGTATTTTCAATGATACACTGCATATTACGTTATATTATAAGGTATTTTCAATGATACACTGCATATTACGTTATATTATAAGGTTTTTTCAATGATGCACTGCATATTACGTTATACTATAAGGTATTTTCAATGATACACTACAAATTACGATATATTATAAGGTATTTTCAATGATACACTGCATATTACGTTATATTATTAGGTATTTTCATTGATAGACTAGAATTACCATATATTCTAAGGTATTTTCAATGATACGCTACAAATTACGATATATTATAAGGTATTTTCAATGATAACCTGCATATTACGTTATATTATAAGGTATTTTCAATGATACACTGCATATTACGTTATATTATAAGGTATTTTCAATGATACACTGCATATTACGTTATATTATAAGGTATTTTCATTGATAGACTAGAATTACCATATATTCTAAGGTATTTTCAATGATACGCTACAAATTACGATATATTATAAGGTATTTTCAATGATAACCTGCATATTACGTTATATTATAAGGTATTTTCAATGATACACTGCATATTACGTTATATTATAAGGTATTTTCAATGATACACCGCATATTACGTTATATTATAAGGTATTTTCAATGATACACTGCATATTACGTTATATTATAAGGTATTTTCAATGATACACTGCATATTACGTTATATTATAAGGTATTTTCAATGATACACTGCATATTACGTTATATTATAAGGTATTTTCAATGATACACCGCATATTACGTTATATTATAAGGTTTTTTCAATGATACACTGCATATTAAGTTATATTATAAGGTATTTTCACGGATACACCGCATATTACGTTATATTATAAGGTTTTTTCAATGATACACTGCATATTAAGTTATATTATAAGGTATTTTCACGGATAGACCGCATATTTCGTTATATTATAAGGTATTTTCAGTGATACACTGCATATTACGTTATATTATAAGGTATTTTCAATGATACACTGCATATTACGTTATATTATAAGGTATTTTCAATGATACACTGCATATTACGTTATATTATAAGGTTTTTTCAATGATGCACTGCATATTACGTTATACTATAAGGTATTTTCAATGATACACTACAAATTACGATATATTATAAGGTATTTTCAATGATACACTGCATATTACGTTATATTATTAGGTATTTTCATTGATAGACTAGAATTACCATATATTCTAAGGTATTTTCAATGATACGCTACAAATTACGATATATTATAAGGTATTTTCAATGATAACCTGCATATTACGTTATATTATAAGGTATTTTCAATGATACACTGCATATTACGTTATATTATAAGGTATTTTCAATGATACACCGCATATTACGTTATATTATAAGGTATTTTCAATGATACACTGCATATTATGTTATATTATAAGGTACTTTCAATGATACACTGCATATTACGTTATATGATAAGGTATTTTCAATGATACACTGCATATTACGTTATATTATAAGGTACTTTCAATGATACACTGCATATTACGTTATATGATAAGGTATTTTCAATGATACACTGCATATTAAGTTATATTATAAGGTATTCTCAATGATAAAGTGCTATATATTATAAGGTATTTTCAATGATACACTGCATATTACGTTATATTATAAGGTATTTTCAATGATACACTGCATATTACGTTATATTATAAGGTATTTTCAATGATACACCGCATATTACGTTATATTACAAGATATTTTCATTGATAGACTGGAATTACCATATATTCTAAGGTATTTTCAATGATACACTGCATATTACGTTATATCATAAGGTATTTTCAATGATACACTGCATATTACGTTATATTATAAGGTATTTTCAATGATACACCGCATATTACGTTATATTATAAGGTATTTTCAATGATACACTGCATATTACGTTATATTATAAGGTACTTTCAATGATACACTGCATATTACGTTATATGATAAGGTATTTTCAATGATACACTGCATATTAAGTTATATTATAAGGTATTCTCAATGATAAAGTGCTATATATTATAAGGTATTTTCAATGATACACTGCATATTACGTTATATTATAAGGTATTTTCATTGATAGACTAGAATTACCATATATTCTAAGGTATTTTCAATGATACACTGCATATTACTTTATATCATAAGGTATTTTCAATGATACACTGCATATTAAGTTATATTATAAGGTATTTTCAATGATACACTGCATATTACGTTATATTATAAGGTATTTTCAATGATACACCGCATATTACGTTATATTATAAGGTTTTTTCAATGATACACTGCATATTAAGTTATATTATAAGGTATTTTCACGGATACACCGCATATTACGTTATATTATAAGGTTTTTTCAATGATACACTGCATATTAAGTTATATTATAAGGTATTTTCACGGATACACCGCATATTTCGTTATTTTATAAGGTATTTTCAGTGATACACTGCATATTACCTTATATTATAAGGTATTGTCAATGATACACTACACATTACGATATATTATAAAGTATTTTCAATGATACACTGCATATTACGTTATATTATAAGGTATTTTCATTGATAGACTAGAATTACCATATATTCTAAGGTATTTTCAATGATACGCTACAAATTACGATATATTATAAGGTATTTTCAATGATAACCTGCATATTACGTTATATTATAAGGTATTTTCAATGATACACTGCATATTACGTTATATTATAAGGTATTTTCAATGATACACCGCATATTACGTTATATTATAAGGTATTTTCAATGATACACTGCATATTACGTTATATGATAAGGTATTTTCAATGATACACTGCATATTAAGTTATATTATAAGGTATTCTCAATGATAAAGTGCTATATATTATAAGGTATTTTCAATGATACACTGCATATTACGTTATATTATAAGGTACTTTCAATGATACACTGCATATTACGTTATATGATAAGGTATTATCAATGATACACTGCATATTACGTTATATTATAAGGTACTTTCAATGATACACTGCATATTACGTTATATGATAAGGTATTTTCAATGATACACTGCATATTAAGTTATATTAAAAGGTATTCTCAATGATAAAGTGCTATATATTATAAGGTATTTTCAATAATACACTGCATATTACGTTATATTATAAGGTATTTTCAATGATACACTGCATATTACGTTATATTATAAGGTATTTTCAATGATACACCGCATATTACGTTATATTACAAGATATTTTCATTGATAGACTAGAATTACCATATATTCTAAGGTATTTTCGATGATACACTGCATATTACGTTATATCATAAGGTATTTTCAATGATACACTGCATATTAAGTTATATTATAAGGTATTTTCAATGATACACTGCATATTACGTTATATTATAAGGTATTTTCAATGATACACCGCATATTACGTTATATTATAAGGTATTTTCAATGATACACTGCATAATACGTTATATTATAAGGTACTTTCAATGATACACTGCATATTACGTTATATGATAAGGTATTTTCAATGATACACTGCATATTAAGTTATATTATAAGGTATTCTCAATGATAAAGTGCTATATATTATAAGGTATTTTCAATGATACACTGCATATTACGTTATATTATAAGGTATTTTCATTGATAGACTAGAATTACCATATATTCTAAGGTATTTTCAATGATACACTGCATATTACTTTATATCATAAGGTATTTTCAATGATACACTGTATATTAAGTTATATTATAAGGTATTTTCAATGATACACTGCATATTACGTTATATTATAAGGTATTTTCAATGATACACGGCATATTACGTTATATTATAAGGTATTTTCAATGATACACTGCATATTACGTTATATTATAAGGTATTTTCAATGATACACTGCATATTACGTTATATTATAAGGTATTTTCAATGATACACCGCATATTACGTTATATTATAAGGTTTTTTCAATGATACACTGCATATTAAGTTATATTATAAGGTATTTTCACGGATACACCGCATATTACGTTATATTATAAGGTTTTTTCAATGATACACTGCATATTAAGTTATATTATAAGGTATTTTCACGGATACACCGCATATTTCGTTATATTATAAGGTATTTTCAGTGATACACTGCATATTACGTTATATTATAAGGTATTGTCAATGATAGACTGCATATTACGTTATATTATAAGGTATTTTCAATGATACACTGCATATTACGTTATATTATAAGGTTTTTTCAATGATGCACTGCATATTACGTTATACTATAAGGTATTTTCAATGATACACTACAAATTACGATATATTATAAGGTATTTTCAATGATACACTGCATATTACGTTATATTATAAGGTATTTTCAATGATGCACTGCATATTACGTTATACTATAAGGTATTTTCAATGATACACTACACATTACGATATATTATAAAGTATTTTCAATGATACACTGCATATTACGTTATATTATAAGGTATTTTCATTGATAGACTAGAATTACCATATATTCTAAGGTATTTTCAATGATACGCTACAAATTACGATATATTATAAGGTATTTTCAATGATACACTGCATATTACGTTATATTATAAGGTATTTTCATTGATAGACTGCATATTACGTTATATTATAGGGTACTTTCAATGATACACTGCATATTACGTTATATGATAAGGTATTTTCAATGATAAACTGCATATTACGTTATATTATAAGGTTTTTTCAATGATGCACTGCATATTACGTTATATTATAAGGTATTTTCAATGATACACTGCATATTACGTTATATTATAAGGTTTTTTCAATGATGCACTGCATATTACGTTATACTATAAGGTATTTTCAATGATACACTACAAATTACGATATATTATAAGGTATTTTCAATGATACACTGCATATTACGTTATATTATAAGGTATTTTCATTGATAGACTAGAATTACCATATATTCTAAGGTATTTTCAATGATACGCTACAAATTACGATATATTATAAGGTATTTTCAATGATAACCTGCATATTACGTTATATTATAAGGTATTTTCAATGATACACTGCATATTACGTTATATTATAAGGTATTTTTAATGATACACCGCATATTACGTTATATTATAAGGTATTTTCAATGATACACTGCATATTACGTTATATTATAATGTACTTTCAATGATACACTGCATATTACGTTATATGATAAGGTATTTTCAATGATACACTGCATATTACGTTATATTATAAGGTACTTTCAATGATACACTGCATATTACGTTATATGATAAGGTATTTTCAATGATACACTGCATATTAAGTTATATTATAAGGTATTCTCAATGATAAAGTGCTATATATTATAAGGTATTTTCAATGATACACTGCATATTACGTTATATTATAAGGTATTTTCAATGATACACTGCATATTACGTTATATTATAAGGTATTTTCAATGATACACCGCATATTACGTTATATTACAAGATATTTTCATTGATAGACTGGAATTACCATATATTCTAAGGTATTTTCAATGATACACTGCATATTACGTTATATCATAAGGTATTTTCAATGATACACTGCATATTACGTTATATTATAAGGTATTTTCAATGATACACCGCATATTACGTTATATTATAAGGTATTTTCAATGATACACTGCATATTACGTTATATTATAAGGTACTTTCAATGATACACTGCATATTACGTTATATGATAAGGTATTTTCAATGATACACTGCATATTAAGTTATATTATAAGGTATTCTCAATGATAAAGTGCTATATATTATAAGGTATTTTCAATGATACACTGCATATTACGTTATATTATAAGGTATTTTCATTGATAGACTAGAATTACCATATATTCTAAGGTATTTTCAATGATACACTGCATATTACGTTATATTATAAGGTATTTTCAATGATAAACTACTATTTATTATAAGGTATTTTCAATGATACACTACAAATTACGTTATATCATAAGGTATTTTCAATGATACACTGCATATTACGTTATATTGTAAGGTATTTTCATTGATAGACTAGAATTACCATATATTCTAAGGTATTTTCAATGATACACTGCATATTACGTTATATTATAAGGTATTTTCAATGATAAACTACTATATATTATAAGGTATTTTCAATGATACACTACAAATTACGTTATATCATAAGGTATTTTCAATGATACACTGCATATTACGTTATATGGGAAGGTATTTTCAATGATACACTGCATATTACGTTATATTATAAGGTATTTTCAATGATACACTGCATATTACGTTATATTATAAGGTATTTTCAATGATACACTGCATATTACGTTATATGAGAAGGTATTTTCATTGATACACTACAAATTACGTTATATTATAAGGTATTTTCAATGATACACTGCATATTACGTTATATGGGAAGGTATTTTCAATGATACACTGCATATTACGTTATATTAGAAGGTATTTTCAATGATACACTGCATATTACGTTATATTATAAGGTATTTTCAATGATACACTGCATATTACGTTATATTATAAGGTATTTTCAATGATACACTGCATATTACGTTATATTATAAGGTATTTTCAATGATACACTGCATATTTGGTTATATTATAAGCTATTTTCAAAGATACACTACAAATAACGATATATTATAAGGTATTTTCAATGATACACTGCATATTACGTTATATGAGAAGGTATTTTCATTGATACACTACAAATTACGATATATTATAAGGTATTTTCAATGATACACTGCATATTACGTTATATTATAAGGTATTTTCATTGATAGACTAGAATTACCATATCTTCTAAGGTATTTTCAATGATACACTGCATATTACGTTATATTATAAGGTATTTTCAATGATAAACTACTATATATTATAAGGTATTTTCAATGATACACTACAAATTACGTTATATCATAAGGTATTTTCAATGATACACTGCATATTACGTTATATGGGAAGGTATTTTCTATGATACACTGCATATTACGTTATATTATAAGGTATTTTCAATGATACACTGCATATTACGTTATATTATAAGGTATTTTCAATGATACACTGCATATTACGTTATATTATAAGGTATTTTCAATGATACACTGCATATTACGTTATATTATAAGGTGTTTTCAATGATACACTGCATATTTGGTTATATTATAAGGTATTTTCAAAGATACACTACAAATAACGATATATTATAAGGTATTTTCAATGATACACTGCATATTACGTTATATTATAAGGTATTTTCATTGATAGACTAGAATTACCATATATTCTAAGGTATTTTCAATGATACACTGCATATTACGTTATATTATAAGGTATTTTCAATGATAAACTACTATATATTATAAGGTATTTTCAATGATACACTACAAATTACGTTATATAATAAGGTATTTTCAATGATACACTGCATATTACGTTATATGGGAAGGTATTTTCAATGATACACTGCATATTACGTTATATTATAAGGTATTTTCAATGATACACTGCATATTACGTTATATTATAAGGTATTTTCAATGATACACTGCATATTACGTTATATTATAAGGTATTTTCAATGATACACTGCATATTACGTTATATTATAAGGTATTTTCAATGATACACTGCATATTACGTTATATTATAAGGTATTTTCCATGATAAACTACTACGTATTATAAGGTATTTTCAATGATACACTGCATATTACGTTATATTATAAGGTATTTTCATTGATAGACTAGAATTACCATATATTCTAAGGTATTTTCAATGATACACTGCATATTACGTTATATTATAAGGTATTTTCAATGATAAACTACTATATATTATAAGGTATTTTCAATGATACACTACAAATTACGTTATATCATAAGGTATTTTCAATGATACACTGCATATTACGTTATATGGGAAGGTATTTTCAATGATACACTGCATATTACGTTATATTGTAAGGTATTTTCATTGATAGACTAGAATTACCATATATTCTAAGGTATTTTCAATGATACACTGCATATTACGTTATATTATAAGGTATTTTCAATGATAAACTACTATATATTATAAGGTATTTTCAATGATACACTACAAATTACGTTATATCATAAGGTATTTTCAATGATACACTGCATATTACGTTATATGGGAAGGTATTTTCAATGATACACTGCATATTACGTTATATTATAAGGTATTTTCAATGATACACTGCATATTACGTTATATTATAAGGTATTTTCAATGATACACTGCATATTACGTTATATGAGAAGGTATTTTCATTGATACACTACAAATTACGTTATATTATAAGGTATTTTCAATGATACACTGCATATTACGTTATATGGGAAGGTATTTTCAATGATACACTGCATATTACGTTATATTAGAAGGTATTTTCAATGATACACTGCATATTACGTTATATTATAAGGTATTTTCAATGATACACTGCATATTACGTTATATTATAAGGTATTTTCAATGATACACTGCATATTACGTTATATTATAAGGTATTTTCAATGATACACTGCATATTTGGTTATATTATAAGCTATTTTCAAAGATACACTACAAATAACGATATATTATAAGGTATTTTCAATGATACACTGCATATTACGTTATATGAGAAGGTATTTTCATTGATACACTACAAATTACGATATATTATAAGGTATTTTCAATGATACACTGCATATTACGTTATATTATAAGGTATTTTCATTGATAGACTAGAATTACCATATCTTCTAAGGTATTTTCAATGATACACTGCATATTACGTTATATTATAAGGTATTTTCAATGATAAACTACTATATATTATAAGGTATTTTCAATGATACACTACAAATTACGTTATATCATAAGGTATTTTCAATGATACACTGCATATTACGTTATATGGGAAGGTATTTTCTATGATACACTGCATATTACGTTATATTATAAGGTATTTTCAATGATACACTGCATATTACGTTATATTATAAGGTATTTTCAATGATACACTGCATATTACGTTATATTATAAGGTATTTTCAATGATACACTGCATATTACGTTATATTATAAGGTGTTTTCAATGATACACTGCATATTTGGTTATATTATAAGGTATTTTCAAAGATACACTACAAATAACGATATATTATAAGGTATTTTCAATGATACACTACAAATTACGTTATATAATAAGGTATTTTCAATGATACACTGCATATTACGTTATATGGGAAGGTATTTTCAATGATACACTGCATATTACGTTATATTATAAGGTATTTTCAATGATACACTGCATATTACGTTATATTATAAGGTATTTTCAATGATACACTGCATATTACGTTATATTATAAGGTATTTTCAATGATACACTGCATATTTGGTTATATTATAAGCTATTTTCAAAGATACACTACAAATAACGATATATTATAAGGTATTTTCAATGATACACTGCATATTACGTTATATGAGAAGGTATTTTCATTGATACACTACAAATTACGATATATTATAAGGTATTTTCAATGATACACTGCATATTACGTTATATTATAAGGTATTTTCATTGATAGACTAGAATAACCATATATTCTAAGGTATTTTCAATGATACACTGCATATTACGTTATATTATAAGGTATTTTCAATGATAAACTACTATATATTATAAGGTATTTTCAATGATACACTACAAATTACGTTATATCATAAGGTATTTTCAATGATACACTGGATATTACGTTATATGGGAAGGTATTTTCTATGATACACTGCATATTACGTTATATTATAAGGTATTTTCAATGATACACTGCATATTACGTTATATTATAAGGTATTTTCAATGATACACTGCATATTACGTTATATTATAAGGTATTTTCAATGATACACTGCATATTACGTTATATTATAAGGTGTTTTCAATGATACACTGCATATTTGGTTATATTATAAGGTATTTTCAAAGATACACTACAAATAACGATATATTATAAGGTATTTTCAATGATACACTGCATATTACGTTATATGAGAAGGTATTTTCATTGATACACTACAAATTACGATATATTATAAGGTATTTTCAATGATACACTGCATATTACGTTATATTATAAGGTATTTTCATTGATAGACTAGAATTACCATATATTCTAAGGTATTTTCAATGATACACTGCATATTACGTTATATTATAAGGTATTTTCAATGATAAACTACTATATATTATAAGGTATTTTCAATGATACACTACAAATTACGTTATATCATAAGGTATTTTCAATGATACACTGCATATTACGTTATATGGGAAGGTATTTTCAATGATACACTGCATATTACGTTATATTATAAGGTATTTTCAATGATACACTGCATATTACGTTATATTATAAGGTATTTTCAATGATACACTGCATATTACGTTATATTATAAGGTGTTTTCAATGATACACTGCATATTTGGTTATATTATAAGGTATTTTCAAAGATACACTACAAATAACGATATATTATAAGGTATTTTCAATGATACACTGCATATTACGTTATATGAGAAGGTATTTTCATTGATACACTACAAATTACGATATATTATAAGGTATTTTCAATGATACACTGCATATTACGTTATATTATAAGGTATTTTCCATGATAAACTACTACGTATTATAAGGTATTTTCAATGATACACTGCATATTACGTTATATTATAAGGTATTTTCATTGATAGACTAGAATTACCATATATTCTAAGGTATTTTCAATGATACACTGCATATTACGTTATATTATAAGGTATTTTCCATGATAAACTACTACGTATTATAAGGTATTTTCAATGATACACTGCATATTACGTTATATTATAAGGTATTTTCATTGATAGACTAGAATTACCATATATTCTAAGGTATTTTCAATGATACACTGCATATTACGTTATATTATAAGGTATTTTCAATGATAAACTACTATATATTATAAGGTATTTTCAATGATACACTACAAATTACGTTATATCATAAGGTATTTTCAATGATACACTGCATATTACGTTATATGGGAAGGTATTTTCAATGATACACTGCATATTACGTTATATGAGAAGGTATTTTCAATGATACACTGCATATTACGTTATATTATAAGGTATTTTCAATGATACACTGCATATTACGTTATATTATAAGGTGTTTTCAATGATACACTGCATATTTGGTTATATTATAAGGTATTTTCAAAGATACACTACAAATAACGATATATTATAAGGTATTTTCAATGATACACTGCATATTACGTTATATGAGAAGGTATTTTCATTGATACACTACAAATTACGATATATTATAAGGTATTTTCAATGATACACTGCATATTACGTTATATTATAAGGTATTTTCCATGATAAACTACTACGTATTATAAGGTATTTTCAATGATACACTGCATATTACGTTATATTATAAGGTATTTTCATTGATAGACTAGAATTACCATATATTCTAAGGTATTTTCAATGATACACTGCATATTACGTTATATTATAAGGTATTTTCAATGATAAACTACTATATATTATAAGGTATTTTCAATGATACACTACAAATTACGTTATATCATAAGGTATTTTCAATGATACACTGCATATTACGTTATATGGGAAGGTACTTTCAATGATACACTGCATATTACGTTATATTATAAGGTATTTTCAATGATACACTGCATATTACGTTATATTATAAGGTATTTTCAATGATACACTGCATATTACGTTATATTATAAGGTGTTTTCAATGATACACTGCATATTTGGTTATATTATAAGGTATTTTCAAAGATACACTACAAATAACGATATATTATAGGGTATTTTCAATGATACACTGCATATTACGTTATATGAGAAGGTATTTTCATTGATACACTACAAATAACGATATATTATAAGGTATTTTCAATGATACACTGCATATTACGTTATATTATAAGGTATTTTCCATGATAAACTACTACGTATTATAAGGTATTTTCAATGATACACTGCATATTACGTTATATTATAAGGTATTTTCATTGATAGACTAGAATTACCATATATTCTAAGGTATTTTCAATGATACACTGCATATTACGTTATATTATAAGGTATTTTCAATGATAAACTACTATATATTATAAGGTATTTTCAATGATACACTACAAATTACGTTATATCATAAGGTATTTTCAATGATACACTGCATATTACGTTATATGGGAAGGTATTTTCAATGATACACTGCATATTACGTTATATTATAAGGTATTTTCAATGATACACTGCATATTACGTTATATTATAAGGTATTTTCAATGATACACTGCATATTACGTTATATGAGAAGGTATTTTCATTGATACACTACAAATTACGTTATATTATAAGGTATTTTCAATGATACACTGCATATTACGTTATATGGGAAGGTATTTTCAATGATACACTGCATATTACGTTATATTATAAGGTATTTTCAATGATAAACTACTATATATTATAAGGTATTTTCAATGATACACTACAAATTACGTTATATCATAAGGTATTTTCAATGATACACTGCATATTACGTTATATGGGAAGGTATTTTCAATGATACACTGCATATTACGTTATATTATAAGGTATTTTCAATGATACACTGCATATTACGTTATATTATAAGGTATTTTCAATGATACACTGCATATTACGTTATATGAGAAGGTATTTTCATTGATACACTACAAATTACGTTATATTATAAGGTATTTTCAATGATACACTGCATATTACGTTATATGGGAAGGTATTTTCAATGATACACTGCATATTACGTTATATTAGAAGGTATTTTCAATGATACACTGCATATTACGTTATATTATAAGGTATTTTCAATGATACACTGCATATTACGTTATATGAGAAGGTATTTTCATTGATACACTACAAATTACGATATATTATAAGGTATTTTCAATGATACACTGCATATTACGTTATATTATAAGGTATTTTCATTGATAGACTAGAATTACCATATATTCTAAGGTATTTTCAATGATACACTGCATATTACGTTATATTATAAGGTATTTTCAATGATAAACTACTATATATTATAAGGTATTTTCAATGATACACTACAAATTACGTTATATCATAAGGTATTTTCAATGATACACTGCATATTACGTTATATGGGAAGGTATTTTCAATGATACACTGCATATTACGTTATATTATAAGGTATTTTCAATGATACACTGCATATTACGTTATATTATAAGGTATTTTCAATGATACACTGCATATTACGTTATATGAGAAGGTATTTTCATTGATACACTACAAATTACGTTATATTATAAGGTATTTTCAATGATACACTGCATATTACGTTATATGGGAAGGTATTTTCAATGATACACTGCATATTACGTTATATTAGAAGGTATTTTCAATGATACACTGCATATTACGTTATATTATAAGGTATTTTCAATGATACACTGCATATTACGTTATATTATAAGGTATTTTCAATGACACACTGCATATTACGTTATATTATAAGGTATTTTCAATGATACA
Organism: Lasioglossum lativentre; assembly: GCA_916610255.1. Classification (NCBI taxonomy): domain Eukaryota; kingdom Metazoa; phylum Arthropoda; class Insecta; order Hymenoptera; family Halictidae; genus Lasioglossum; species Lasioglossum lativentre. The sequence continues at coordinate 21,282 of CAKAJI010000274.1, forward strand.
CTGCATATTTGGTTATATTATAAGCTATTTTCAAAGATACACTACAAATAACGATATATTATAAGGTATTTTCAATGATACACTGCATATTACGTTATATTATAAGGTATTTTCAATGATAAACTACTACGTATTATAAGGTATTTTCAATGATACACTGCATATTACGTTATATTATAAGGTATTTTCATTGATAGACTAGAATTACCATATATTCTAAGGTATTTTCAATGATACACTGCATATTACGTTATATTATAAGGTATTTTCAATGATAAACTACTATATATTATAAGGTATTTTCAATGATACACTACAAATTACGTTATATCATAAGGTATTTTCAATGATACACTGCATATTACGTTATATGGGAAGGTATTTTCAATGATACACTGCATATTACGTTATATTATAAGGTATTTTCAATGATACACTGCATATTACGTTATATTATAAGGTGTTTTCAATGATACACTGCATATTACGTTATATTATAAGGTGTTTTCAATGATACACTGCATATTTGGTTATATTATACGGTATTTTCAAAGATACACTACAAATAACGATATATTATAAGGTATTTTCAATGATACACTGCATATTACGTTATATGAGAAGGTATTTTCATTGATACACTACAAATTACGATATATTATAAGGTATTTTCAATGATACACTGCATATTACGTTATATTATAAGGTATTTTCCATGATAAACTACTACGTATTATAAGGTATTTTCAATGATACACTGCATATTACGTTATATTATAAGGTATTTTCATTGATAGACTAGAATTACCATATATTCTAAGGTATTTTCAATGATACACTGCATATTACGTTATATTATAAGGTATTTTCAATGATAAACTACTATATATTATAAGGTATTTTCAATGATACACTGCATATTACGTTATATCATAAGGTATTTTCAATGATACACTGCATATTACGTTATATGGGAAGGTACTTTCAATGATACACTGCATATTACGTTATATTATAAGGTATTTTCAATGATACACTGCATATTACGTTATATTATAAGGTATTTTCAATGATACACTGCATATTACGTTATATTATAAGGTGTTTTCAATGATACACTGCATATTTGGTTATATTATAAGGTATTTTCAAAGATACACTACAAATAACGATATATTATAGGGTATTTTCAATGATACACTGCATATTACGTTATATGAGAAGGTATTTTCATTGATACACTACAAATAACGATATATTATAAGGTATTTTCAATGATACACTGCATATTACGTTATATTATAAGGTATTTTCCATGATAAACTACTACGTATTATAAGGTATTTTCAATGATACACTGCATATTACGTTATATTATAAGGTATTTTCATTGATAGACTAGAATTACCATATATTCTAAGGTATTTTCAATGATACACTGCATATTACGTTATATTATAAGGTATTTTCAATGATAAACTACTATATATTATAAGGTATTTTCAATGATACACTACAAATTACGTTATATCATAAGGTATTTTCAATGATACACTGCATATTACGTTATATGGGAAGGTATTTTCAATGATACACTGCATATTACGTTATATTATAAGGTATTTTCAATGATACACTGCATATTACGTTATATTATAAGGTATTTTCAATGATACACTGCATATTACGTTATATGAGAAGGTATTTTCATTGATACACTACAAATTACGTTATATTATAAGGTATTTTCAATGATACACTGCATATTACGTTATATGGGAAGGTATTTTCAATGATACACTGCATATTACGTTATATTATAAGGTATTTTCAATGATAAACTACTATATATTATAAGGTATTTTCAATGATACACTACAAATTACGTTATATCATAAGGTATTTTCAATGATACACTGCATATTACGTTATATGGGAAGGTATTTTCAATGATACACTGCATATTACGTTATATTATAAGGTATTTTCAATGATACACTGCATATTACGTTATATTATAAGGTATTTTCAATGATACACTGCATATTACGTTATATGAGAAGGTATTTTCATTGATACACTACAAATTACGTTATATTATAAGGTATTTTCAATGATACACTGCATATTACGTTATATGGGAAGGTATTTTCAATGATACACTGCATATTACGTTATATTAGAAGGTATTTTCAATGATACACTGCATATTACGTTATATTATAAGGTATTTTCAATGATACACTGCATATTACGTTATATGAGAAGGTATTTTCATTGATACACTACAAATTACGATATATTATAAGGTATTTTCAATGATACACTGCATATTACGTTATATTATAAGGTATTTTCATTGATAGACTAGAATTACCATATATTCTAAGGTATTTTCAATGATACACTGCATATTACGTTATATTATAAGGTATTTTCAATGATAAACTACTATATATTATAAGGTATTTTCAATGATACACTACAAATTACGTTATATCATAAGGTATTTTCAATGATACACTGCATATTACGTTATATGGGAAGGTATTTTCAATGATACACTGCATATTACGTTATATTATAAGGTATTTTCAATGATACACTGCATATTACGTTATATTATAAGGTATTTTCAATGATACACTGCATATTACGTTATATGAGAAGGTATTTTCATTGATACACTACAAATTACGTTATATTATAAGGTATTTTCAATGATACACTGCATATTACGTTATATGGGAAGGTATTTTCAATGATACACTGCATATTACGTTATATTAGAATTTATTTTCAATGATACACTGCATATTACGTTATATTATAAGGTATTTTCAATGATACACTGCATATTACGTTATATTATAAGGTATTTTCAATGACACACTGCATATTACGTTATATTATAAGGTATTTTCAATGATACACTGCATATTTGGTTATATTATAAGCTATTTTCAAAGATACACTACAAATAACGATATATTATAAGGTATTTTCAATGATACACTGCATATTACGTTATATTATAAGGTATTTTCAATGATAAACTACTACGTATTATAAGGTATTTTCAATGATACACTGCATATTACGTTATATTATAAGGTATTTTCATTGATAGACTAGAATTACCATATATTCTAAGGTATTTTCAATGATACACTGCATATTACGTTATATTATAAGGTATTTTCAATGATAAACTACTATATATTATAAGGTATTTTCAATGATACACTACAAATTACGTTATATCATAAGGTATTTTCAATGATACACTGCATATTACGTTATATGGGAAGGTATTTTCAATGATACACAGCATATTACGTTATATTATAAGGTATTTTCAATGATACACTGCATATTACGTTATATTATAAGGTATTTTCAATGATACACTGCATATTACGTTATATTATAAGGTGTTTTCAATGATACACTGCATATTTGGTTATATTATAAGGTATTTTCAAAGATACACTACAAATAACGATATATTATAAGGTATTTTCAATGATACACTGCATATTACGTTATATGAGAAGGTATTTTCATTGATACACTACAAATTACGATATATTATAAGGTATTTTCAATGATACACTGCATATTACGTTATATTATAAGGTATTTTCATTGATAGACTAGAATTACCATATATTCTAAGGTATTTTCAATGATACACTGCATATTACGTTATATTATAAGGTATTTTCAATGATAAACTACTATGTATTATAAGGTATTTTCAATGATACACTACAAATTACGTTATATCATAAGGTATTTTCAATGATACACTGCATATTACGTTATATGGGAAGGTATTTTCAATGATACACTGCATATTACGTTATATTATAAGGTATTTTCAATGATACACTGCATATTACGATATATTATAAGGTATTTTCAATGATACACTGCATATTACGTTATATTATAAGGTGTTTTCAATGATACACTGCATATTTGGTTATATTATAAGGTATTTTCAAAGATACACTACAAATAACGATATATTATAAGGTATTTTCAATGATACACTGCATATTACGTTATATGAGAAGGTATTTTCATTGATACACTACAAATTACGATATATTATAAGGTATTTTCAATGATACACTGCATATTACGTTATATTATAAGGTATTTTCAATGATAAACTACTACGTATTATAAGGTATTTTCAATGATACACTGCATAGTACGTTATATTATAAGGTATTTTCAATGATAAACTACTATGTATTATAAGGTATTTTCAATGATACACTACAAATTACGTTATATCATAAGGTATTTTCAATGATACACTGCATATTACGTTATATGGGAAGGTATTTTCAATGATACACTGCATATTACGTTATATTATAAGGTATTTTCAATGATACACTGCATATTACGTTATATTATAAGGTATTTTCAATGATACACTGCATATTACGTTATATTATAAGGTGTTTTCAATGATACACTGCATATTTGGTTATATTATAAGGTATTTTCAAAGATACACTACAAATAACGATATATTATAAGGTATTTTCAATGATACACTGCATATTACGTTATATGAGAAGGTATTTTCATTGATACACTACAAATTACGATATATTATAAGGTATTTTCAATGATACACTGCATATTACGTTATATTATAAGGTATTTTCAATGATAAACTACTACGTATTATAAGGTATTTTCAATGATACACTGCATAGTACGTTATATTATAAGGTATTTTCATTGATAGACTAGAATTACCATATATTCTAAGGTATTTTCAATGATACACTGCATATTACGTTATATTATAAGGTATTTTCAATGATACACTGCATATTACGTTATATGGGAAGGTATTTTCAATGATACACTGCATATTACGTTATATTAGAAGGTATTTTCAATGATACACTGCATATTACGTTATATTATAAGGTATTTTCAATGATACACTGCATATTACGTTATATTATAAGGTATTTTCAATGATACACTGCATATTACGTTATATTATAAGGTATTTTCAATGATACACTGCATATTTGGTTATATTATAAGCTATTTTCAAAGATACACTACAAATAACGATATATTATAAGGTATTTTCAATGATACACTGCATATTACGTTATATGAGAAGGTATTTTCATTGATACACTACAAATTACGATATATTATAAGGTATTTTCAATGATACACTGCATATTACGTTATATTATAAGGTATTTTCATTGATAGACTAGAATTACCATATATTCTAAGGTATTTTCAATGATACACTGCATATTACGTTATATTATAAGGTATTTTCAATGATAAACTACTATATATTATAAGGTATTTTCAATGATACACTACAAATTACGTTATATCATAAGGTATTTTCAATGATACACTGCATATTACGTTATATGGGAAGGTATTTTCTATGATACACTGCATATTACGTTATATTATAAGGTATTTTCAATGATACACTGCATATTACGTTATATTATAAGGTATTTTCAATGATACACTGCATATTACGTTATATTATAAGGTATTTTCAATGATACACTGCATATTACGTTATATTATAAGGTGTTTTCAATGATACACTGCATATTTGGTTATATTATAAGGTATTTTCAAAGATACACTACAAATAACGATATATTATAAGGTATTTTCAATGATACACTGCATATTACGTTATATGAGAAGGTATTTTCATTGATACACTACAAATTACGATATATTATAAGGTATTTTCAATGATACACTGCATATTACGTTATATTATAAGGTATTTTCATTGATAGACTAGAATTACCATATATTCTAAGGTATTTTCAATGATACACTGCATATTACGTTATATTATAAGGTGTTTTCAATGATACACTGCATATTTGGTTATATTATAAGGTATTTTCAAAGATACACTACAAATAACGATATATTATAAGGTATTTTCAATGATACACTGCACATTACGTTATATGAGAAGGTATTTTCATTGATACACTACAAATTACGATATATTATAAGGTATTTTCAATGATACACTGCATATTACGTTATATTATAAGGTATTTTCAATGATAAACTACTACGTATTATAAGGTATTTTCAATGATACACTGCATATTACGTTATATTATAAGGTATTTTCATTGATAGACTAGAATTACCATATATTCTAAGGTATTTTCAATGATACACTGCATATTACGTTATATTATAAGGTATTTTCAATGATAAACTACTATATATTATAAGGTATTTTCAATGATACACTGCATATTACGTTATATCATAAGGTATTTTCAATGATACACTGCATAATACGTTATATGGGAAGGTATTTTCAATGATACACTGCATATTACGTTATATTATAAGGTATTTTCAATGATACACTGCATATTACGTTATATTATAAGGTATTTTCAATGATACACTGCATATTACGTTATATTATAAGGTATTTTCAATGATACACTGCATATTACGTTATATTATAAGGTATTTTCAATGATAAACTACTACGTATTATAAGTTATTTTCAATGATACACTGCATATTACGTTATATTATAAGGTATTTTCATTGATAGACTAGAATTACCATATATTCTAAGGTATTTTCAATGATACACTGCATATTACGTTATATTATAAGGTATTTTCAATGATAAACTACTATATATTATAAGGTATTTTCAATGATACACTACAAATTACGTTATATCATAAGGTATTTTCAATGATACACTGCATATTACGTTATATGGGAAGGTATTTTCAATGATACACTGCATATTACGTTATATTATAAGGTATTTTCAATGATACACTGCATATTACGTTATATCATAAGGTATTTTCAATGATACACTGCATATTACGTTATATGGGAAGGTATTTTCAATGATACACTGCATATTACGTTATATTATAAGGTATTTTCAATGATAAACTACTACGTATTATAAGGTATTTTCAATGATACACTGCATATTACGTTATATTATAAGGTATTTTCATTGATAGACTAGAATTACCATATATTCTAAGGTATTTTCAATGATACACTGCATATTACGTTATATTATAAGGTATTTTCAATGATAAACTACTATATATTATAAGGTATTTTCAATGATACACTGCATATTACGTTATATCATAAGGTATTTTCAATGATACACTGCATATTACGTTATATGGGAAGGTATTTTCAATGATACACTGCATATTACGTTATATTATAAGGTATTTTCAATGATACACTGCATATTACGTTATATTATAAGGTATTTTCAATGATACACTGCATATTACGTTATATTATAAGGTATTTTCAATGATACACTGCATATTACGTTATATTATAAGGTATTTTCAATGATAAACTACTACGTATTATAAGTTATTTTCAATGATACACTGCATATTACGTTATATTATAAGGTATTTTCATTGATAGACTAGAATTACCATATATTCTAAGGTATTTTCAATGATACACTGCATATTACGTTATATTATAAGGTATTTTCAATGATAAACTACTATATATTATAAGGTATTTTCAATGATACACTACAAATTACGTTATATCATAAGGTATTTTCAATGATACACTGCATATTACGTTATATGGGAAGGTATTTTCAATGATACACTGCATATTACGTTATATTATAAGGTATTTTCAATGATACACTGCATATTACGTTATATTATAAGGTATTTTCAATGATACACTGCATATTACGTTATATGAGAAGGTATTTTCATTGATACACTACAAATTACGTTATATTATAAGGTATTTTCAATGATACACTGCATATTACGTTATATGGGAAGGTATTTTCAATGATACACTGCATATTACGTTATATTAGAAGGTATTTTCAATGATACACTGCATATTACGTTATATTATAAGGTATATTCAATGATACACTGCATATTACGTTATATTATAAGGTATTTTCAATGATACACTGCATATTACGTTATATCATAAGGTATTTTCAATGATACACTGCATATTACGTTATATGGGAAGGTATTTTCAATGATACACTGCATATTACGTTATATTATAAGGTATTTTCAATGATACACTGCATATTACGTTACATTATAAGGTATTTTCAATGATACACTGCATATTACGTTATATTATAAGGTGTTTTCAATGATACACTGCATATTTGGTTATATTATAAGGTATTTTCAAAGATACACTACAAATAACGATATATTATAAGGTATTTTCAATGATACACTGCATATTACGTTATATGAGAAGGTATTTTCATTGATACACTACAAATTACGATATATTATAAGGTATTTTCAATGATACACTGCATATTACGTTATATTGTAAGGTATTTTCAATGATAAACTACTACGTATTATAAGGTATTTTCAATGATACACTGCATATTACGTTATATTATAAGGTATTTTCATTGATAGACTAGAATTACCATATATTCTAAGGTATTTTCAATGATACACTGCATATTACGTTATATTATAAGGTATTTTCAATGATAAACTACTATATATTATAAGGTATTTTCAATGATACACTACAAATTACGTTATATCATAAGGTATTTTCAATGATACACTGCATATTACGTTATATGGGAAGGTATTTTCAATGATACACTGCATATTACGTTATATTATAAGGTATTTTCAATGATACACTGCATATTACGTTATATCATAAGGTATTTTCAATGATACACTGCATATTACGTTATATGGGAAGGTATTTTCAATGATACACTGCATATTACGTTATATTATAAGGTATTTTCAATGATACACTGCATATTACGTTATATTATAAGGTATTTTCAATGATACACTGCATATTACGTTATATTATAAGGTGTTTTCAATGATACACTGCATATTTGGTTATATTATAAGGTATTTTCAAAGATACACTACAAATAACGATATATTATAAGGTATTTTCAATGATACACTGCATATTACGTTATATGAGAAGGTATTTTCATTGATACACTACAAATTACGATATATTATAAGGTATTTTCAATGATACACTGCATATTACGTTATATTATAAGGTATTTTCAATGATAAACTACTACGTATTATAAGGTATTTTCAATGATACACTGCATATTACGTTATATTATAAGGTATTTTCATTGATAGACTAGAATTACCATATATTCTAAGGTATTTTCAATGATACACTGCATATTACGTTATATTATAAGGTATTTTCAATGATAAACTACTATATATTATAAGGTATTTTCAATGATACACTACAAATTACGTTATATCATAAGGTATTTTCAATGATACACTGCATATTACGTTATATGGGAAGGTATTTTCAATGATACACTGCATATTACGTTATATTATAAGGTATTTTCAATGATACACTGCATATTACGTTATATTATAAGGTATTTTCAATGATAAACTACTATATATTATAAGGTATTTTCAATGATACACTACAAATTACGTTATATCATAAGGTATTTTCAATGATACACTGCATATTACGTTATATGGGAAGGTATTTTCAATGATACACTGCATATTACGTTATATTATAAGGTATTTTCAATGATACACTGCATATTACGTTATATTATAAGGTATTTTCAATGATACACTGCATATTACGTTATATGAGAAGGTATTTTCATTGATACACTACAAATTACGTTATATTATAAGGTATTTTCAATGATACACTGCATATTACGTTATATGGGAAGGTATTTTCAATGATACACTGCATATTACGTTATATTAGAAGGTATTTTCAATGATACACTGCATATTACGTTATATTATAAGGTATTTTCAATGATACACTGCATATTACGTTATATTATAAGGTATTTTCAATGATACACTGCATATTACGTTATATCATAAGGTATTTTCAATGATACACTGCATATTACGTTATATGGGAAGGTATTTTCAATGATACACTGCATATTACGTTATATTATAAGGTATTTTCAATGATACACTGCATATTACGTTATATTATAAGGTATTTTCAATGATACACTGCATATTACGTTATATTATAAGGTGTTTTCAATGATACACTGCATATTTGGTTATATTATAAGGTATTTTCAAAGATACACTACAAATAACGATATATTATAAGGTATTTTCAATGATACACTGCATATTACGTTATATGAGAAGGTATTTTCATTGATACACTACAAATTACGTTATATTATAAGGTATTTTCAATGATACACTGCATATTACGTTATATGGGAAGGTATTTTCAATGATACACTGCATATTACGTTATATTAGAAGGTATTTTCAATGATACACTGCATATTACGTTATATTATAAGGTATTTTCAATGATACACTGCATATTACGTTATATTATAAGGTATTTTCAATGATACACTGCATATTACGTTATATCATAAGGTATTTTCAATGATACACTGCATATTACGTTATATGGGAAGGTATTTTCAATGATACACTGCATATTACGTTATATTATAAGGTATTTTCAATGATACACTGCATATTACGTTATATTATAAGGTATTTTCAATGATACACTGCATATTACGTTATATTATAAGGTATTTTCAATGATACACTGCATATTACGTTATATTATAAGGTATTTTCAATGATACACTGCATATTACGTTATATGAGAAGGTATTTTCATTGATACACTACAAATTACGTTATATTATAAGGTATTTTCAATGATACACTGCATATTACGTTATATTATAAGGTATTTTCAATGATACACTGCATATTACGTTATATTATAAGGTATTTTCAATGATACACTGCATATTACGTTATATTATAAGGTGTTTTCAATGATACACTGCATATTTGGTTATATTATAAGGTATTTTCAAAGATACACTACAAATAACGATATATTATAAGGTATTTTCAATGATACACTGCATATTACGTTATATGAGAAGGTATTTTCATTGATACACTACAAATTACGATATATTATAAGGTATTTTCAATGATACACTGCATATTACGTTATATTATAAGGTATTTTCAATGATACACTGCATATTACGTTATATTATAAGGTGTTTTCAATGATACACTGCATATTTGGTTATATTATAAGGTATTTTCAAAGATACACTACAAATAACGATATATTATAAGGTATTTTCAATGATACACTGCATATTACGTTATATGAGAAGGTATTTTCATTGATACACTACAAATTACGATATATTATAAGGTATTTTCAATGATACACTGCATATTACGTTATATTATAAGGTATTTTCAATGATAAACTACTACGTATTATAAGGTATTTTCAATGATACACTGCATATTACGTTATATTATAAGGTATTTTCATTGATAGACTAGAATTACCATATATTCTAAGGTATTTTCAATGATACACTGCATATTACGTTATATTATAAGGTATTTTCAATGATAAACTACTATATATTATAAGGTATTTTCAATGATACACTACAAATTACGTTATATCATAAGGTATTTTCAATGATACACTGCATATTACGTTATATGGGAAGGTATTTTCTATGATACACTGCATATTACGTTATATTATAAGGTATTTTCAATGATACACTGCATATTACGTTATATTATAAGGTATTTTCAATGATAAACTACTATATATTATAAGGTATTTTCAATGATACACTACAAATTACGTTATATCATAAGGTATTTTCAATGATACACTGCATATTACGTTATATGGGAAGGTATTTTCAATGATACACTGCATATTACGTTATATTATAAGGTATTTTCAATGATACACTGCATATTACGTTATATTATAAGGTATTTTCAATGATACACTGCATATTACGTTATATGAGAAGGTATTTTCATTGATACACTACAAATTACGTTATATTATAAGGTATTTTCAATGATACACTGCATATTACGTTATATGGGAAGGTATTTTCAATGATACACTGCATATTACGTTATATTAGAAGGTATTTTCAATGATACACTGCATATTACGTTATATTATAAGGTATTTTCAATGATACACTGCATATTACGTTATATTATAAGGTATTTTCAATGATACACTGCATATTACGTTATATCATAAGGTATTTTCAATGATACACTGCATATTACGTTATATGGGAAGGTATTTTCAATGATACACTGCATATTACGTTATATTATAAGGTATTTTCAATGATACACTGCATATTACGTTATATTATAAGGTATTTTCAATGATACACTACAAATTACGTTATATCATAAGGTATTTTCAATGATACACTGCATATTACGTTATATGGGAAGGTATTTTCAATGATACACTGCATATTACGTTATATTATAAGGTATTTTCAATGATACACTGCATATTACGTTATATTATAAGGTATTTTCAATGATACACTGCAAATTACGATATATTATAAGGTATTTTCAATGATACACTGCATATTACGTTATATTATAAGGTATTTTCAATGATAAACTACTACGTATTATAAGGTATTTTCAATGATACACTGCATATTACGTTATATTATAAGGTATTTTCATTGATAGACTAGAATTACCATATATTCTAAGGTATTTTCAATGATACACTGCATATTACGTTATATTATAAGGTATTTTCAATGATAAACTACTATATATTATAAGGTATTTTCAATGATACACTACAAATTACGTTATATCATAAGGTATTTTCAATGATACACTGCATATTACGTTATATGGGAAGGTATTTTCAATGATACACTGCATATTACGTTATATTATAAGGTATTTTCAATGATACACTGCATATTACGTTATATTATAAGGTATTTTCAATGATACACTGCAAATTACGATATATTATAAGGTATTTTCAATGATACACTGCATATTACGTTATATTATAAGGTATTTTCAATGATAAACTACTACGTATTATAAGGTATTTTCAATGATACACTGCATATTACGTTATATTATAAGGTATTTTCATTGATAGACTAGAATTACCATATATTCTAAGGTATTTTCAATGATACACTGCATATTACGTTATATTATAAGGTATTTTCAATGATAAACTACTATATATTATAAGGTATTTTCAATGATACACTACAAATTACGTTATATCATAAGGTATTTTCAATGATACACTGCATATTACGTTATATGGGAAGGTATTTTCAATGATACACTGCATATTACGTTATATTATAAGGTATTTTCAATGATACACTGCATATTACGTTATATTATAAGGTATTTTCAATGATAAACTACTATATATTATAAGGTATTTTCAATGATACACTACAAATTACGTTATATCATAAGGTATTTTCAATGATACACTGCATATTACGTTATATGGGAAGGTATTTTCAATGATACACTGCATATTACGTTATATTATAAGGTATTTTCAATGATACACTGCATATTACGTTATATTATAAGGTATTTTCAATGATACACTGCATATTACGTTATATTATAAGGTATTTTCAATGATGCACTGCATATTACGTTATACTATAAGGTATTTTCAATGATAAACTACTATATATTATAAGGTATTTTCAATGATACACTGCATATTACGTTATATTATAAGGTATTTTCAAAGATACACTACAAATTACGATATATTATAAGGTATTTTCAATGATGCACTGCATATTACGTTATACTATAAGGTATTTTCAATGATAAACTACTATATATTATAAGGTATTTTCAATGATACACTGCATATTACGTTATATTATAAGGTATTTTCAATGATACACTGCATATTACGTTATATGGGAAGGTATTTTCAATGATACACTGCATATTACGTTATATTATAAGGTGTTTTCAATGATACACTGCATATTACGTTATATTATAAGGTATTTTCAATGATACACTGCATATTACGTTATATTATAAGGTATTTTCAATGATAAATACCTCATAAGGTATTTTCAATGATACACTACAGATTACGTTATATCATAAGGTATTTTCAATGATACACTGCATATTACGTTATATTAGAAGGTATTTTCAATGATACACTGCATATTACGTTATATTATAAGGTATTTTCAATGATACACTGCATATTACGTTATATTATAAGGTATTTTCAATGATAAACTACTACGTATTATAAGGTATTTTCAATGATACACTGCATGTTACGTTATATTATAAGGTATTTTCAATGATACACAACAAATTACGTTATATCATAAGGTATTTTCAATGATACACTGCATATTACGTTATATTATAAGGTATTTTCAAAGATACACTACAAATAACGATATATTATAAGGTATTTTCAATGATACACTGCATATTACGTTATATGAGAAGGTATTTTCATTGATACACTACAAATTACGTTATATTATAAGGTATTTTCAATGATACACTGCATATTACGTTATATGGGAAGGTATTTTCAATGATACACTGCATATTACGTTATATTAGAAGGTATTTTCAATGATACACTGCATATTACGTTATATTATAAGGTATTTTCAATGATACACTGCATATTACGTTATATGGGAAGGTATTTTCAATGATACACTGCATATTACGTTATATTATAAGGTATTTTCAATGATACACTGCATATTACGTTATATTATAAGGTATTTTCAATGATACACTGCAAATTACGATATATTATAAGGTATTTTCAATGATACACTGCATATTACGTTATATTATAAGGTATTTTCAATGATAAACTACTACGTATTATAAGGTATTTTCAATGATACACTGCATATTACGTTATATTATAAGGTATTTTCATTGATAGACTAGAATTACCATATATTCTAAGGTATTTTCAATGATACACTGCATATTACGTTATATTATAAGGTATTTTCAATGATAAACTACTATATATTATAAGGTATTTTCAATGATACACTACAAATTACGTTATATCATAAGGTATTTTCAATGATACACTGCATATTACGTTATATGGGAAGGTATTTTCAATGATACACTGCATATTACGTTATATTATAAGGTATTTTCAATGATACACTGCATATTACGTTATATTATAAGGTATTTTCAATGATAAACTACTATATATTATAAGGTATTTTCAATAATACACTACAAATTACGTTATATCATAAGGTATTTTCAATGATACACTGCATATTACGTTATATGGGAAGGTATTTTCAATGATACACTGCATATTACGTTATATTATAAGGTATTTTCAATGATACACTGCATATTACGTTATATTATAAGGTATTTTCAATGATACACTGCATATTACGTTATATTATAAGGTATTTTCAATGATGCACTGCATATTACGTTATACTATAAGGTATTTTCAATGATAAACTACTATATATTATAAGGTATTTTCAATGATACACTGCATATTACGTTATGTTATAAGGTATTTTCAAAGATACACTACAAATTACGATATATTATAAGGTATTTTCAATGATGCACTGCATATTACGTTATACTATAAGGTATTTTCAATGATAAACTACTATATATTATAAGGTATTTTCAATGATACACTGCATATTACGTTATATTATAAGGTATTTTCAATGATACACTGCATATTACGTTATATGGGAAGGTATTTTCAATGATACACTGCATATTACGTTATATTATAAGGTGTTTTCAATGATACACTGCATATTACGTTATATTATAAGGTATTTTCAATGATACACTGCATATTACGTTATATTATAAGGTATTTTCAATGATAAACTACTATATATTATAAGGTATTTTCAATGATACACTACAAATTACGTTATATCATAAGGTATTTTCAATGATACACTGCATATTACGTTATATTAGAAGGTATTTTCAATGATACACTGCATATTACGTTATATTATAAGGTATTTTCAATGATACACTGCATATTACGTTATATTATAAGGTATTTTCAATGATAAACTACTACGTATTATAAGGTATTTTCAATGATACACTGCATGTTACGTTATATTATAAGGTATTTTCAATGATACACAACAAATTACGTTATATCATAAGGTATTTTCAATGATACACTGCATATTACGTTATATTATAAGGTATTTTCAAAGATACACTACAAATAACGATATATTATAAGGTATTTTCAATGATACACTGCATATTACGTTATATGAGAAGGTATTTTCATTGATACACTACAAATTACGTTATATTATAAGGTATTTTCAATGATACACTGCATATTACGTTATATGGGAAGGTATTTTCAATGATACACTGCATATTACGTTATATTAGAAGGTATTTTCAATGATACACTGCATATTACGTTATATTATAAGGTATTTTCAATGATACACTGCATATTACGTTATATGGGAAGGTATTTTCAATGATACACTGCATATTACGTTATATTATAAGGTATTTTCAATGATACACTGCATATTACGTTATATTATAAGGTATTTTCAATGATACACTGCATATTACGTTATATTATAAGGTGTTTTCAATGATACACTGCATATTTGGTTATATTATAAGGTATTTTCAAAGATACACTACAAATAACGATATATTATAAGGTATTTTCAATGATACACTGCATATTACGTTATATGAGAAGGTATTTTCATTGATACACTACAAATTACGTTATATTATAAGGTATTTTCAATGATACACTGCATATTACGTTATATGGGAAGGTATTTTCAATGATACACTGCATATTACGTTATATTAGAAGGTATTTTCAATGATACACTGCATATTACGTTATATTATAAGGTATTTTCAATGATACACTGCATATTACGTTATATGGGAAGGTATTTTCAATGATACACTGCATATTACGTTATATTATAAGGTATTTTCAATGATACACTGCATATTACGTTATATTATAAGGTATTTTCAATGATACACTGCATATTACGTTATATTATAAGGTGTTTTCAATGATACACTGCATATTTGGTTATATTATAAGGTATTTTCAAAGATACACTACAAATAACGATATATTATAAGGTATTTTCAATGATACACTGCATATTACGTTATATGAGAAGGTATTTTCATTGATACACTACAAATTACGATATATTATAAGGTATTTTCAATGATACACTGCATATTACGTTATATTATATGGTATTTTCAATGATACACTGCATATTACGTTATATTATAAGGTATTTTCAATGATACACTGCATATTACGTTATATTATAAGGTATTTTCAATGATACACTGCATATTACGTTATATTATAAGGTATTTTCAATGATACACTGCATATTACGTTTTATGGGAAGGTATTTTCAATGATACACTGCATATTACGTTATATTATAAGGTATTTTCAATGATACACTGCATATTACGTTATATTATAAGGTATTTTCAATGATACACTGCATATTACGTTATATTATAAGGTATTTTCAATGATAAACTACTATATATTATAAGGTATTTTCAATGATAAACTACTATATATTATAAGGTATTTTCAATGATAAACTACTACGTATTATAAGGTATTTTCAATGATACACTGCATATTACGTTATATTATAAGGTATTTTCAATGATAAACTACTACGTATTCTAAGGTACTTTCAATGATACACTGCATATTACGTTATATTATAAGGTATTTTCAATGATACACTGCATATTACGTTATATTGTAAGGTATTTTCAATGATACACTGCATATTACGTTATATTATAAGGTATTTTCAATGATACACTGCATATTACGTTATATTATAAGGTATTTTCAATGATACACTGCATATTACGTTATATTATAAGGTATTTTCAATGATACACTGCATATTACGTTATATGGGAAGGTATTTTCAATGATACACTGCATATTACGTTATATCATAAGGTATTTTCAATGATACACTGCATATTAAGTTATATTATAAGGTATTTTCATTGATAGACTAGAATTACCATATATTCTAAGGTATTTTCAATGATACACTGCATATTACGTTATATTATAAGGTATTTTCAACGATACACAGCATATTACGTTATATTATATGGTATTTTCAATGATACACTGCATATTACGTTATATTATAAGGTATTTTCAATGATACACTGCATATTACGTTATATTATAAGGTATTTTCAATGATACACTGCATATTACGTTATATTATAAGGTATTTTCAATGATACACTGCATATTACGTTATATGGGAAGGTATTTTCAATGATACACTGCATATTACGTTATATGGGAAGGTATTTTCAATGATACACTGCATATTACGTTATATTATAAGGTATTTTCAATGATACACTGCATATTACGTTATATTATAAGGTATTTTCAATGATACACTGCATATTACGTTATATTATAAGGTGTTTTCAATGATACACTGCATATTTGGTTATATTATAAGGTATTTTCAAAGATACACTACAAATAACGATATATTATAAGGTATTTTCAATGATACACTGCATATTACGTTATATGAGAAGGTATTTTCATTGATACACTACAAATTACGATATATTATAAGGTATTTTCAATGATACACTGCATATTACGTTATATTATAAGGTATTTTCAATGATAAACTACTACGTATTATAAGGTATTTTCAATGATACACTGCATATTACGTTATATTATAAGGTATTTTCATTGATAGACTAGAATTACCATATATTCTAAGGTATTTTCAATGATACACTGCATATTACGTTATATTATAAGGTATTTTCAATGATACACTGCATATTACGTTATATTATAAGGTATTTTCAATGATACACTGCATATTACGTTTTATGGGAAGGTATTTTCAATGATACACTGCATATTACGATATATTATAAGGTATTTTCATTGATAGACAAGAATTACCATATATTCTAAGGTATTTTCAATGATACACTGCATATTACGTTATACGGGAAGGTATTTTCAATGATACACTGCATATTACGTTATATTATAAGGTATTTTCAATGATACACTGCATATTACGTTATATTATAAGGTATTTTCAAAGATACACTACAAATAACGATATATTATAAGGTATTTTCAATGATACACTGCATATTACGTTATATGAGAAGGTATTTTCATTGATACACTACAAATTACGATATATTATAAGGT
Organism: Lasioglossum lativentre; assembly: GCA_916610255.1. Classification (NCBI taxonomy): domain Eukaryota; kingdom Metazoa; phylum Arthropoda; class Insecta; order Hymenoptera; family Halictidae; genus Lasioglossum; species Lasioglossum lativentre. Next base: position 40,596 of record CAKAJI010000274.1, read on the forward strand.
ATTTTCAATGATACACTGCATATTACGTTATATTATAAGGTATTTTCAATGATGCACTGCATATTACGTTATACTATAAGGTATTTTCAATGATAAACTACTATATATTATAAGGTATTTTCAATGATACACTGCATATTACGTTATGTTATAAGGTATTTTCAAAGATACACTACAAATTACGATATATTATAAGGTATTTTCAATGATGCACTGCATATTACGTTATACTATAAGGTATTTTCAATGATAAACTACTATATATTATAAGGTATTTTCAATGATACACTGCATATTACGTTATATTATAAGGTATTTTCAATGATACACTGCATATTACGTTATATGGGAAGGTATTTTCAATGATACACTGCATATTACGTTATATTATAAGGTGTTTTCAATGATACACTGCATATTACGTTATATTATAAGGTATTTTCAATGATACACTGCATATTACGTTATATTATAAGGTATTTTCAATGATAAACTACTATATATTATAAGGTATTTTCAATGATACACTACAAATTACGTTATATCATAAGGTATTTTCAATGATACACTGCATATTACGTTATATTAGAAGGTATTTTCAATGATACACTGCATATTACGTTATATTATAAGGTATTTTCAATGATACACTGCATATTACGTTATATTATAAGGTATTTTCAATGATAAACTACTACGTATTATAAGGTATTTTCAATGATACACTGCATGTTACGTTATATTATAAGGTATTTTCAATGATACACAACAAATTACGTTATATCATAAGGTATTTTCAATGATACACTGCATATTACGTTATATTATAAGGTATTTTCAAAGATACACTACAAATAACGATATATTATAAGGTATTTTCAATGATACACTGCATATTACGTTATATGAGAAGGTATTTTCATTGATACACTACAAATTACGTTATATTATAAGGTATTTTCAATGATACACTGCATATTACGTTATATGGGAAGGTATTTTCAATGATACACTGCATATTACGTTATATTAGAAGGTATTTTCAATGATACACTGCATATTACGTTATATTATAAGGTATTTTCAATGATACACTGCATATTACGTTATATGGGAAGGTATTTTCAATGATACACTGCATATTACGTTATATTATAAGGTATTTTCAATGATACACTGCATATTACGTTATATTATAAGGTATTTTCAATGATACACTGCATATTACGTTATATTATAAGGTGTTTTCAATGATACACTGCATATTTGGTTATATTATAAGGTATTTTCAAAGATACACTACAAATAACGATATATTATAAGGTATTTTCAATGATACACTGCATATTACGTTATATGAGAAGGTATTTTCATTGATACACTACAAATTACGATATATTATAAGGTATTTTCAATGATACACTGCATATTACGTTATATTATAAGGTATTTTCAATGATAAACTACTACGTATTATAAGGTATTTTCAATGATACACTGCATATTACGTTATATTATAAGGTATTTTCATTGATAGACTAGAATTACCATATATTCTAAGGTATTTTCATTGATACACTGCATATTACGTTATATTATAAGGTATTTTCAATGATAAACTACTATATATTATAAGGTATTTTCAATGATACACTACAAATTACGTTATATCATAAGGTATTTTCAATGATACACTGCATATTACGGTATATCATAAGGTATTTTCAATGATACACTGCATATTAAGTTATATTATAAGGTATTTTCAATGATACACTGCATATTACGTTATATTATAAGGTATTTTCAATGATACACTGCATATTACGTTATATTATAAGGTATTTTCATTGATAGACAAGAATTACCGTATATTCTAAGGTATTTTCAATGATACACTGCATATTACGTTATATTATAAGGTATTTTCAATGATACACTGCATATTACGTTATATGGGAAGGTATTTTCAATGATACACTGCATATTACGTTATATTATAAGGTATTTTCAATGATACACTGCATATTACGTTATATTATATGGTATTTTCAATGATACACTGCATATTACGTTATATTATAAGGTATTTTCAATGATACACTGCATATTACGTTATATTATAAGGTATTTTTCAATGATACACTGCATATTACGTTATATTATAAGGTATTTTCAATGATACACTGCATATTACGTTATATGGGAAGGTATTTTCAATGATACACTGCATATTACGATATATTATAAGGTATTTTCATTGATAGACAAGAATTACCATATATTCTAAGGTATTTTCAATGATACACTGCATATTACGTTATACGGGAAGGTATTTTCAATGATACACTGCATATTACGTTATATTATAAGGTATTTTCAATGATACACTGCATATTACGTTATATTATAAGGTATTTTCAAAGATACACTACAAATAACGATATATTATAAGGTATTTTCAATGATACACTGCATATTACGTTATATGAGAAGGTATTTTCATTGATACACTACAAATTACGATATATTATAAGGTATTTTCAATGATACACTGCATATTACGTTATATTATAAGGTATTTTCAATGATGCACTGCATATTACGTTATACTATAAGGTATTTTCAATGATAAACTACTATATATTATAAGGTATTTTCAATGATACACTGCATATTACGTTATGTTATAAGGTATTTTCAAAGATACACTACAAATTACGATATATTATAAGGTATTTTCAATGATGCACTGCATATTACGTTATACTATAAGGTATTTTCAATGATAAACTACTATATATTATAAGGTATTTTCAATGATACACTGCATATTACGTTATATTATAAGGTATTTTCAATGATACACTGCATATTACGTTATATGGGAAGGTATTTTCAATGATACACTGCATATTACGTTATATTATAAGGTGTTTTCAATGATACACTGCATATTACGTTATATTATAAGGTATTTTCAATGATACACTGCATATTACGTTATATTATAAGGTATTTTCAATGATAAACTACTATATATTATAAGGTATTTTCAATGATACACTACAAATTACGTTATATCATAAGGTATTTTCAATGATACACTGCATATTACGTTATATTAGAAGGTATTTTCAATGATACACTGCATATTACGTTATATTATAAGGTATTTTCAATGATACACTGCATATTACGTTATATTATAAGGTATTTTCAATGATAAACTACTACGTATTATAAGGTATTTTCAATGATACACTGCATGTTACGTTATATTATAAGGTATTTTCAATGATACACAACAAATTACGTTATATCATAAGGTATTTTCAATGATACACTGCATATTACGTTATATTATAAGGTATTTTCAAAGATACACTACAAATAACGATATATTATAAGGTATTTTCAATGATACACTGCATATTACGTTATATGAGAAGGTATTTTCATTGATACACTACAAATTACGTTATATTATAAGGTATTTTCAATGATACACTGCATATTACGTTATATGGGAAGGTATTTTCAATGATACACTGCATATTACGTTATATTAGAAGGTATTTTCAATGATACACTGCATATTACGTTATATTATAAGGTATTTTCAATGATACACTGCATATTACGTTATATGGGAAGGTATTTTCAATGATACACTGCATATTACGTTATATTATAAGGTATTTTCAATGATACACTGCATATTACGTTATATTATAAGGTATTTTCAATGATACACTGCATATTACGTTATATTATAAGGTGTTTTCAATGATACACTGCATATTTGGTTATATTATAAGGTATTTTCAAAGATACACTACAAATAACGATATATTATAAGGTATTTTCAATGATACACTGCATATTACGTTATATGAGAAGGTATTTTCATTGATACACTACAAATTACGATATATTATAAGGTACTTTTCAATGATACACTGCATATTACGTTATATTATAAGGTATTTTCAATGATAAACTACTACGTATTATAAGGTATTTTCAATGATACACTGCATATTACGTTATATTATAAGGTATTTTCATTGATAGACTAGAATTACCATATATTCTAAGGTATTTTCAATGATACACTGCATATTACGTTATATTATAAGGTATTTTCAATGATAAACTACTATATATTATAAGGTATTTTCAATGATACACTACAAATTACGTTATATCATAAGGTATTTTCAATGATACACTGCATATTACGGTATAT
>CAKAJI010000275.1:0-92303 GCA_916610255.1 Lasioglossum lativentre
AAACAATGAAAATTAATGTTAAATTAGTCTATTTTACGTGCTCATAACTCAAAACCGAGTGGTGTGCGCGGTCTGGGACATCGTATTTAGTATTTTCTCGATGAAATGTACAGGATAAGATATGTAACAATCGAAAATCTGTGGGTTCGGGAGGAAAAGTTTACCCGTATTTTGCACTTACGTCAGTATAAATGTTGTAGGTACTCTTACATTTTTGGAACGACCTGTAGATTCACAAACCCGAACGAAGCCCTTGTTCTTGTTTCAATCTATTCACAAGCTGATAAAGAATTGTGTAAATTAATCCTTGTATGATGAACGTATGCGTTTCAGATCGCCCCACATTTTTGAAATGTCCTGTACGCCAATCACGAACCAAGCGCTTATATTTTCTCAACGTGTTCATAAGCGGACGAACAAACTTTTGCTCTGTTCCCACTCCAAAAAAAACACACGTTCCACACGGTCCCACATTTCATGATCACCCTGTACACGAACACACTCGCGCACAGTTCCAAAACATGGAGTTTCACTGGTATCGGCCGCCCGCAGATTAGCTGGGATTCAAATTCAATAAAACAACGACGCGAAGTTTGACAACCGATTCTGAAAAACGTGCGGGGGGCGAAACAGAGGGGGGACGCCGAGTATCACAGAGGTCGTCGTCGCGTTGATTCACGCGGCAACACAGAGTCGTCAAAAAGTGTCATTGAAACGCGTCGATAAAGGTTGGATTGTCCTGGCGGTCCCATGAAAATCGAAATAACCGTCCGTTGCATTGTCGAGGCGCGTGGATCTCGAAATACACAACGACAGACGAGGTGGGGAGAGGGATTCAATAAGCGTCCATTTTGGTTCTGTCAGAGCAGCCATCGTTACAAGGAGATACCCGGTCCGAGACGACCGGGGGAAATCTCGCCGGGAAACGTTTCGAGGCTAGCAAGCTCGATTGAGTTATGGCTAGTTACCTGTGCGCTCGGAAGAGACCGTTGAGCGGAAAAAAATAAAAAGGAATAGGGGGTTCCCCTCCCCCGGTTTTTACCCCTCTTTTTATGCCAGCGTGGACGAGCTTCCAGCTCGCTCTCTATCGGTGGGAATTTGCGAAAAGCTCTCCGCTGCCGAAGTACAAGCTTCTGAAACTACCGTTAGCTCCCGCAGCTGCACAGGATTTATGGGGCTCGACTCCACGGAAATTCGCAACACGCCCCGAAAGCCTGTTTTTCATAGGGAAATTTCGTTGTTCGCGGCCGCGGCCACCAATCGATCGGACACCCCGGTCCTGCTAATCGCTTCCAGTCCCACGGAACTTCAGACATCGACGGGATTAGGGGCGCGCCGGTTAGTTATGCGGACGACGCGCCGCTCTGCCCGCTGAAATCCCTTTGTTTCTGCTGTATTTTAACCAGCGGACCTCCCGAGAGATGGCCCGGGCGCTACGGGACCCTTTGGAAACCTGGGAACACTATTCGAAGCACCCGTAAACAAACATTCTGGTCATTCGTGAAAAAATCTTGTCCGAAAAATTGTGTCCAGCTTCGAAAATTAATAGCGTGTACCTCTATTTCTATCAGTGTGCACCAAGAAAACATATTTGAAGGATGTATAATACCCTCGTGAAAAATATTAATGCTGAAATTGAACACTGTGCACTGGGAACAATTTTACAAAAATATATTTTTATGAGCAGTGTGATGTCTTTTGACCCAAAATCTTGAAAGCATTGGACGAAAGCTTGGTCACTGTCGCTTTTTCCATTGTCCTCGACTTCCTCAAGAACCTTGCAGCAAAAAAAAAATAATGGCACGTGAATAGGTCGATTCTCAGTTCGAGACCAGTGAAACGTCTGGAGGTCATAAATTATCTTCGAGTCGCCCGTGTGTATCGTAGCGTGTTTTTCTACCGTGTCGGGTTCGACCTTCCAGGCAAATCACTATCGTTCGGACCGCAGTTGCGAGCGCGTCTCTAAACGTTCACGGATTCATAGAATTTTCTATAAGCTGCTCTCGTATTTATCTTTTAATTCTGGCAAGCATCGGGAAACGAGGCTAACAATGGCTCCATCGGTATTGCGATCGCGTGTGCTCGAACATGTTATTTGTGCGCTAATGCAAGTGGCGATATCACGGCCGTTCTTATTATTCGTATTATTAGCGCGTATCTGTGTCGTGTCTACCGGTGTATAATCGCGTATTCTGAAATTAATGGAATAAAGAACGGGGTGGGAAAGTGAGCGTTGATGATGGACACATTGGAACGGGACAATTTTGCGTGACGCGAACGAAAGCAGCAATGCGGCATGATTAACGAGCCGGGGAGAAAAGTATGCGAGCTGGTCGGTAAGTAAATACTCTACTGTTTTTATTTGTGATAGTACGCGGGAATCGAATGTTCTCGGTTAATGAATTTTGGAAATGTCGTGTATATAATTTAATATTGTTAGAGTCTATGTTGGTTCAGTTAATTAATGAATTTTTTGAAGTTGTGACATTTATCACACTCCGAAGATGATCGTGTATCTATACTATTATTGCCAGCTCAAATAGAAAAGGTTCTATAATCTTGTCTAGAACGAACATTATTGACTTGCACTACTTAAAATGCATATTCAAATGTTGAGAAAGCAATACAGTTGCGTTTGTACAACAATTCTCTGCACTCTCTCATAATTATACCGCTCACAGTCTTCCAATAGTAATCCTGGGACTCGGGAACTAACTTGTAGACAACATCGCGGAGCTATACTACTTAGATAGATCAAACAACATAATTTCAGTAAAATACTCCCTGGAGCAGGTTCCTGAAACGTATTACTGACTTCCATTGGTGAAGTCCTACGTGTAAACAACCAAAAAACAATTCAGTACTCTCCTGAGACCCATACTACTTAGGCCATGTATTCAAATTTTTTAAAGTCCAGTGCGATTGTTTGTAAACGAGAATTAGTTTCATTCTCGCCCAATTACGCTGTCTACAGTCTCCTAACAGTGATTATGTACTCGGGGACAACCGTGTAGGTAACATAATCGAGCTCCACTACTTAAACAGATCAAAACCTGCAATTTCCCTAAATCATTCCCGAAAGCAGCTTAACGGCACGCATTAGCACCTTCCACAATTCACCCTACGCCTCCAGAAAATAATATGCAACACAGTATCCTGGCACGACAACATTCCGCCGATATAATCGAGCCGTACTACTAGAACCAGGCTGCCTCCGCGATTTCATCGCAATGCAGCAATTACCAATAATATCGATCCGTTCGATTGAGGCCGGCATTTCCGAAATCCGTCCTGCCAATCCCCGAGATCCCATCTCCCGAGGAGATCATCCCGTCAAAGATCGATCGATCGGACCAATAGCATATTCGCCGCGCCATTTTCCCCGAGAGCCGAAAACTTTCTTGGAAACAATTCCCTGAGACAGAATGCGGTTTCGTGAGGCGGTCCCTCGGCGAATCGATAGCAGTCTGGAGAAGGGGTGGGAGGTGGGGGGAGGGCGCGAGGGTGTCTGGCCGCCAAAAAATTGCTCGCATAAATTGCAACTTCACCGCCAAGCGATTCGTAAGCTGTCCGGGCCACGTTCCGGCCAAGTTGAAATAATAATCGAGGCCGACGGTAAACATTCCGGTGTTCGTCGCGACGACAATGGGACAAAACGGGTGTTCAAGGTACAGGAGGGTCGGGTAGGGTACAGGACGGGTTAATAACGACGTCGCGCCGGTGGAAACACATTAAAGCTGTGAAGGTAGCAAAAGGGTGGCGTCCTGTCGCGGCCGACCTTTATCGAGCCGGTAATATCGGGCCGCGATAAATTTCCCTGTATCTGTGAGAAATTCTCCAGGTGGTCCCACATCACCCCCCCCCCTATCAACCACCCTTTCAGGGGGCACGATTTAACGAGGATGAGCGCCGAGCGTCGCGAACCTTATAAATTCCCGGCAAAGAATGGGGCCGATGACGAGGAACTGGCGTTCTAACCGGGATCGAGTGGATCCACCGGGAAAATGGATGCTGCGACGGGATCCTACAAGGACACCCAACCACCCCTCCTGCCCCTAACGACGCTTTTCTTCCCCTGAAATTTGATTCCTACCCAGGAATCAGGTCGCGCCTCTCGATACAGCTACTCGGGGAACGAGAGCTTTGTTCGACGGCTACGATCGTCCCTATTCCAGACTGTTGCCTTGCTTGTTTTTTAACGGGACGACGATCATTTATGCTAGAACGAGTGCGAATTAAGGCTGGCAGCTATCTGCTCAGTGTGAATCGCGAATTGGGAATCGTTCGACTGTGAGTTCCGCGAATTTTAGAAGTTAGTGAGCATATTTATGACGACTGCGAGATTGTGGATTATTCTGGAGGAAGACATTTTTTAATTGTTCGTAGCAAGTTGCAATTTTTAATTGGTAGGCCTTTGTAACTGTCAGGTGATTGATAATTGTGCTCGTTGTGGAAGATTTTGTCTCATTCGTGACGAGAGGAGAAGACATTTCTTAATTGGTTTTTGACATAAAAATTTAAAGCGCATAAAAATACCACTTATAAAATGAATCACAGTCCGATCATTTAAAGTAACACATTTAAAACACGTTTATAATTAATTTGAGACTGTTACTAACTCGTACGTGCAACTCGGGATAAAAACTAAATAAGGAGAATACGTTGGCAAACCACTGTCTGCACTGTAGACAGATTTAGCTAGGAATATTCGTGCTATTACTCCATGGGATCCGGTATGAATTAAGGATTTCAATTCGAAGACTGAATTACCGTCTATCAAATCACGGCGATATTTCTGGGAGTTTGCGGGGGCCGAGCAAAAAGTGTCGGTGAAGATCGATCCTACTCGGTAAGAGAAAAGGAGGAAGAGAAATGGCCGAGCGAAGGTAACCGGATAGCCCGGCGATAGAAGGAGGAGATCGCGTTTTATAGTAATGAGTAAATGTATCTTCCCCGGCGGAATATTGACGCATAAAAGACTGGTGGCCGGCCAATGTACTAATTGCTGGTTGCCTCGACCGTTCCAATCGACCGCCGAAGTAATACCGGTATCCCGATCCAACTAATTACCCGGCCGGTCCATTAGTGCAATTGCTGGCCGGCACAATATCCAAACATTACTAGGATATCAGAGACTGTTTGCCGGGGAATTAGACGTCCATCCGTGACGTTTATCACCGATACGACGAATACGTGTCCTGCTGTTTATCTTAATCAAAATCTCCCTACGTGACCGCCAAAGAACCTATTGTCCTCAGAAAACCGTACACCATCCCACTGTACCTCCTTCGAGACGAAACGTCTTTCTTCATTTTCTTATATCTATTTGGATGTTATTGTTAGTACATGTTTACATTTTTTAATTTTGATTACAATTATTTTGCAGTGTAAACGATACATGTACAAAATATTTTCAACGACATTGCACCAGTAACATTAGAATACCCTCACTTGTTTAATACCACTCCGATTTTTATTACGGCCCTACAGTCTCCACTCTCGTTCCAAAGTTTTTTAGTAGAATAATTCCAGTACATGCCCATGCGCGAACATTTTTTTTAATGGTATTGGTACAGCAGTAATGTTATTACAAATGGTCAAATTCGGTCGGAATGTTGATTTTCGTACGTCAACAGCGGTTTTATTAAAGCATGAATTTTGTTTTGTTAATAAACGATGATAGTAGATGAATATAATCTACGCAATGTATGCGATTAAACAATGAAACGAAACGGACAGTTGTGTGACCGGTTAGGTTACCGTTGCGGAGAGATATTCCGAGTAATATTTCAGGGTGGCGGGAGCCCTATCGGCGATTCCGTCGGAAAGTTTTGTCGCGGCAAAAGAAATATTAAACGCGACGGGGACATCAGTATCAGATTTACATCGCATTACGTTGACGACGATGCGTCTTCCCGAAGTTGAGACCTATTTGTTCGCAGTCGGAAGACACATTGTCCGAGTTGGGGGATACGTCTTCCACGAGCCGGAAGTTTTCCCCTCAGGAGCGCAATCTCGCCATAAGTTACCGGTATAAATTTTGAATTGTTTTCAAAGTATCATGGCCCCCTGATAAATAATTCCGCGGGCGGAATGTTCATGGCGAACGTTGAACAATCGCGACGGTGCGGAGAAAGAGAGAGAGAGAGAGAGAGAGAGAGTGAGAGAAAAAGAGAGAGAGAGAGAGAGAGGGGGCGATGCCGAAGCGTTTCCGAGAGGATCCGGAACAGATTTCCAGCGTTAAAATTTCATTTGCAAATGAACAGGGGTGTGTTGTTGCCGGTTGCTTTGAATTAATTAGCGGAAAACGGGGGCGGCACGGCGCGGCGCGGCGCGGCGCGGCGGCGTGTTGTCGCGATCATCAGCACCCGATCCCAATTAAATTTCCGGGCCGCGCGAGATCGGGTTCGTCGATGGGAGTATGCCATTATAAAAAATAATGAAAACAGACCCGTGTCGGATAAAAAACACGTTGTAACGAGTAGATGCGAAATCCGTGTACCGAATTTTCGACGCTGCCGATTTATGTTCAGCAAGAATTTCCTTCGAGTACATTACTATATCTCGCGAATACTGCCCCGGTTTTTATCACCGTTCCACCGAACTCGGGAGAAACGAGATCGAAAAAAAACACTGATTCGTCAGAAAAAAAAACAAGAATGGACGGTGTTTTTTTTATTCGGCGAGGGAAGATTTCGCGCGAAAACTTTAAATCCAGTCGATGATTCCGCGGCGATGGTTTTTGGTAGCCACCGGGAAACACCTTTAAAAATCTATGCAGCCCGGCCGGATGCTCGTTGTAAATATAACCGGCTCGGGGAAACTTTACAACATCGGGCCGGGAGAGAGCGAGCGTTAAAGTTTTATCGGGCCGCCGACAGAGGGATGAAGAGAAAATTAGAAAATATTAAGCTTCGTTTCATAACTGCGAGAAGTTCGCCGGAGCGGTCTCTCATTTGTATGCATTTTAATTATCCGCGCTTCCCGGCGAATACGCGATACTGTCTTTGAAACGATTTGTCTTGATGATGGATCGACGGTATTTATTTCCAGCGATGGAATCGCGTTTGAACGCTATGCTACTTGAACCCGGAACCCTCTGACGTTGCATAACTTATATTCATCGAACGGTTCGATGTTTCTCGTTGGGGCCGTTTAAGGTTACATTGGGGCCGAAATTATTGACTGGTACTACTGAAATTTACACTGGAACGGTATTGTTTTAACTGATATACATTACAGATATGATTACAATTCATATTAATGATCCATACTATTATTGGGTTACTGCGATTAAATATTGATGTACACTACTTAAAAACAGCTAAACCGCATATTGCCAGGCATCCGAGCGATCGAAATGTAATGCATCAGCCTCGGCCAGTATAATATGAGTTTGTTATCGCTGGTAGTTGGACAATGAGTCTTTCACATTTTAAATAATATTTCATCCGTGAAAACAGTAGATTTGTTCGCGCGGAGACGAAAGAATCCCTCGCGACAATCCGATTTAAATTTATGAGCTGTTCATCAGGCGCGCACCGTTCGTTTGCGTTTTGTTAACCGAACGGGGGGAGGAGGAGAGTACTAGCCTCCCCCGGATTTTCATCCGGGGTAGGAACACCTTCGCGTCGTCCCGGAATAATCGATGAGTCGATCGGTGTGGAAGGGAGGGATAGAGACGGGCAAATAGCTACGTCCTCGGGTTATGACATCGTTCCGGCCTTACGACCTTCCGCCACTTCCGTCGTAATACCTTCAACTCATCTTAGCGAGTCCCCGGCTACGTTCCTTACAACTGCGAGACCCGTAATCGTGAAAACTGTTGAAGCGAGGGGCGATGAGAGATGAGGGACGAGGGATAAGGGAATTGTGCTAAAAGAACGCGCCCGCCGCGGGATTAACAGTTCCAAAAGGCTGATAGATTTTTCTCATTGGCGTCGGAGTGGTTGTTCCTTTTTTTTTTATAGTGATTGAAAGTCTGTCAGGGCAATGCGTGTTAGGGGGTGTCGCGCCGGGAGACTACGCGTGGGTTGGGAAAGCGAGAAGGTGTCTGAAAAGCCCTGATTGCCTTATTGATTCGTTGAATCGACTGGAAGGTTCTTATGGGAATAGTCGGGGAGCAGTTCGAGACGCTGCGCGCTGGTGGAACGGGGTCAATTCAATGTGGCCTCTGACGACGACGTCGCGAATATTGTTGACCCGAACTACCAAGAACCCCGGGGAAACTGTGCGATCTCGGCAGACCACCAGGTTTCCCTGGCTTCTCTGTATCAATCGAAATTGATGAGTACAAGCTACTGATCCCTCTTTTTTGTCTGTGACCATCACCTTTGACCCGGCTTTTTGCGTAAATCAAGTCCAGTCCCGATGTCCTCTCTCTCTCTTTCTCTGTCCCCGGTCAGTGAGGGAATTACATTTTGTCCCTCCGGGATATCGTGTAGAAGCCACGCAGCGGCGAAGAGCTTTCCCGGTATCGTAAAAGGGGGAACGTTACGACATTTTTATACGACGTGGTCAAGCCCATATCTTATCCGGCGCGCGAGGGTGGGCCGGTTTCAAAAAGGAAACGTCGATACAGAAACCAGTAACGTCGGCGGAGGGTCGACCGGGGAAAAGTAACGGCCGACCGTTGGATTCTCCGTTAAGCGAAAAACGAGGCCGTAGAATCCTGTTATTGCTTTCGTGCGATATCAAGGATTCAGATTGATTCGAAGTTACAACCCCCGCTGGACCTACGGCTCCTCCCTTCTTTTTTCCTTCTCTCTCTATGTCTGTCTGCCCTCTATCCGTGTCGTTATTGCTTCTTACTCTGGCCTTCGCGCCACGTCGGCCCTCGCGCACGGTATGTAACGCTTTCTCCCTATTTCTCCCCCATTTCTCCGAGGATTTATCGCCGCCAATTTGTTTCCTTTCCAACCGGCGCCGCGTCCGTGGGGGGTGATTTTGTCAATGCTAACGTCTGATCGCCAAGAACTACAGTGTTTTCGAATAAATTACCCCGGGATCACGATGCACCCCGAAAATCTGCAAGAAGCTCTCTCTCTCTCTCAATCCCCCCCCCCCCCCCCGCCCCGGAAAGAAAATGTAAGGGAGACCGGTGTTTCATTACTCATTCAAAATCGTGGCAAATAAAACTCAGCCAGGTTAACCCTCTTCTTATCGTTTGCAATAACTCTGCTGTTTGATGGACTGGAGGTTGAAAGATTCTACCCTCGGCTACGAATTATTTGATTCTACTTGGCCGACCTCCCGCAGGCTTGCTCTACTTGCGCAGAATCCGCCGATCAGCTTCTTTCTACTTGGCGGGGCTCGAGATTGATTTATATTTCTTGTCCGGTCAATTGTATATCTGTTATATCTATGGATTCACAGCTCGAGTTACTCTATTTGCACGCTGAATTATAGATTTGTACTACTTGTTGGATTAATGGTTGATTGTTTACTACTCGCCGGCTGAATGCATGACTTTTACTACTTGTTGACTCAATCGGAGAGACACTACTGGTCAACCCAATGACTGACTTTTTGCCTCTAGTTGACTATCTCTACCTGCATCCTCAACGGTTGAGTCAGACTACTGTGTCTGTCAAATTACGACCTATTTCACTTGAAGAATGGCGAATGGCAGGAAATAGCTTTCACAGGGAGTCGAAATAGCACTCAAACAGTGTGCGAACCGTCATAAAACTACCCTCGGTGTTTCACCCCAACGACGAGAACTACGTAAGATAGCGCCTTTATTTCTCGTCCCGCTCAAAGTGCTGCGTAAGCAGCGACGAAAGCAGAGACTAATACGATTATATATATTTTTTTGAGTCTCCTGAAAGCCTGATGGACGTAGAACAGTGCCAGGGGCACGCGGGCTGTTTATTTATGTAACAAACCCATTTATTTCTTTGCAGCTTGGAGGGTGTTTCCCGAAGGAGAGGAAATTTCTGGTTAGCTACCTATTTCTCACAAAAAAGGCTACTCTGAACCGTCGCAGAATCTGTGTCGCACTCCTCTCCCTGTGCACCGTTTTTCCCGTGATGTTCGGACGTCGCTCGGGGACATTATGAATATCATTATCATCCCTTTCCGGGCTTTCAAAGAGTCGGAGGTTGCTCGATGACGATTCCTAATTCAACTGCAAAGGCCGAGAGAACCAACCGACCCTTGTTCCGCGCCTTTTCGGATGTCGTCGCGTTAGCAAAGGTAGCCGGGGGACATCGTCGTCGACGTCACCGGAACATCCCCCCGAAACCGGTTCGTGGATGCACTCTCTGATTCGCCGGCCGAATAGTCGCGAGCTAGCGCGTTCCGTGACTTATTAGTATGCTATCCTGGAAACGCAGCAGCCCCCGTAGGAAGCAAAATGAACAAGGAAATGACGAAAATAAATTTCAACCCCTGCCGCAGGGTGAGGGGGGTGACGTGGCCGGGGACCAGGGCTGTTCCCCCGGCCCCGTTTGAAAGCGTAGCTCTCTTAAGGGACAACGATTTTCTCGAAATTAACAGAGGGGAGGAAGTCGGCGCGCCTTTGTTTCCGAGCGCGGCGTTCTCAGCTGGCAACGTAATGCTCGAAAGTTGTGACTGCCACCTTTTGTAAACCTCGGGCCCTCTCCCTACCTCTCTCACTGTCGACGAATACTGCTTCACGAACGACAACGGCCATCCTGCCGACGTGGACGCAAATTGAGTGGAGAACGCAAAATACAACGACCCCTCAGCGGTAAAATTGAATAAAAGTCATTTAAAGCCTCTCTGGAGGGTGAGATGGAGCCCTGATGTGCACTCAAAAATTAACGACATTCGTTGAAATTTGGTACAAAATTCAGAACACACTGAATACACTGTGTATAGGGTTCAAATTGAGTGGTAGATAGTTTTAGTGCTCGTAAGGGTAAAATAGAGCTCCGATAAGAAATCATATATTCATGAGAGTGAGATAGAGCCCTAGCAAAGCCTTTTAAAATGGAATATGCTCATCAATATAAAATGGAAATTTCAGAGCACCCTGAATATTTAATTTGTCCAGTTAAAATCAAAGCTGTAGTCTTCTTCCTTCTTTGAGGGCGAAATAGAGCTCCGATTAGAACTAAAATCCAAAATATATATTTTTGAGCGTGAACCTTGACAGAGCCCTCTAAGATGGAATACGCTCGCCAAAGTAGACCGAAAATAGCAGAGTGTCTTGAATCCCTAGTTTGCCCAGTTGAAATCGAACGCCAGTGTCTTCCCCTTCTTCATGGAATGAAATATAGCTCCGACCAGAACTGTAAGCCGAAGCATATATTTTTGAGGTCGAGAACGAACCCTGATAGAGCCCCCCAAAATAGACTGAAAATTGCAGAGCCCGCCTAATCCCTAGTTTGTTCGGTTAAAATTGAACGACAGCGTCTTTTCCCCTCTTCTCAGAGTGAAATCGAGCCCCTAACTCTACGATAGGATATATCGATCGGTTACTCCTCGAGATGAATCTCTGTAAAAGCTACAGGGGGCCGAACTTCGCAAAGAATTTGGCCGACCAGGTTACAGAACAGTCGACTCATTTATTGACCTTTACCACTTAAAGGCGAAACTTCATCGCGTTTCAGCGAGTTCCCGTGAATAACTCGTTTGTAAAAGTTCCAGTTATTCAATTCTACATTCGAACACTTCAACTTTTGCACGGCTAGGCGGAGCTGGTCTTTGGCACCGGGAATAGTTGCCGAAGTCGTCGACCGATACTACTTGGAAACTTCGTTGCCAGTAATAATCAGTGAGATCATTCCGACATAAATCCAGCGCTCCGTCGCACCCCGGGTTCAAGTATCAATTTCGCTGCAGAAAATTCTGAATTTTCTCGCAGATTCAGCCCGGAGATCGTTGACTGTTGTCGAGTGAAACGTGGCGGCAAGTTCGCGCGTCCAATTACGGAACTGTTGGACATCAACTATTAGCTCGCAGGTTCCGCGCGACAATTTTCGCGATTCTTACTTTTCTCGCGGGTGTAAACATTTCTCTTCGTAAAGCGTCTGGTGTACTTTTGGCCGTCATCGATTGATAATTAAATATCGTAAGTAGCCTTCGAATTAATCTATCGGGCGAAACGCGGCCGGGACATTGATGAATAGTCGGCGCATATTCGACGACACACGCTCACAGGCGCGCCCGACCCGTCACGAACGTGTTAATTGCCTTAATCCAGTATTCGCTTGTATCTATATCACTGACGGCCGGAAGATAAATTACAGCCACGTCATTTCGCCGGCAATCACGCGAATACTATTTCCGTGATCGAACAGGCCCCCGGTGCGTGTTTCCGGCGGTGGTCCTCGCGCGCGCGCGGCACGCGAAAAATAATACTGACCGATCGGCGTGCTGCGCCGTCTCGTTTGCATGCGATTTATTCCTCAATTTTTGACCGATGAACGCCGACGCGCCTCTCGCCTGTTTTGAATATGCAACGGAAGGACTCTGCAATTGCACCGACGAAAAAAAGGATTAAAAAATCCTATCTGTTGCCTCTTTAAATTTCAATGAAACGAAATTGCAACGCGCAACCCGTAGGAAAAACGAGAGAGAACTCTCTCCCTCTCTCTCTTTCTCTCTCTCTCTCCCTCTCTCTCCCTCTCTCAATTCGCGCTCAAGTAACCCAGCGAATAAAAACTCGCGTCCCGAAACGCGACGCGCGGAGCTTTTTCACGGGGACACGCTTAATCTCAGATCCACCGGGAAGAAAAGTGAATCCTTTGCTTCGCTACGAGCGTCCTCTCCTGTCTCCTACATCCTGTCCCTTTTTAGCCACCTGTAGCGACGGGTTTAAGTTGCGGATTAGAACGAACAACTCGATTCTCGCGCGATCTCCACTCGAGTTCCGTGAAGAAACGCCTTCTGCTGCGAACTCGGAAAATTCTGAACTGCCCCGGGAAGCTGAAAAGTTCCGTTCTACCTTTCGAAAAGTTCCGTTCAATCGACGATCGAAATCGTGAAACTGCGTTGCTACGTTCTCGAAGGAAAGTAACACCGAAGACGGTATCGAACCATTGATACGGGCGAAACAGAGGCAAGAACTCGTAACGGACACGGAGAATCTTCGCCCCTTCCGTTCTATCGCGACCGCCTCCGCTTTTTCCCATCCATTTTGCAACCGTCCCCGCACAATCCCTCGACCTCACCTTCTTACTGTCCTCGCCGTTTCCCTCCGGCGCTCCACCGCAGAGAAAAATCCCTTTGCGGGGGTGGCCGCGACGGAAAACCCTGTCCCGAGGTTTGTCACGGCCCCGGGAAGGAAAAACGCCGGCCGGCTTTATGACTGCTATCCGTCCTACCCGCCAGATAACGAGTAAATTAAAACGCACCCCCTTTCGTCGGTCCCTCGCAGCTCGTAATTCCCTCTCGCGGAACTCTGCTTTGACTTGCTGCCGCCTGTCGACGCTGTTCGAGCGATTTATCGCTGGCCAAAAACTATAGTTCTGAAACCCTTTTATGGCGCTCGGTTTTTACTAAAAATATAATCCGGGATGGTTGTACGTTAAATTTTTCGAATCCTTAAAAGTTGAGATAAAAATCCAGCTGCGCAAAAATTGCCCATAGAACCATTATCATTTCCTTAATCCTCTCAGCTGTCCGAGAAACTACAAGCTATGATAAAAAGAAAGAAAGTGACGAGCTTTAATTCGTTTCGGATATTTAGTACGATTATCCGGGCAACGTGTCCTCGGCAAAGTTTCCAATTGATCAGGGGATTGTACGAATTTTTCGGACGGCTAATCCATATTCATGGCTGGTGGCCACGGCTTATGGAAGTTGGTGGTACCGACATGATACGTAACATCAAAGGGCGAACTTGATCCGAGGGTGTGTGAGAGAGCCTCCGGTGAAAGAGCCCCGAGCCATCACGGGTAATGCGACATCTCTCGGACAATCGAGAACCGGAGATATAAGGCGCGGCCCGACACCCCCGGATTCATCGGACCGATATTTCCTGTAGACGACGTCCGGGGGAGGAATATGATCGTCCTGAACACACCGAGCGTGCCCCACCCTTTCATTTTCCCTGACTGTATCAGCGACCGATTCCATTCATTCTGTTATACCCGGCCGCCCGCCCGCGCGCGCAATTCCGAGGAAATAGAAATTGGAAACAGAGACTTCGAGCGTAATGTGACCGGAATCGTTGACCTATACTACTGCGAGGGCAACGTTATCGGGACGAAGATGCTTCTTCAGATGATTGGAAATTATATTCTCGGGGCTCTGGCTCTCCAACCGGCGAGAAAAGATTCTTGGATGAATATCGGACGGGTGGAATATTGTCGCAGGAGAATTGGTCGATTGTTGTCAGACCGTGGAATGCTGAGATAATTGAGTACTAATCTCCTAGATTTTGATGACTAGCGTTTTGAGTAGGATCGATGGGTTGGTACTAAAAATTATAATACTGTTTCAGTGGAATAGGTAGACAATATACAGACAATGTTGTTCAAATAATTTTTTTTTTACTTTTGGTAAATTTGACTACAGTCGAAGTGAAGTCGACGCTTTATGGTCAGACAGGGTGAATGCACTTTCGAGAATATTTTCAAGCAAGCCAGCCTTAACGGAAGACCCTCAGGGCGTCTTATGAATGTAACTGCGAACACGTTAGATAGTAATCGGCTAGCGCGAATAAATCCGTCGCGATCAATGAATGGATTCAGTGGACCAGACGGAACAGCGAACTCCACTCTTTCCGTGTCGTGTCAAGGAGCACTTAAGAACCGGCCCTGACGCTCACAATCGATGGCTTACACGGAACCGGGAGCATTGTACACGACTCGGCCAATTCGTTGTTCCAACCTTCCTTTCTGAAGTATTGCTGTCATCTGTGACACGCCTTGGACTTCAGGAAGAGTACATTTGTTGCCACCTTACTTCCAACAAAATTGTTTCATTTCGAAATTGAAGAAACTGTTCTTATTAATTAGCACACTGAATTCCCAGTAGTACGAGTCAATAATAAATGCTCCACATGCCCTATCTCCTCCGAATCGGCGTGTATTCCAGCGGACCCTCATCAAATCTCTCCGTGCACGGTCCACCGTGTTCTATACCGTTGAAATTCTGCAGGGCAGGTGTCGCGAGGAGCACAGAAGTATCGCAGAGTCTTTGAATCAGCTAATGGTGCTCGCAATCACGCTTGAAGAAAAAAAGGGGGCGAGCTTGCGAAGTCTGGCGAATGGGGGGGGGGGCATTGGAGAAGGGCGTGGGCGGTGATCCTCGTCGAATCCTCTGGCTCTACAGGCTGCGAGCGTGTACGAATTATAATTTCTGGGCACGGGACAGCAAGCCGATCCTACGGATTACTAGCAGCGACAGTGTGGTCAGCCGAGCATGCACACCGAGCGGTTGTCGGGTGCGGGGGGTGGGTCCCGGGGGCGAGGAGAGGGTTGGCCGGTTCGTACCGTGAATTTTAACCAAGAGGGGGATTTACCTCTCGCCACTCTCGCGTCGCACCCCCTGTCTTCACCTTTCCGCGCCGTGGAATTTCCGCTCGATAGCCAAGCTTTGATTCGCCCCTTTGAAACCACCCCCACCCGTCTTATCATCCCCTCGACTCCTTTGGCCTTGGTTCCGGTAATTATCAATCGTCGCCTCACCCCTTTTGTGACCGCGATGCTTATTTATTTAAGATCGGCAACTCCACAGCCATACTACTCATTTCCATGATAAATGCATAAAATCCAGAGTCTGGGGATAATTTTGTTTAAAAAATATAGTGCAGTTTATATCATTTTAATTCCCATCTTACTGCATTATCTTGTAAAAATGAGCCTCCGTCGCCAAGTATTTTGACTCTGTACTTCCCGATCGTATAACTAAAATAAATTGCTGTTGATTCCTTTTAGTATACACGTTTCTTTGCACTTTACGGATCCTACACGGCATAAACGCACGAAGATCCGCAGTCTATTGATCAGTCGGCTCGATAGATTGCGTCGCCGTTGAAGCGAGGCGACGAAAGTGCAGTTAAACGAATAACGTGTTTGCAAAATATCGCATATTCGTCAGAGAGAAAAAGGGGGAGAGAAAGAGAGAGAGAGAACAGCGGCAGCAGGCAAGTGTGCCGACACTTATTCAACGAGTGTGTATACTTTACTGCCGCCACGCGAGTCAACATCGATTCTATCGTCGCTTCTGGCCCCGGCTGCATAATTCCCACAGCGGCGCTCGGCGCTCGGTTTATTAAACGCAACGTTTCGACGGCAATAATTTTTATTAACTTCGACAGGAGCCGAACCGGTGCGGCGCGCTAGTAGTAAGATAGTTGACGATTCAAGGCGTCGCGTTATGGTAGCACATGGTGCACCGTGGGGGGCGTATCCGAAACACCGTGGCCCGGGGATTACCGGACGGTTTAATCCCCATGGAAAATTACGACGCATTTAAACCGCCATGAATGGAAATTACGAGACACTGAATTCACGCCATTTACTGAAATATTCTGAAGTATTCCGGACTGTTATGAGGCATTCAGAACACCATAAATATGAATCATGAGACGTTCGTGGCACCGCGCAGATCACGCGTCCTCTCATTTCGCGGAACGTTCTCCAGAATTTATTGTTAAAAAAATAGCAGGGCAATAAGTCTGGACTTACTTTGAAGCTTGAAGCTTCTATTTTCACTGACCATCGTACATTGTGGAAAACATGATTTTTTTTAATATCACGCACTAATATCCTAGAACACAATGACCACAACAATTTTTTGGTATTTTTTGTTTTTGTTGATTCTCATGGCACCATCAGATCGGTAACAGCCTGAAGAACACTCGGAAATATTTTTTCCTCCGGTTTTTTCGATATTCTTGCGGAGGAATATCTTCGCTTATATTTCTTATGTCCGCCTCGTCCCTTCTCCCCGGTGCTAATTAATTCCAGCGTGGAATGGTTTCTATTACCCCGCGAGCACGCTTTTTCCCAGTAGCCTTTGTTCCGTAGACGTACGGAATTATTCGGATTAAATCCAAACGCGCTCTCGATTATCACGGCCTAGGCCCGAAGTCGATGATTGAACGCTGTCTATTTTCGCCTCCCCATTGTACTCTCCCCCCTCTCTCTCCCCATTGTCCCTCGTCCTTCCTTTCTTTCTGCCCCTCCTCTCGCGACAGAAACATCGATAATCAGCGACAGTCCTCTCCCACCCCTTTGATTTCAAGTACAATTAATTGCCAATCACTTCGCCTCGACGGAATCCTTTTCGCAATCGACAACGTTCGTATTAAAGGGTAATCGCTGTAAATTAATTCCTCCCGTGCCGGGACAAAGTGAAACAACGATTCATTATTTCCTTTATATCCCGGCGTCTACCAACGTCAACAGTTTCGCCTCGAAGACCACTCTTTCGACGATCTTCGAACCCGTCAGACGTTTTTGTAGAATAGAAATCTTATTATCCTCATTACGTCACGTGAATCGCCATTGCTGCGAACGGATCGGTCGAAATCGTGATCAGAGTTCTTTATCCATCGAGAACGGTTTCGGAAAATTTGACAGTATTCTGTTTCAGGAAATTTATTGTTTCACAATTTTCTGTTGAATATTTGTCCATTTAATTCTTTAGATAATTTTGGATGAGATACTGGGTTCATTTCCCACTTAGATTCCAGTGATTTTAATTTTTATTAATTCTATAATTTTTTGATTCTTATTTTTGACCAACGAATTTTTTTCATGACGCCCCCCAGAATTGTTTCGTTAGGTAGAGAAAAAAATTGTGCAAAATTTGAGATCGATCGGATAAAAGAATCACGTGGCGCAATATCCTGATGTAAAGAAAGCTACTTTAGGGAAAAATGTGGAAATATCAAATATAAGTTCTTTAGAATATAAGAAATAGAGATCGAATAGAAATAGACTTCATTACAGAACTACAACTGCTAATATGTTATTTTACTTATACAGGATAATACATATGTCTCTGTTATTTGTGGTTATACGAACAAATGCCAGAGGAGAAAATTGCACCGTTCAATAAGGTAAATATAATGATAGAAAAAAATTTTTTGGAAATCAAATTTTCGAAATTTCCGGGTTATCGTTATTTTTATTTAAAGAAGGTCATATCATTTTTCTATATTCCTATTTAGAAAATAAGACAAATCCAACGATATGTCATACTCCATAGTTAAGGTGAATTTCAAAATTTTCAATTTAAATGCGCCACGTGATCCTTTTATCCGACCGATCTCAAACTTTGCACAAATTTTTTTCTCACCTAAAGGAACAATTCTGGGGAAGCGTTGCGCGTCGTGCACTGTATCTCGATAAAAATTTTTCTCCAAGTATAGCTTAAGTCCATCCTATTGGACACCTTGTAATTTTCTCAGAGAATTTCTCAGGACGATCAGAATTTTTATTTTCGGTAGTATTGCTAGTGGAAAATGGTGGAGTTAACAGACTTATTTTCGCTGTCGGCGCAGCCAGCAAGTTATGGAATCGTGATTGACGCGCAGACAGCTGGAAAATCCTCCTCGAGGAAGCAGGAATCGACGCGAGAGGTGCCCCCTGTTCCTCGCAACAGGATCCTCTCGTCGAGCATGCAAACACGACCGTCATCTTGGTCGGCTGTTTGCGTTCTCGAGTGCAACTTGTTGCGGTTTCCCAATTTCTTTCGCGAGCTCTTCAACCATGTCGCGAGTTATATTCTTCAACGTTAATGCGACTTTAAATGCGACGGGCGTGACAAGTATCAGAATTGTGAGAGGGCTCTTTGCTGCGCGCGCGCGCACGTGCAAGCTGCCCGGTGCGCCGTCATTTACTCCATTCAATTCCCATCCGTGATTACGGGGACATTAGATGATTATGACGGAGGGATAACTCGCTGTAAAAGCTTCGCTATACTGCCTCCGCTGACTCTATCCTGCTCCGGCGTGTCTTCGAAACTGAAAACGTTGTTCCAGCAAAGACACACGAGATTTATTATTTTCGAAATACAAAGACAATCTGCAAGTTCAATTTTTGTTCCATAAAATGACTAATTTTTTTGTCTCCAGTTGTAAAGAAAATAAGTACTGTGAATAGATACGTTGTTCAATTCTTCATTACCCCTGCTAGTTAGCTAATCACCATTTGTCTTATGTAACTTGATTCTCCCTTTGAAGATTCTAAATAAAAAATTTCTTCTCTGAACATTTTACTTTTCGAAACGGATTCGGTCTACTAGATTTAATTTCCTCGGGTGCAAGACATAATCAGCGAAGTCTACTAAATTATTCATTTACACACACTCTTTAAGAGACTCGCTTTAATCCTCGCCAGCAACGGAAGAGTAAAGGTAGAGAAGAAATAAAATGCAGGCGGCATTTCCATAAATAGGACGTCGTTCCTTGAAAATCGTCGAGTCCGAACGAAGTTTCGAAAGCGTTAAAAATTTGTACCTCGTAGCGGCGGTGCTGTGGCAAAAGTATTCTTGAATGGAACGTCGTCTGAAATTCCTAGTGGGGTTGCAACGGAACATTATACAGCAGAGGGAGAGGGGGTGTGTGCTCGAAGCCAGACTCTGGTGGGACAGAGCAGTCTGCAGCTTCATTGAATCCGGAACTCGATCTTCGCGGCGGTTTCGCTCGACAGTGCAGTCAGAAAAGTTTGCGCGGCTCATCGTCACCAGGTTACGGGGGTTGAGGAAATAGAGGTTGAGAGAAGAGGGATGGAGGAATTGGAAGAGGGAGGTGTTGGGAGTATAGGGGGTTGACAGCAACGGGGGTTGATAGCAGAAGGGGTTGATAGCAAAGGGGGTTGATGGCAAAGGGGGTTGGTATCAGAGGGGGTTGATAGCAACGGTGATTTATAGCAAAAGCGGTTGATATCAAAGGGGTTGATTGCAAATGGGGTTGATGATAGAGGCGGTTGATAGCAGAAGGGGTTGATAGCAAAGGGGGTTTGTATCAGAGGGGGTAGCAGCAGTGGGAGTTGATTGCAAATGGGGTTCATGGCAAAGGGGGTTGAAACCAAAGGGAGTATATAGCATAGGCGATCGAGGACACAGGTGGATTAAGACACAGGCGTTAGTGGGCACAAGGGGTTGGGGAAAAATGGTTTGGTAGAAAAGGGGGGATGTCTTCGGCCCCCTTTCCGTAGAAGAGAACACTCCATTTGCAGGCCGCGATTGACCCGGATAATTGTGCCGGCGAAGCACGTCGTAACCTTATGAATAGATTTCATAGAGCCCCGACCGTACTTGAACCGGGAACGGCCGATATCGTGTATCCGGGAAAGAGCCGGGAACAGGTGGCGGGGAGTGTAAGAGGGTGTAGAAGTGAGGGGCACGCTCGAGAACGAGAAAGCAGAGACGGAGAAGAGGGTTAAGATAGCGAAAGGGTCGGGAAACAGCAGACGTTGGACGCGACGGTGAGAAGAGGGTGTTCTAATGCTGCGAGAGAGCTTCCGGGGATAAAGGATCGAAGATCGGAGAATGTAGGATGGTCGAAGGACTTGGGTGCGCGATGAGGGGTGAGAAAAAATCTAATAAGGTCAAAAAATGATAGATGAAGGGTCTGGGTATCTCGCGATTAATTGTCGACCACGGGGTGCAAGGGTTGTAAATTTAAGAGCCTGGATATCTTGGGGAAAATAGAAACTCTAGAAAATCCCTAAGTGACGTGGTTGTTGGGATGGTTGTGTACGAGTGTTTATTGAATCACCAACAAACAAATATATAAATCAAGTACTTTATTTCAGGGCTGTATTAGAGCTTGCAAAAGGCCTAGGAATGGTAAAAATTAATCGGGAAATTAAGGGGTGAGAAGTTTTGGCAGTTTCAAGGGCTAAAAAATCTGGGAGATAATAAAGACTGATACGTGGAAAGATGGGACGAAAAATGAGAGCTTTAAAAAAGGGTGGAACCTCAAGAATTAATCGTATTTCAAGGAGTGGAAAGTTCGGGCAAATTTAAGTGCACCCAAATCCCAGTAAAAATCAAAGCTAATGGCTACAGGGTCAGCAAAGTCAATGGAAGCTTACGAAGGAGGTAGAAACGGGCAGAATTAATCAGGTGGAGGAAAGTTCGTGTATCTAGGAAGAAACGCGGTATTGTGGCGGATAATAATCGCCGTCATTAAAATGCGAGCGGTTGCGTAAATTGTAAAGGTCTCTCGAGGATCCTGGGTACAGAGCAGAGGGTTGGGGGATGAAAAAAAATGAAGCCCGGGATGACAGAACTGCTCTAAGTAGTCGAGGATGTGAAAAGGAGGAGTTTCGAGGCATTCGTCGGCGCCTGGACTTTTTCCGGGCGATTCTTCCGTGTCTCATCCCTCTCTGCACCCTTTCGCACCCCCTGCGTCCTTGCAGGGTATAAATATTCATGGGCGTTCGTCGGGGAAAACGCGTGAGCGAGCATTCGCTCGACGGAGAGGATGTTCTTGGCTTAAAAAATTCTTTCGTCCCTCTGGCCGAGCTTTTTCTCACCCCGCTTTGATTTACACCCCTTTCAGAAGGTTAATTCGCGTCTGTTGGACCTCGGATTGAAAGTCGTGAGCCTTGCGAAGACCTGTTCGGATCTACAAAAATTCTCAAATGTAAAAATTGCGAGGAGTCTGCAAGGGGATTGCTGGGAAGGGCCGATAAAAGTCTTCTATTTTTCTTTACGGTAACCGGAGAACATTGCACCTCGACGTTCAGATAATAACGCTATTACGCGTGCGTCGTTACCGTTACCTTCGCCTATACCCCGTATTTCCGTGTCCCCGCGTCTACGCGGAACTGCGGAATTTAACTGTGAATGCAAAAATGAAATTTTACTGTCGTTCCGGGGGGGGGGGAGGCGCGAAACAAAGCGCGCGCGAGCATGGGCGCCCTGGCGCGGCCCCCTTGGAAACACCTGAACAACTCCCATGAAACCGGAAACATTTTCATGCCCGCGTAAAATGAAAGCCGGCACGGTCTTAAATTGCGTTTCTATGCACTGGATGTTCCGGTAACTTCGTTACAAAGGAATTCCCCGGAAGCGAGAGGAGAGTATGGCTCCTCGAGAGTCTTGAACGAAATTGCGTGGAAACGGTTCGCCGGAGACCGGAATGAAAATGATATGTTGATTAAGAATGGTAGAACGACGCCGCGTACAGTAGTAGAACCCGCGGATAAAGGACGCAAAAGTAGCGGAATAATAGGTAATGGATGCTGGGAAACGGTGGAGAACCAGAAAAACGACTCGGGGAACTGTGGAATAATGGATCACACGTGTAGAAAATTATCTAACACTGGACAAAGGACGTAGGCGATGATAGAATAGTAGAAAAGCGAATAAATAAAAATGTATGGTAAAAATGGAATAGTAAAACTGACAGATTATGAACGCAGAAAATAGTGAAACAATAGATAGACCACAGTTGGAATAATAGATTACCAAAATTAATGGATGCACAAGTTGGACAATAGTAGAATAATAGATTATAGATGCACGAAATGATAATCAAGGGCATAGAGTAGAGGAAAATCAGATTATGGATGCAGAGAATGATAGATTACGTATATTTTCAGCTATTGAAGATAATACAATGTAGAATAATATGCTATAGACGTGGTGAAAGCTTGAGTAACAGGCAGAGGAGATAACAGAAAATCGGACAGAAGAATAAATATATTACCAATGCAGAAGACGATAGAAGAATAGCTTCCGAGCGCAGTAAATCGTAGAATAACGAACAAAGGGAACCCAGAACGATAGAATAGCGAATAAAGAATCGAGCAAATAGTAGAATAGTGGATAAAGAACACTTTGCTCCATAGAAGCTCGGCATCTCTCAAAATGGACGGTCTCTCGCCCCGGTAAGTCAGACTTCAGTAGTACAAGTGAATCATATCTGCGGACCATTGCGATTCTCCGTTGCAGCCGATGTTCCGCTGCACTCTTTTCTATCCGACGAAGAATGGAGGCCGACGATAGCATCGCCGGAGGTCTGTCTGTCCAGGCTGACGATCGCATCTCCCCCGGTATCGTTCAGACGCAGTGGAACAAGTCAATCATATCTCCCTTTCATTCTCTCGTTACCGATACGGTTTGCTTTAATCTGTTTGGGCTTTAACCCACCGATTTTTATTTTGCTACCTATGACTCTCATTTCTCTACTCTCTCGGTTCCACGGTTCCATTTCCATTTCCGCTTACAGACAGCCCTTAAGCGAACGAACCATCCGATATTTGATACACACACACACACACACAGACAGAGGGGAGGAGAGTCTCGAGTGTCCGGCGGGCAGGTTGAAATATTTGCAATTAGGTTCAACGTAGACGGCTCTTGGGGAGATTCGCGGGGGTGTAGACAGGGGGTGGGATCGAGGGGGTGAGTAAATCCGTCGGGGAAAAAAGTGGGTAAACGAGCGGGGTCAGCGAGAGGAGGACGGGGGTCGGGTACACCGTGCTACGGTATGACGAACTTTTCGTTTAACTCGAGTAAATTAAGCTCGCTGCAGTGGCTAGAAACCACGGATTCCGTGCTTTGAGCTGTAATTAACCTTTCGAACGGCGGTCCGGACGACGGAGGAATGAAAATAAGGCGCGTTCCCTGCGATACACACGCTCGGGAGGAGACAAAAACCAGTCGACGGTTCGTTATCGGCGACCCCCGGGCTTTCGCGATTCCACGCGAATATCTTTCTGATATGTCCGCGAGCCGTCAACAGGAGATCGTCGACGGGCTTGAATAGCGGGCCAAGGGGAGCGACGGTGTATACGGGGTGACCTGAATTAATTCACGACGGTCGTTCAGTCAGGCTTTATCCACGCAGACGTCTTTCACCGTCGGGAAACGGGCAGCAATAAAATATGTTCAACTCTCTGGCAACAAGCGAAACCCTTGTTTGGCTGCTGGCAGAGTGACCCAATCGTGGCTGCATCGTGCAAACGTATGTCTGTAAAAGTGAAAAAAAATGGAAACGTAATGCATGGCAAGGGATCTCCTGGTAACCCTTATGTCAATTACCGGGCACCCGGGTACCCAGTTTCAATTAATTTTCCAAAACTCAATAGTTCGAGTCTAAGAACTATCCTTCTCCTTCAATTGTATGTACCTAAACACGTATTCAATCTAAGATTTATTTTCCTGTGGTGAAGGTGAAATGCGTCCGACTAATGGCAAAGCAATACTACTTTATAGCTCAGTGGTAAGAAGAAGCGACTGCCTGAAGCAATTAAATTTTATGTGTCAGTTAAAACGTGCATTAAATCCGTTCTCCTGTCGACAACCCAACAGTTGTATGATTAAAGATACATTTATACTACTGAATTACTCAGTGGTACGAATCAGCTATTTCCTCCGCAATAATGTGTTCCAAGATAGAACTTTAGGAGTCCCAAAATTCATACAATACCAACTTGTCTTTCTGTTGCAACATGAAGCAAGCAATGCATACCGGGTGTCCTAAATTAATCAACAACGATCGTCTGTGTCAGCGTCTTTTATCACAATCAATAAAATATCAAAAATATAGCGAAGCCCTTCCATCACGGCTGATTAGATTTCCGGCAGTGCAGACTTTCCAGAAAGGCGTGAAATTTAAAAATTTAATTTAAATTCCCGAAGAGGAAATCGAGCGGGGTGATGCCGTTATCGGGGGGAGAGGGGGTGGCTGGAGCGTTCTGCATTTTATCTCGCCTCGGATACAATGCGGACCGGGTCTGCACCGGGGCGAAATCGTTGGCGGCTATCGGAGCTGAATAAATTCGGGCCGCTCAGCGCCGAAGAAGAAGCGCGAGGTCTCAAACTCGCTCGCAACAAAGGAACGAAAAAGAGCGTCTGCTTCGGAGACAGTTGGTAAGAGAGCGAGAGCTCCTTGAAGCCTGGAGGAGGAAAAAGTCCGCTCGCGAGTCAGTTTCAGACAACATGTAAGATAATCGCGCCGGCATTGCGGTCTCCGCTGGGAGACCCAGCGACACAGAGACTGGAAATATTTCGCGGAGGGAAGATCGAGGAGCAAAAAATTGAAGGGTGGATGTGCAGCGGAGACGAGCCTGGGCTGCATCCGCCAGAGAGAGAGAGAGAGGGGGAGAGGGAGAGAGAGAGGGAGGGAGAGAAGGAGGCGGTCGTGTTTGAACGCGTGAACCTATTTATACAGCGCCCGCATCCAAAGGTAGCCGGGGATCACGTGCCTGGCACAGCCTGAAGCGAGACGCGGACGGATTGGGGTCGAAAGTCGTGTACTTAGCTTAATTAATAAAGCTCGCGGCTTGCACCGCGAGTACACCCCGTTCCTTTTTTCACCCTCGCGTACATCCGCTCGCCCGAGCTGGAAACTGTCGCCACCATTGTTTTCCGCCGGTTCTTCAGCGTTCCTCCGCGTTACTCCGCGACCCCGTTACCCGTTCTTTTGTTTGTCCATTTATCTTGCAGCTTTTAACGGCGCGCGTTCGCTGCCGTGACCGTCGCCTCGTACCATCGGCGTTCAAAGCCAGCCGATCATGCTCTTCCGATTGTCTTCGGATCGACGCTCGATTGCTCGACTCTTATTCCGAGCGATTGGAGCTTGATCTTCCAGGCGTTGCTCGATACCTCGAACACTCGATGAAGTTTTCCTAGGCGTCAGGAAATCATTCATAAAAGAAATATGCATGGAATTGTATTCATTTTGTCCCTGATTAAAGATCGAATGCACCTGTGGTTGCTGTAAGTACTAAGAGATAGCTTTGGTCACACGCTTGAGATTTTAGGTTGCTAAAATCGTTTTGGATTCTCTGAGACTATTCACAGTAAATATTTTAACAATAATGATCACTTTCCATTGCATATCTATATCGTTAAAACTGTACAACAAAAGTAGAAGGTTATATTTAGAATGCAGGTTCCATGCATAATAAACATTGTTATGTTAAATCACAATTTCAACCCTTTGAGGACATTTATATACGTATAATTTAGGAAATAATGAAACTGTGCGAAGCGATCAAACGTAATGTATTTGAACAGTGTCGCTGTTAAATCTTTTTAATCATGACATTGTATTTGTGTAGTTTTTGCTGTACATTTATTGACACAGCTAGCATTTATTTAGCGAGAGGATGGCATTGCAGAATTGACATGTTTCGCCGAAAACTGTTCCATCAAAACATCCAAATACTTCGCGTTTCGCATCGAGATCCGTCCAAATATTTGTGGACAGCAGTCCATACCTGTAACGCAAAGTTTTAACCAGATTTAAAAGTTAATATCAACGACGATATATTAATTAAGCCAACCGAATATCGGCATGACTTCGGCTCCGCTTACATTAAATAAATTGCCCCGATACCATTGGATTTCTATTGTCGGTTGTTCGCCAGTCATGGTATTAAATTATTCATTCGGATACTCTTCGACAAATTTATTGACTCGGGCCGATCAAAATTATTCAAATGACCACTATTTGTCGCGCAAGCGAATATTTCTCTTGGTGACCCGGGTCTCCTTAAGTGCGGAAAATTCGCACGGTTCCGCGAAAGCGATGTATCAACCGCGGCCGATAAATCGCCAATCGATGTGACAAATCGCCGGCCGCGCCGAATGAACTATTATTTAAATTATCCAGCACCGCTGTAAATATAATCTTTCCGCCGGGAGAATTATTATGAGCAATTAATTTCCCACGGGAGCTGCGCGATAAATAAACACCGCGGATAAAAAGCTCGAGCCGCGCGAGCTTTCCGGGGAGGGCCGAAAAAAATCGGGTGATTGGCCGATCGTGTACCGCTCGTGAAAACCTCGTAAAAACCGGGTCGGAGGAGCGTCAATCGCGGAATGTTTGGCTAACGGGTCCAGCGTCGATTTTTCGAGTGTACCGTAAACTCGATCGGCCGCTTAAACGCGCGAAAGCGCGCGTAAATCGCGATCGTGCTCTCGGGCCTCTCGTCGACGAATCGGGGAAAAAAGAGGAACGAAACAACAATTGTGTGTCATCGGGTTCAATGAGGCCACCGTGTTTCCATTCGCCGAAAATTCTGCTGGCCAACAGCGTCCCGTTCCCGCGAGTCCTACACAAGATTTCCAAAAGACAATCGACAGAGAATTGCGGATTGAAAAGTGGCCATAGTGACGGTGGAGACAATGGCTGGCCATTTTGATAGGTAGATTCGAATCGTGATCGCGAAGCTGATGGGATACCCTGACAGTTCGTGGATCAGCGCTTTCACCAGCGATTCAAGCGTTTGCATGACAGCTCGGCGATTCAGGATTCAAATATAGCGTTCTATTAAATGTCTCTGGATGCTTTGTCAGATCACATTTTATTCTGTTCATCGCGCCAGGAACCGCATAATTTTTGTTAGTTTGAAGTCGTTTTAGTTAATTTTTTAGAGAGCCGGGACAAAGCAGATGTAATGATTAATTGAAAATTTAAAAAAACATTTCTATTTCGCATGAAGACCCACAGTCTAGTTATAAGCCAGTTTCGGGAAGAATTTAGATTCTATCGCAAAAATAGGATTCATTACGCGCGTACTGACTATAGCGGAGGTCCACAACAAAAATAGCCCTAGCCCCCCAGGGCAGGTAAATACGGGGTTTCATATAATTGGTAAGCGGATACGTTGAAGTATTCCAAAGTTACACAACGGTGGCCATTCAGAATTCGGAATTTGCAGAGTCAATTCAGATCCACTCCGGTGTTCGGCTTCGCGAACTTTCGAACAACCGGATACTCTCCTGTAATAATAGTCTGCAAACTGGCTGTAATGCATACAGTAAATAAAGATCGGATTTCGATAATGGTCCCAGGTGTTTCGCGGTTTCCGTAGCCAGGGAGCGCGCGGCAGCTTCTGCCGAAAGCACGTTAAAGCGCTCGCGGACGCGTCGCGAGCTGTTTAAATATCCCGCGTATGTCCGAGGCGTCTCGGGTCTCGATTGTCGAAGCTTTGGAAAATCCGATCTCGCGGATATCGTCGAACGTTATTAAGAGGACGAGCGCCCCGCATCCACGTCACTCGTCGTCGTTTTCCTTTAGAGAGAGAGAGAGGAGGAAAAAAACCTGTTCGC
The DNA here is from genome assembly GCA_916610255.1 of Lasioglossum lativentre. Classification (NCBI taxonomy): domain Eukaryota; kingdom Metazoa; phylum Arthropoda; class Insecta; order Hymenoptera; family Halictidae; genus Lasioglossum; species Lasioglossum lativentre. Next base: position 27,949 of record CAKAJI010000275.1, read on the forward strand.
CTTTTTCACCCCTCGGACCACCGAGATTCCCGTCGACATCGTTCCTCCTTTTTCCGCGGTTTTAAAGTCCTCGGCTACTTATCCGATCCGCAGAAGTTTCCCCGGAAACTTTCTCGAACATTTCCGCGCCGGACCCGAGAGAGAGAGAGAGAGAGAGAGAGAGAGAGAGAGAGAGAGAGAGAGAGAGAGAGAGAGAAGACGAACCCGGCACGCGATTTCGGACGGCCCGGAAAAAACCTCAGGCCAGACTGATCCGCCGTTTTCGAACGATCCAGGTCGAATCGTATCGGTTTCCGCGTCCCTGAAACCGATACACCGCCTCCCCTCGTAATTTGTAACCCGAGTTTCCCGGGGAAATTGAATCCGACCGGGCTAAGAATCGCGAAGAAGCTCCGTTATGACCGCCGGCGATCCTCGATATAATTCCGCGACCCCGGAAAGTTTGATGAAAATCAGTTGGCAGCAAGATCTCTGATGGAGAGCCCGAAGAAACTGCCGGGAAAATTTAACTGGCGGTTTAGGCGCGCTGCTATCGAGAAATACCTGAATTTACTAGGTTGACGAGGTAGAAAGTTTTCTGGCGCTTTTGGGTTTTATTAATCGGCTGGTTTTTCGGAGAACTTCCTCTGTGATCGATTAATTTTGTGACGTATCCGACGATATTCTGTAAGCATTTGTTGTATGCTGTGGTATCCTATAGGGTAGAAATGTTCGATTAATGATGGAATTGTGGTACTGCAGGTTTTAATTGAATTTCAGTAGCACAAGTCAATCATATCCTCTACTTGTGAATATACATATGAAAAACAGGATGAGAACTATTGTGAGATTCTTTTCCCATGAAAAGGAAATGTTTCTGTTAAATGATACGACCATACTGCTTCTCACCACAGTAGTTAAAGTCAACCAATGCTAAATCCAAACCAAGTAATGCCAAATCAGCAACCCGTTTTCTTCCGATGAAAATGTACTTCTGATCAATAACACTTTATACTATTTCCCACATCAGTAGTACAAGTCAAGGAATTTTTCCAGCCGCAGTTTGACCGGCGCAAAGCCAGAGATATTAAATCAGCTATCTCCCCGGCCGAAGTGCGTCCTATCAATGACAGGCAGTCACCACTGCGGCACTCTCGAACGCCTCGAGAACAGACCGACTCAGCTCGAGGAAGGAAAAACTTGCGGAGGGTCGCCTATTACCTCTCTCCGATTAGATTGAATGGAACAGTCGGGCAAGTCTGGGCAACAATGAAGCGGCGCGCACCGCTTCATTCTGTCGCCTGATATATTCACGAAATTCGTTCCGTCGGGGAACAAGGCCCGGTTAATTGCTCGAGGTGCTCGATCAAAGAAACGTCCGCGGCGCGGCGGTTCTCCGCGCGGCTCGCAGCTCAAACAATAAAGACCGCAGTGAGCCGAGCACCGTTCAAACATCAGCAACAGAGAGCGAGAGAGAGAGATAGAGAGAGAGAGAGAGAGAGAGAGAGAGAGAGAGAGAGAGAGAGAGAGAGAGAGAGCGAGAGAGAGAGAGAGAGAGAGAGAGAGAGAGAGAGAGAGAGAGAGAGAGAGAGAGAGAGAGAGAGAGAGAGAGAGAGAGAGAGAGAGAGAGAGAGTCTCTGCAAGGAAATTACGGAAGATCGGCGAGAAAGAACGAAGAACGTGCACTGGGTCATCGGGGAAAACACGAGAGAGAGAGAGAGAGAGAGAGAGAGAGAGAGAGAGAGAGAGAGAGAGAGAGAGAGAGGGAGGGAGAAGGAGAGGGAGAGAGAGAGAGCACGATGGAGGTTCGCGTGGCGTTGTCCAAAGGCGTTCGTGTGTCCGATGATCTCGTCGGAGGTTGTCGGGTCTCGTTAGGAGATCTTCCGGCGAATGTTTGCTTTCCCAGGGGGCTGTGCGGTACGAATCGGCGGGAGCGTTTCGTACGAGCGCCGCGTGCCGTACCGCCGCTCATTATTGCCGGACCAGTTGAATCGCCGTTTTTGCCCTCTCGACTGGGACCGCGTAGAAAACGAATTCCCCGGCGAGCGATTCGCTCGGCGGTCGGGAAAGATCAACCGATAGAGGGTGTACGATCCCAGGGCAAGTTTAAACAACCGGCGAACGGGATCGACGGCGACGAGGCCAGGTCGCCGGTCGAGAGCGAAGAAAGAGAGCAACGGTTTGATTAAGAGTCCCGATCCTCCGAGGAAAGGGGATCGAGTGATGGAGAGTCTCGCTTATCTGGTGGACCAGCGGCGTGTTCAGGAGGGGAGAAACGGCTGATGGAGTATCCGCGGAAGATAGCGTGCAACCGCGGAGGGACATTAATTCACACAAGCAGACCCCGAGTACACCACGTCGATTTTTTTTCCAGAGCCGTGGAGAGGTGGAGTAGTAGGATCCGAGCAAAAAGGTCCAGGGGTTTCTTCGTCGCGGACCCTCGATGGATGCTGCGACAGAAATTGTCATCAAAGTTCACTTAGCGCCGCGGCAAAGTCCTTTACAGCTGTAAAGGGATTTCGTTGGCTTTGATCACGCCGAGATATCGGCGCCGGAAAGTATTACACCCACTCCACCACCATCCTTCACCCCCCCCCCCCCTCCCTCCCCATTCACCCTCTCACCATCCGATACTAATTTACGGCGCGTTCCGATCGAGCCCGATGAAAGCGTCGAGGCGCCGCCACACTAAATTAAGAATCCTTGATCCTCGACCGTGCCCGGCTCGAGTATTTCAATTTATTTCCCCTACCCGCGTCGTCGTCCTAGTCGTCGTCGTAGTCGTCGTCTCGTAGCTGAGACAGAGCTCAGTCTCCCAGCCAGGCATTATCTTCCAGAAGTGCCGGGGGATTATCCCGGAGGATCCTTCTTATCTTCGATCTTTCTGTCGCTTGTCTGCCAGTCCACCGCTCATAGCTTCCTTCTTCCGGCACCTCGTTCCGCCTCGTAATCCACGACGACCCCAATCGCGACACATTCCGCCGCGTTCCACTGTCACGCAATGACGCCTCTGATGGCCCAAGCTGATTCCATGATTACTGGAAAACCTGCGACTTTTTCCTGTGCCGGTGTTTCCTCTGTCGCTGAGTCTGTCTACTTGCTTGCACACATACCGTGTCTTGTTATGTTGGTAAATGTATATTCAGGGAAAATATTGCAAGTATACCTTATTACCTCATTATTCTCAACCCTATAAAATGCTCTGAAGCCATGTAAGAATATTTTTGCATCAATGTTTCCTTTATCGTTGACTCATTCTACTTAGAATCTTCTCGGAGTACGCAAACACTTCTACACCCATTATTTTATTTCTGTTAATTAGGACGCGACTGTTATGCAAATTCGCACTCCCCAAGATTTATTTACACAAACGAGAATCATAGAACAATTCAACCCCTCCGCGGAAGCTCTCATTAAGTAAAAAATAAACGAAGAACCTCATTAGATTTAGTTAATATATTCATTTTCTTGAATTACATGCTCCCTTCGTTTTACCCAGGACTATTTATAAAGCTCTTTTGGACGTTCCCATGAATATAAATTTATTAATTCACCCAGCTTTGTTTACACAACCCGTTACAAAATCGTATCAGGTTCATGAGAGAGATTTTCAAACAGGTTTCGAATATATTGGTGTTTAACAAATACGAATATCATTCGGAAATTATTTTTCTCGTGAAAATATTTAATATTCGAAATTAATGTTGACTGACAATCAATTTGAAATTCTTATTTACCGTAACAAATTATCAATAATAAACTACCTGGGCACAATTAAATTCAGAAATGAAGAATTAAAACTAAACCTATCACGGTCAAATGACCGGTTTTCAATTTCATAATTATTGAAATTATAAAAACGCTTTCATAGGAAATGACTGAATTGATTTCTTCATTTAAGCACAAAATATAATAAAAACCGTACAAAGTTTAAGTAAATTCAATCTTCTCACTGCTATAAGGTGTTTCACTTTCATATGTTTTGTGCTTGGTAGGTTTAGTGTTAAGTCAAATAATTTCGATTGTTATGGGGGGTAAAATATTTAATTAAACTTGGACGTCTCATTATCATGAAAATATCGATAGCTACAAACCTAAAGAAAGAAATTGAGCAACCAAGAGCTAAATAAACCAATTTCGAATGCACCGACGGGTCAGATCGGGGAACTGAGGATTTCTGCAAGCGGGAATCTTCGAAATTCTAGGCTGAGGCTCAGATCCACCCCAAATGGTGAACGGCATGAGATCGACAGGCCCGTGATCCGTTCGATCTCCCGACCAGGAACGTTGAAAAGCAGATCACCGTGTAACCGGAGGTAAAAGTGACTCCGCTACATCCATGGCCGACTTACTTCCCCCATAATACCCCTCCGGGAGGCAGTAAGTCGCGAACGTGATCCGCGGAAAACCGGCCCACCCCTTTTACGTGATTCCGGGAACTTTTCGGTCCTCGACGACTCGGTTTTCGTATGTATTACATCGCCCCCGATGTAAACTACTTTAATCCGGGGGCTGAAGTCGGCTTTCGAGGGCAGGCTGTCGGATTTTTCCACGCTCGACACACCACACCACACACACATACGCATCTTTCGTGGCTACACACGAACGTCCCAAAGGGGTTGCGTCCCGATATTACGTTAAAACAACCCCTCGCTACGGTAATCTGATGAGGACACTCCGAGTCCGGGGATTGCTTCCCTTTTCGACGTTCTCCGTGGCTGGACAACACACCGCCGACACCCTGGACCGAGACATTTATGCCTGGACGAGGGAGAGGGTGCAAAGGGATGTTTCACGGATTTTCTACAAGGGTGAAAATGTCCCTTGTGTCACCCTCTGGGGCCCCATGCTCCCGCGAAGTCAAATCACAGATGTACTCCGACGAAGCCTGACTCGAATTCCAGATGTTAATCTGCGAAAGAACTTGTTTATACAATTTTGATGCTGTACGACCTGTGAGCGGAGCTTCAACCCTCCCTCTGCCGAGGTATTTTTTATATACACTTGTATTTACACATGCACAGAGGAGCCAGTGCATTCAAATAACAACAAGAAGACTGTTTTTAATTTTTTTTAAAGAGTTACACACTTTCACGTGACGATTTTTCATTAAGAGAATTAACACTGTCTGCTCCGGTAAGTAAGGTGTCAACAACGTGGCCGAGAACGTTTAAAAACGTCTTTTCTGTCGTCTCCAGGCAGCCATAAGCGAACGGTGAGTTTTACAGTAAATTTACAGTTCTAAAACTGGGTTTACGGCTTGATCGAGGCCAAATGAAGCATTATTTTCGGAATTAACAGATCCAATAGATCGGAATATGATCGCGCGGAGTTATCAATTCCGCCCAAGAAAACGTTTCACCGTTCCCCCGGATGATCTTTACGAGCTGTAAAGATCCGAGGTCTTAGTTGTAAGTCACTGAACGCGTGGTATTAACTGGGAAAATTTATGTGTCCGTTTTCAGCCGAATGGATTCTGAAAAGCTGATCGAGCGCCAATCGGTTCGCGCGCGCGCGCGGCGTCACTCGACTACACGTTATGTCTATGCGATTGAACGATCGTAAATATTGACAGTGGCGCGACGTAATCTGCTTCAGGCAGCTGGCCGGTGTAAACGGAGAGTCGGAAAATATGTATTACATTCTTCCCATTAACCGCCCGTTCAAATAGCAAACCAACCCCCGAACGGCCTGACTTTAGTTTAAATCTGCGATTTTAATAACGGGGGGTTGAAAGACCGATCTCTATTCTAAACAGCAAATGTAAATTGGAAATCGATTACCATACTGGTAATTCGTGCAATCGATGAAAGAATGTCTGTCCGCGTAATATGAATCGGCTTCAAACTGTTTTCTTTCTATCTCCGTCGCTGAACGATCTGAAAATTTAATTTACAGTTCGATCAGCGATTCAGAGTTTGGAGCGCGACAAATAGTGGACGCAGCGGAATTGCTGTAATTCGTTATAAAAGTAATAGATTCGTTGGCGATGGATTTTTCTTGTTAGTTCTTTCAGTGTGAGAGGGACTTTTATAGTCGTATGTGTAATTCGAAGGTAGGGTGATCATTATAATTGTTGTTGTTACGTCGACTTTATTGCACAGAAGCTCGACAGGAGCGTTATGAAGCAACGTGTGCGCAATCTTGCACAAAGGCGAGAGATGCAGTCACGGGGCTGTTTAAAACTCGACCCGGAAACTAAAGCTAACGCTAGACTCTAGTAGAACTAAATTACATTAAACTATGCCAAGTGAATTTACATAGAATGTCGTGTAACTGACAGTCTTGGGCTGCAGCCCGGAAGGATGTGCTACTACTAAAAACGTGCCTTTAAATGTCACATTTCCAAAATAATTAGCATCATTTATTCGCCGGACGTTTGTAAGAAGGAACGGTCGTAAATGATCAGACACGACGTATCCTCGTTCACCCTCAAGCACCGGTGATTTTATACAATTTTTGAATGGAAACGGACGCTTCCCGGTCAAGTGAACATTGTTAGACATGTTTCCCGTTTTCGGAGACACCCGGTACAGTTGGTCCGCAATAGTTCGTGCCCCGTGGAGATAAAGAATTTTCCCGTACGAGTTTCCCGGCGAGTAGACGTCTTAAAACGTGGATCGGAAGACTCGCAGCGATTCAGGCAATGTTCTGGATCAGTCAGATTGAACGAGAGCGGGGCGCAGTCATGCCGTCGAGAGGGAGCGAGAAGTATCGATTGACGGGGGGAACATGGTTTTATGCCGGCCGATCGTTCGGCTGGCTCCGCGTACGTGCTATCTACTGAACAGATTCAAATGAAGTTTGCTTTTCAAATGGATTCCCCTCGCCTGTATGGGGCACGCATAAAGTACATTTTCCCCCGAATGCATCTTGCGCGCACGTGAGCGAGAGAGAGAGAACGCCGGTATTCTCGCCAAGCCAGCGAGATGGAATTCCAAGTATGCGGTGCGCGAGAATAAAAGCTTTGCCCCGTTTATGGCTTTTCTCCTAGATCTATTGACCCGTTCCTGGTGTCCTGATACAACGAAGGAAAATTCTAATCAGGGTGGTCCAATGACCAAAAAAAATGTCTACTTCGATAAAACTCGGTCCACCTCGGCATGTAAGGTTGTCAAAGAACGATCCGATTTTTTAGGGCTCCGTGCCTTGACTGCACGCGGATGCCGCTCCGCAATCGATAAGTCACGCGACCGCTATTGAACCATCCGTTGGCGAGGTAGTTGCGTGACTCTTCGACCCGCCTGTTAGCGCATCAAGCCGCGGCCGCCTCGATCAGAAGTTCCCCGACGCGTCCGAATTCGATTGGCCCGCGTCCCTTTTGCCCCAACTTCCTCGAGGGATTCTGCTCGCGTGTCCGAGCCCGAAACCCAGGAAATCGCCGATCCAATCGATCGAGTGCTCGAAATCGCCGACCCTCCGAGACCCGTATGTCCGTGACACCGAAGAAATCGGGCCCAGCGACAAGGTCGTTATTCCACCAAGCCCAGATTTCCTCGGGGACCTCGTTAGGATCCGTTTTCCACGCTCACGATCGCCTTTTGAGAGATTCCAGAGGACTTAGCGGCTTTTTGCCAGTAGCACGGATCGATGACCAGTCAGTCGTCTTCCGAAATCCGCGAAACTAACCGCTTAGAGGCTGTCCCATTCTAATTAGACGGTTCCCGGTCTGGTGCTCCCGTCATTAAAGTCTCCATTTAGTCTTCGGATAAGTAGTACGAGCCAGCCATTAGTCAGTACGACAGCCGAAAGGACTCCAGAGGTTTTTGCCAGTGACACGGATCGATGATTACTGAGCCCCGAAATCTGAGAAGTGTTCGAGAGCTTCGGGACTCTAGTTGGGCGGCTGAGCGAACATTTTCGTGGGTCTTCGGCCGTCATTGAAGTCTCTATTCAGTGGTTGTCCAAGTAGTTAGAGTCAGTCATTAGTCGGAAGCGACAGAAAATCAATGAAGCAGTTGAGTGGATGCTCTCTTATTTCGATTTCTGATGGTCTAGAAGTCTCCCGTGTTGCTTCCTCTAGGGAAAGTTGCAGTTTTTTGTGATTCATAGAGTGATATCGATCAACGACTAGTCAGACGGGACTGAAAGTCGGTGAAGTGGCTGGTCGAAAGATCTTGATCTGGTATTTTGTAGTCAGAGGAGTCTCCTCGAGGAGTGTCCTCTCACAGAGAGTAAGAAGCCTTTGGATTTTATGGTCGCGTAAGTAGGATCGATCGGCGATTAGTCGGACGCATAGGGAGGATCGTGTAAATTTCTGTCCCGCCCGGCGACGGGATCTGTTTTATTTCATTGTCCCGAGGAAATTCCCCGGGGTCTGTTCGCCGTTAGCATATCCGGGCGACGTGACGAAGTGCCGATGAGCATTTTTCTTGGCGCTCGAGCCATTAAATTCCAGTTAGCCGGGTCGCGTGTGCCGCGAGCAGACAAATGACAGGACGCGTCGGGGGAGCGATAATGAAATAGCTATCTTCGCGTTTCGATCCACCATCTTGCCAGCGTAGTGACCACTAATTTGCTGCATAACGAGGTCGTGACTGGCCCAATTAGCGGGGCTGATTGATAGAATCCGAAACTGAAGCAATTAAGCCGTCTGCGGAATTTCATGATTCGCCCACCACCCCCTTAGCCACCCTCGACACCCACTTCTCGCCCTCCCCCTCCCCCTTCGTCGCCTCTTATCCTTGTCCCTAAATCGATTTCGTTCGGGAGCCCACGGCCTCGAAGGAAATTGATACCTCCGCTAAATCAACCCCCAGAGGGAAGGGGTTGAAGCCGGTTTTCTATCACGCGATACGCCCTCTCACGTGCGTCGAAATTGTAATGAGCCGGTTGCCTGAACTCGTTCGAACTTCGCGTCCCGCGAAACGCGATTTAACCGACGTTCTCCACCCACCGTCTACCACACCCCCCCTGGTATCACTCCTGGTCGCGTCCACGATTTACTACGCCTCGAATTAAACGCCACGGAGAATACAGATGATCGCAATCAAAGACCCCCGTATTTACATTTTCCTTTTTATAGCTCGACGACGGAACCGAGAACGGAGGAAACGGTTCCGACACGAGAATCGCGTTCCCCCGCCGGGAGTCACGCCAACACCGTGGAAAAGCGTAAAGAGCGTTTCCCAGTCAAAGACGCTCTCGTCCGGACTGCGAAATCTCCAGATGTACCGTGAGCACACCGGCTCGAGAGGCGAGGAATAAAATTCCAGTCAAAGAAGTTCGCGAGAGGGACGGTTAACCCGTCTCGCACAAAAGGGTAGCGTTGCAAGAAAGGAGTGGAGCTCTATAATTACGTTATTAAAATTCGCCGTTTAATATTTAATTTAATATCCGCCGGGACAGACGAGGACGCTACGTCCCGACGACGTTAATGCTATCCGATGTTTCAAGGGAAGTAAGAGGCATTAAACGGAGTAGCGGTCTCGACGATCGGCCAGACAACGCGACGGTGAATGGCGTTTAACAATTGGTACGGCTCGAGTGCGTTTCGTGCTTTATGTTATTAATTTCCTGCCGGGTAATACGACAAAATGATACGAAATTAGGTAAACGACAAAGAAACTCCAATAATTTGTAGGAAAGTGTAGTCAGTAGTGTAGATCGACGCTCGGTCGGACGCGGCTCGTCCGAACGGTATTTCGCGGGATCCTTGGCGGTTCGTTCGACGCGGGTTATCGAGGAATTATGACGAGCGAGTGTCGGGACCACAAAAACTGTTGTCGAAGAGTGACACGCCGTGGACGTGTCCGTGATACAGCAGGAGGGCATCTCGATGAAGGGGCCGCATCAATCACCGGCGTTGATTGTGAGGTTTTACCACTTAAACCGGCGCCGAATAACGGACGTTCACGGCATCAGCATTAATTTTCGTAACCACCGATCCTGCCGGAATACTGAGCGGACCGGGAACCAGGCCGGCAGCGCTGCATGCGCGCCGCAAAATCCCCTCTGCCACCCCCTACCCCGCCTGGTCCCCGGCAAGCTGACAGAAAATAAATATCCCATCGATGGAAGAAGTCTCCGGGATAACGAGGAAAGGATGACGATCCATGGGGTGGGACACGAGAACCGATCGGGCTGTTCTTGTATAATTTCGCGCTTAGCGGCCGAGCTACATCATTTGTTTAGATAACAGTCTTCCCCGGTTACACGGGACATTATTCAGGAATATTCCGCAAAATCGAAGCAACTTGTTTGACCCTCGGAAATACTTCCATAAAAGATCCTAAGGTAGACCTTTCGAGGGTTCGCCCATTTTTACTTTACGCTTAAAACCGAGGGATTTTATTTTATTTGTTTTATTGTTAAAGAAATGTATCACGAAAAATATCTTTTCTCTCTCTAGGATTAAGGTTTGAGAAAAATAATGTCAGAATTGACTTTGAATTAAATTCTGTGGTAGTTCGTCTTTGAGCAATATTAAAGCAAAATTCTGGCGAGGCTCGTTTTCTCTACGACCTGCGAGAGAGGGAAGAGGAACTCGGAAATTAATTGGAACAGAAAAAGACTACTCTTCCAGTCCTCGTTCTTTTACTCGATATTTTAGCGTGAAATTACGGTTTAATTGTGAAAGTAACGTCGGGATCCATATATGACAAGAGTTAAATGGAACGTATCCTCTTTGCAAAATATTCCGAGAAAAATTTAATACGGTGGAGTACGATAAATTTGCTGAATATTGCACAGTGCATTACGGCTTTAATTGCTCACCGCGTGTAATTAGGTTGACTTTCTTCGTCGGGCAACTCGGGACAGAAATCGCGATCGTCACGCGCAGCTGCCGGTGTTAATTAAAACAAAGGTCGATCGGATCCGCGGCGTTGATCGGGCTTGTAGAAAATTTCGCGAGTTCGACGAATGATTCGGTGGACGGAAACGACCACGGGTGTAATATTAAAACGATGAGGGGCGAGAGAGGGTGAGAATGACGATAAATTTTCGACCGCCGTATCCAGCGAATGAATCGTCGAAGATATTCGACGCACGTTCCGTCGGATAGGGAAATGTGAGAAGTGAGAAAATGTAAAGGGCGGAAGAGGGGTTGAATGGAGGATGAAAGGGGTAGAATAGAGGGATGAAGCGAGAGGGAGATAGCATTTAGAGTAAAGTTCGAAGCGACACAAATTAGCCCCCCATCGGCGCGGTATTATTATCGGGTAATTAGCAACATTCTGCGGCGATTTATCGAATCGGGTTAAATAGCGACGTGCGCTGGGAATTAATGACGTCGATTTGAAAATCGAACGCTCGACCGGCCAGTAAGCACTTCGTTATCTAACCGGCCACGTGACGGGTGTACGTGATTCATTCCGTTCCCTCTTTTATTTATCCAACCCGCCTCACCCCACCCCGATTCACTCTTTTCATTTTCCGGTTCCGATCGGTAATCCTGAACACTGCAATTACAGAAATTGGCAGCATCTTGTCCGGTACGGTCAGAATCGACCAATGTAGTTCTGGACGAGCTATAGACATTATCCGGAGCCCTCACAATTAATTATGATAATTTTAGACACATTACGGACTGTCGTTCGTTGTGAAAATAAATAGGTAGCCGGGGAGGACGAAAAACAAATATTGACGGTTATTAATTAATATGTAAAATAATGATTACTAATGACGTTGTTAATGTCGGAACGTAATTAATTGGAAACTGATTTTATTAAGCAATCGTTAATGAATGTTATGGTAACAAGGAACGATGTAAATAATTCCGGAATCTCTCAATGCACAGAGTGTTTCATAACTTCTACTTTAACAAAACGTTTATTCAAAAATAAAATCTTAATGAAAAGGATGGAGCTTCCCTGCAAGTCATAAATCGCAAGTAGAAGCGGCCCGCAGTGCTCAGACAGTCGACTTCGGTTCTCAAACAGTCGACTTCGGTTCTCAAACGTTGTCCTAGCAATTGGACCTTGAAAATGGCAATGCTACTCCATTTGTTTTAAATTGTACTTGATGTATGACTTGACCGGGGACACCCAGTATGCACCGAACGGTGAGCACGTGACACCGGACGAGGTATCCGAGATAAATTGAACGGGACGAGGAATTTAATTCTCGACAACATACCGTCGCGGGCTGGTAGACGGGGCCCGGGTGTCGAGTATCTGCGTTTGCACTTCGGTGAATGGGTTGGAACGTCGGTGGCGGCGGCGTCGGCGGGGTTGCTCGCGACATGGGTTGAGCCTTTCGACGGGTTTCTGAAATCTGGATTCGCGGGGAAGGGAGAGTAGCTTTCACGCGGATAAACAGCGGGCTTGCGTGCGGAAAGAAAGGAGGCCTCGCCGTACGTGTTCTCTCCGTTTGCGAGGAAGATTGATAAAGACGTGGGAGTGGAAGAGCAAAAGAAAAAGGGGTAGCGAAGCGCGCGGAAGCGTGCGACGCTCAAGAGAAATAGGAATAGAAGGGTCCCGGGGATACAGGTTGAAAAGGAATCGTGAAAAGAGCGAGCCGACTGAAACGTATCCAGTGTCGGAGCGCTCTGTCACTTTGCAAGCCAGATCCACTTTTTCGAGGGTAGATATATAGACTTTGAGGGGGGCGGTCGGATACCGTCTGCATTAAGGTTTGAATAATTGGGAGACGCCGTGCGCTGCACCGCACCGCACCGCACCGCGGCCCTGTCGGTCGAGTACTCTAATGCGGTCCCCGACGAAATTGAGCTTATATACGCAGACGGCCGGCCGAAATTGCATTTAAAGTTCCGTACGTTGTTTGAGGTCCACTTGAGGCTCCTAATATTTCTCGGGGGTAATTCCGTTAATTGCTTTATAAATTCGGACAGAGAGGGCACTCGTTCCGCGGCGGTGTTTTCGGAAGAAGTGGCCTCGCGAGAGACCAGGTGCTGGACCCTAGCTCGATTCGATTTGAAGATCAAACAGACCTCTTCTTTGCCGTCTACGCCTCTGGATTCAAACTTTCGCGAAAAACTGGTCGTCGCTTTATGGTAGTCGATCTAACCTATGTAGAAGAATAGCTCCACTATTTTCGTTCGTCTGATTTATGATCGACTCCGTTGCTTGCCTGATTCATCATTTACTCGACTGCGTGCCTGATTTATGATTGACTGCATAGGTTGCCTGATTTGTAGCTGACTCTACCACTCGTCTGATTTATGCCCGACTCTATCGCTTGTCTGATTTGTGGCTGAGCCTATCACTGGTCTGGGTAGTAATAGGTAGGTCATCACATACTCGGATGGAATGAATGTAAAAGTTTCTGGTCAGAAGTAGAACTTCTCGCAGAACAGAAATATGACATAAACGCTCTAGAAAATTTAATTATTTAGCGCAACGTCTCCAGCCAATGCAATACTTTCCGTTGGATATCCGCGAGGGAAGGACGCCAGAAAACTATCCTGCACAGCGAAACTCTAAACAGGGCTGCCTGGGAGCGGGAAAAGCTGACGGAGGTAGCTCCGGTGTCGTCGAATTAAATGCAAACTGTTCCCCGTCAGTCCCCAGGAACGCTGGAAACGCGTACAGCGCCCTGGAAAACGAGGACACACAGAGAGCGAGAGAAAGAGAGAGAGAGCCTCGGCGAATTTTTCGGAAATCTCGTCGGGGTTGCGTCCCGCGCATAAACTCCGAAAGAGATCGACGTCGTCGACGATGCAGCCCCGTGAACGTGTATCGGAGCCCCGGTGTCACAGCTCGCCGTCGAATCCCCGTCGTCTTGCGGCACCCGAAAATGGATAAACCCGGAGCGACGGGTTCGATCAGCACCGAGTGATTTACCACGAAGGACCTCGACCGGGTACCGAAGCCGTTCGCGACGGTGCACAGTGCAGCCCCCCGTTCTCCCTGCTCGCGTATCCGACGCTTTATAGTCGACGAGGCTGGGAATAGGAGCTCGGGAAAAATTTTATTTTCCTACAGGGATAATCCTTTACCGAGGGAAAGAGAGTATCGCGTGTGGACCCTCTCGCGGGAGTTGACGATGCAAAGCCAAGCGGAATAAAAGATTCAGAGCCATTGTGGCCTACGAAAGCAGGCGACCCCCCCCCCCCCCACCTCCCCCCGAATAAAAATTCTATCGCGATGGAATGAGAACGCTGTGCGGGAGAGGGCGCAGGATCGGCTGTAATCAGATAAGTAAAATGGAATCGATCGAACCGAATAAGATCGTTCTTAGTCGGACGTATGAACCGGCAATATCTCGGGTGAAATAGGGATTAGGAAGCTCGAGCTCGTCCTTGGAATAATGGGGAGGCTTCCCTGGGGAAGGCGAGAGGTATTGTTCTCGCTCCGGAGGACTCGAGGTAACAAATAACCCGGGGTGACGGAAATATCAGTCGCAAAACAATCAGCATACCCTGTGAGTCGTAGGAAAATATTACAAGTAGACTACGGATCTTTTTTTTTTAATAAATTGTTTTTTTCTTGATTAAATAAATTCCATTTTTAAAATGAACAAATGAGATGGGTATACTTTCTGCTGGGTCCACGTGAGTAGTACGGTCTGTCACTGATCAGACAAGTGACGAATCAATAGTGAAGCAAGCAAGTAGACAAGTCAACCATAAATCTGACAAATGAAATACCTCAGTAATAATACAAATGGTAAAGCGAACTAAACTGTATGTCTGACAAGTAGAAGAAGCGCTTATTGACCAGTGAAGGTGTCGATCGCAAGAAGCATACAAGTGAAATAGTCTGCCATAGATTGGAGAAGTGTAAGGTGTCAGTTATCGAGCAGACACATCAAAGAGTCTTCAGTAGATCCGACAACTGGAAGAATCAATTATGGACCAGACAAGTGGAAAAGTCGGCGATAGATCAGGAAAATGAATGTCGGTTGTAAGGCGGACAACTGGAAGAGTCGGTTACAGATAAGGGAACAGAAAACATGAGTAAACCGGATGGCATCGTCTGACGAGGGATCCAGTGGCAACATCGCACTTTTCTGGCTCCTGATACATTGTCAATAGACCCGTCGACAAGTAATGAGTTGCCCGCGGAAAAATTTGACGGGATGTCGATAGGTACGCGTTGCAAGCAGTATCAACGTCTTGACGGCTAACCGAGTGGTACGTCGGGGCGAATCTTCCGATATTCAGTTACCGTCGAGAAGAACGGTCACGTTTATTTGGTCGGAGAGGGCCCGCAGTTTGTTCGGCTAATTGTAGCTCAACCGGGGAATCGTCCTACGAAGACCTGGTTGCTCGACCGGGTTTCCGGTGTTTTAAATGCAAAATTGAGCCACCACCGGCCACCCCCGGCTCCCGATGGAATTTAATTACAACGATCCGTCGTTACAGGGGGTGGATGAGAGAGAGGGGTGAGCACGGTTGGAAAGGCCTCTCGTATTTCGACAGGCTCGAGTGACCAGCGCGCCGATAGAAAGTCGATAACGGCCGGCAGACGATTCTGACTGGCGTCGCGCGAACAACGCGCCCTCCAATCATTTCTCGTCGCTTACAGAATCATCCCCTCTTTACTGACACTCTCCCGCCCCCTCCGGCACAATTCCGCAAGTGCGGGACCAGCGACAGATAAACTGTCCACGGTGAGCGATTTATGAGCCGGCTCGCGACTGCAAATTGCTTCAAATCGCGCGAATATTTGAGCCACCCCGCCCTTATCAACGTTCGAGCGAAAGACTGGACGTGCACGGTGTAAACAGTGCCTCGACGGTGTCCGGAACTGTTCGACGTAGATAAAACACCGCACACGATTCGCAGCCGCGGGGGAAGCTTGCCTGTCTGACCGGGACACGCCTGTACTACTCGCTGGATGCGTTTCTGTGTCCCTACGATCGGGAAGCTACTTGTCCTGTCGTCTGATCTGAGTAATTCATAATAAAACCTTCTGTTTGTCTAAATTATAGCTGATCTTTCTACTTAACTGGCTCGTAAGTCAACCCCCGTGCGTCTGGCCTTTGTCTGACTTTTCTACTTAACTAGTTGATAATTAATTAAAAGCCCTGACTGTTTGACCTGTGACGGAGTTTCCTATTTAACTTAGTTTATATTTGAACCTCCTGCTTGACCGATCCATGACTGGGTTCTCTACTTAAATAGTGAACAATTGAGCCTGATGCTTCTCCAATTTATAATGAATTTACTGATTTCGGCGCAAGGTTCGATCATTTTAAAACCAAACAGAAAATGTGCAATTAACACATCATACTTCTCCAATTTATAATTAATTCTTTCTGCTCTGTGATCGACTTTTTCACTCGGCTGATTTGTGATCGACTCCCTCACTCGCCTGATCTATACCAGACTCTATCACTGATCCACGACCGCAGTCCCATCAGATGTCGGTTCTTTGATGTTCTTCTAGCGATCCTCACGGACAAAGGCGATTAGTCTCGTTTCCGCGGCGGGGTGAAAAAGGTGGACGACCCCTCGTTTGTTAATCAAACAAAGCCCCCGGTCGATGTCTGACGTGAGCTTTTAAAGGACTCCGCCCGCCGATGACCGCGGCAATTTTCTGTTTCGCCAGGTCAAAGAAAACGAGGCGACGCCGAAGGGAACCGGTTGAACACGTCTGCGAATTAGCCCAGGACCGTCGCCGGACACTTTGTGCATCGGTTACTTTCCCATTCCCTTTTCCCGCGGGCTTCCCGCCTTTTGCACGCTCGTTGGCTCCGTGAATGCGTCTCCCCGCTGTCGTCCTCGGCAGCCCGAGCTACATATCGCGTGCTCCCGTTCCTCCATTATTCATGACATTATTTTCCAGCTCGATAACGAACGCGATCGACTCCGCAGGAATCCCGCGGACCGATAAGCCTGAAAAATTTACTCCTCGCCCCGGACACGATCGCTATTTCCACGCACCGCGCCACCGGCTTTCACCTTCTGGCGCCGTTCGAAAATTGCTCCTCTATTTTTTTTTTCGGCCACCGTGAGTTTCTGCCTCGCGGATGACGTTCCAAATTTGACTGACCAATTTCTAACGCATCGAAACGTTTGTACACTTGCATTGACGCCGCAACTACCGTACGGGCTTTAACCATTCTTATTGTGGAGTTTAACACAGTCTACACCAGAAAAAACAATTTTGAGAATTTTTTACGGGAATGTAATAAAAGAAATGAAAATCTATTTATTTTATTACACACGCTATGAAGAGTGGAAAGAAAATTTTTATAATAATTTTGTTATGAAATGGCGGCGCTACAGTTCTGCCGCGATAACCTATTTAAACAACGTTCCATAGATTCCTCTGAAATATAAAAATAAAGGAAAAATTTATTCCACGGTCCAAAAATTTCCTCGTGGTAAAATAAAGTGGAATTGTCTTTTTTATTGTATTTCACGTATCGGGAAATTTCACAAATGCACCCGGATCTGCAGTCCGGTCATGTAGCGTGCGTTACAAAACCAAAAACCGTCGGTTCTACGTGATTCAACGCATCGGAAATTAATTATGAGACTTTTTCGTATTACCGAACTCACGTTTAACGTGTCCACTCGTCGTCGTTTCGCCCGGAAACGAAGCCAGATATGGGCCAATTTCATTTGCGAACTTTCGAATGGTTTATACTGCGTAACAGGTTATTTAAAAAAAAAATGTTTCAATTTTATAGAACGCTATTACAAAGGCAAACACAGTAACAAAATTTTTTCCGTTTTTCAATGACTTCTCGGGCGCTGAGCCAACTGGGACTTCGGTCGAAAAATTCAAGGGAATTTTTATCTACTGCGTTCTATATTGCTTTTGTAATTGTTGAATTCCCCCCATGTGATTCAAAAAAACATTTTACATCCTAAATTCCTTGGATAAGGTTGAAAATGTAAAGCATAAATGTAGTATTGAAATTAAATTATTGCTGGTGTAGTACACGAACAGGGAATATTTATTTCGTTCAGAATATCTCGAGGAAAATATGTTTGAACGTTTGCGTCTTTGAAATCGATATTGCAGACACGATTTTACCATATTGAAGATATTACTACATTCAGTAAATATCATTCGTTTTATATTAATATAGATTTTCTCTCTCAAAATACAAAATAAGAATGAAGTTCGATTTGTACAGCTATCCATCCCCAGGTATTGAATGAACTTTCCAATAATATCTATATTGTAGGTTTCTTTGCTGGGATCATTACGAGAGATCTGATATTTTGGTACACCGCGTGTTTAATAATGGTTTCTTTACACTGAAGAGTCTGCTTATCAGTTTCCAATTTCCCAGCGAAAATAATGAACATTATTCTATTTATTAAATTTCTGTACTGTTCGCAACTGAAAGTATTCACAATTAATAGCTTCGACATACTCATCGACTTTAATTCATCCGGCGATTACAACCGATGGTATCGATTGAGAACAATTGAACATCGGTAATATTTCCAGAAAAATCACAATGTAAGCAGTCGAGTCGTTCAATTCGAGTTTTCACAGCACGTCAACCGAACCGATTCGGATCGATTGTGCAGTTAAAGCGAGGCGGACACGAGCACGGGTTCGAGCGAGTTGGAAACACGTTGCTAGAGCGAGCAAGAGCGGAACGCATTGAAACACGGTGGACAATAGTGAAAACTTACGATACACACCGGCTTAGGGAGCCTCCGAGCGGAAACTGGTGAACAGCGTGCATCACGATGTAACATAACCCGAGGAAACGAGAAAGACAGATAGAGAACGCTCTGAATGGAACGGGAGACTGTCTTTTCCGCGAAGCTCGCCCGCGCAAGCTTTCTCCGATTGAGATTAAAATCTGGAAGCGGGTCACGGTGACGAATTGAATTCGTTAAACATTTCTGCGAGAGGTATTTAGCAAAGTCCCCGATTCATCGCGTTCAATTCTACTCCCGCGCGATCGTCGACGGTTCAATCCGGCCGACGAACAAACTGCAACATCGCCACTCGTGCTGGCCCACAAACCCGAAAATGTCCCGGGAGTGAAACAAACGAAAACTGTCGCAAGAGGAAGTCGAAAAAATATTTACAGGGTGTCCCGTTTAAATCGATCCGCTCGAATGTCTTCGAAATCATTTATAATACCGGAAAATGTATCTTCTAGTATATCTTTGCGAAGAGGACGTACGAAGGTCAACTTAATTTTTTAAAGTGGAACCATATGTTTTTTTACTGTATACAAAGGAAAATATTCAGACGAATCTAGTACCCGGAACACAACGTTGCGGAGCAAATGGGAGATTCGTGCGGCTTCAATTGCGATTACCTTGAAACCGGAAGCGAACCGGCCTCTGGCGCAATATTTCGCCGGCGTTTAAAATTGTCTACTTGTTACCGCGTACGCGAGCCGTCCATTGGATCAGCGTGAAACGTCCGAAACAGTTCGACCAGGCTGGTTCGAGGCCGAGCGCGTCGATCAAATCGCTCTGGCCGAGTCTCGCACCGGTCAACTTTCCGGCGATTTTCCGCAGCGGCGCGTCTATTCGCGCGTATAATTGAATTTTTAATACGCGAACGCCGAACGCCTGTCAGATTACTAACAATTGATTAATTCGAGCGAGACCCGTCCCGCGCCCCTGGTTCCCCTCCTGTCACCCCTCGTCTACCCCGTCCCTCATTCGTTTCCTTCTCGTGTTTAACGAAAACGAGGGATCTCGGGGAACAATAGCTGCTCTCGAATGGTTTGTTACGGACCAATTAATGAACCCGCGTTGCGCGGCGCGCTCGCGCGCGCACGTGACTATTCCCCGATCTGTGTTAATTACTAGGAGCATTATTAACGGGGACTTCGAAATCGCTCGGTGTGCGTGTGCGTGTACGAGGCGCGAGAACTCTCTCATACATATAGAAGTTCCGCTTACGCGCGTCGCTCTGTATTGTTTATTTGTCCTATTTCGGCGCGATTGTAATACTAACGGCGTTTCAATGTTATTCCAGCCGAGATTGAAATGAATATCATTGCGATGTAATAACAATATCGCGCGTGTTGCATTGAGCTTTAATTTCCTGTGCGCGGCCCGTCCAACGTTTCACCCACTGCTGAAATGCGTGCGTAATCATTGCACGGTTAATACGCCAGGACAATGGGATAAATTGAATTTTTCGAGGCAACGAATTCCCTCGGGATTGCCGACGACGCACGGACGCGTTTTCCTTTAAAAAAGAGCACACGCACGCGCCCGACGGGAATTTTAATTTGCTAACGCGTTCGAGGCGATGTTCCTTCGTAATTCGCGCGATTGTCATGCGTTAATTGAACGCGTCGATATCCGAACTCGCTCTATCTTCCTCACTCTCTCTCTCTCTCTCTCTCTCTCTCTCTCTCTCTCTCTCTCTCTCTCTCTCTCTCTCTCTCTCTGCAATATCGCTCGCGCGGGCGACGACTGCATCGACGCGACGTCGGCTTGCAAATGCAGCCTCGGGGGTCGACGAGGTATTATTGTTTTTCCAATCAATTGGAAAAACGATAAATTTCGACGCGGGTATCGGCCGCCACCGGTTTGCTTTAAGGATTTCCATTTGGAGCTCGAATGTCCGCGGCCTGGCTTCGGTTATTCGAACCGTGTATGTGCGGCTCGAGATTGCTTCCTGTGTTGTTCGAGACGTTGCGCTCTCTCTCTTTCTCGTACTCCCTTCCCGTTCTGCTGCAGCCGAGAGCTGTGTACAAATAGAAGGTAAAACAGAAAGTAAACCGAAGGAGGAGAGAGAGCAGAGTCTTGCTCGAGGAATAAGCTTTCGTTGCAATGTTTGCGGTCGCAAACAACAGAGTCCGGAGAGGATTTACCGGGAATACACTTTTAATTGGCCGGCTGTCTAACTCTGTTAACAAGTTGCAAAATTGAACAGCAAGGTCAACCCCGAAAAGAAATGAAAACTGTTTACTCGAGATCTTGCTCGACTACAGCCGGAACTTTCCGGTTTGTTCTCTCTGTCGTCCCTCGCTCTTACTTAAGCACGAGAGTCACGTATAAAGGGTGACTAAAAACTTTCTGTATTCTACTCGGCGCCCCACATATCCTTGCACCAGTAAAATATAGTCACGGTCTCGCTCTACTTAATTGGATCACACATCTGTCACTCGGCTTCATTTCACCACACGGTGACTTCTGCTGTCAGGTAAACATTTATTTTCCTCATAAATAACTTTAATATGTTGACAATAGTACATCCACATTTTCGTAATTTGTTCACTATTTGAAGTTGAACATATTCATTTTTGTTGTCAATGCATAAAATCCGCGGTCTACCGGTAACAATCTATTTTTCTACTTGATAACTGTTGTTTCGTAAAGAGACCTGTCTGACTGTACACTGTACAATTCTACTTAAGTACAAGATTTCTTGGACTATTCATAATTACATAGTACTGCTTACAAGTTCATGCATTCATTATGTGATTCTATCTCACTTGCACTGCTGATTCGATCAGTTTCAGCTTATACTACTAGTTTCGATGAACCGGTCTGCTAACCTCGTCTGTCCACACAGATTTTACACCACTGCTTTCAGTAGGTGACGCTAACCAACCTCCCCTGGCAGTATAAGGGCTTACGCTACAGTATTCATGACCTGACTGTCTCACGCGTCTGACTATGTATAATCCTATACTCCTGTTTTATACGATACCTCTCTAGTTTAACCATATGCGGTCTTTTACCACAGTTCCCATCAGATTAATCTGTCTAACTTGTCGGAATACACGCAGCTCTATGTTTTAACTGCATAACTCTGCCTCGTCGTCTGTCTATACACTGCCTGCGACCTCTATTTGATAGGACATATCCCTGGTCTGATAATATATATACTTATACTACTGTTTTGAATAGATAACATTGTCCCAATGTCTACACAAGAACTTACACCACTATTTTCTTGTACAACTCTTTTGCCTGACCATTTGTCGACTTGTACTACTGTCTTCGTAAAACTACAGATTTTATGCAAAATCGACATGCCCGTTCGCACGCAACTTTTCACCACATCTACCACCGGATGACTTCATCTTCCTCGTTCAGCTACAGACAAATTCGCATTGCTGATTCTACAAAACATCTATTCTGACCGCACACAGTCTCGCGCTACTGTTCTCTTCAGACAAATCTGCCTAAGGCCTCTCACCATTCACTGTCTAATGCCACATCTCCGAGCAAATTAATCTACCTAACTCGTCCTGCTGCACGCAGACCTACGCCGGCCGCTTTAATCGGATTCCCCCCCGTTTCATCGTTCGACCAACAACGAACCTATTCTACTGGCAAGTAGAATAGCTGCCTTTGACGGAGAACGCATCGACTGAGTTTCTACCGTATGGAATTTCCGGACGAATCTCAGAAATCATGCTTTGTGGCCGGGCTACTTGTTTTCGGCAAAGCGGATCATTAAAGAGCGCACGATGCAACAACGAGAGAAAAGGTAGGGAGGAGGAAACCATGGCATCGAACGGCAACCAATCAGCCGTGATACGTCGTTAAACGGCGCTGTCTTTGAGTAGCAATGAAAGCACCAAGATCCTCCAGTCCGAGGGTGAGAGAGAGAGAGAGAGAGAGTCAGGTAACACAGTGGCCTTATGTATTCGTTCAAGTGGAAACTATGTATTTCGGGTGCATCGGTGAATCAATGGCCTTTTGATCACGCCGTTCCGATAATTGGTGCCAGCTTCTGACTGGCTCGCTCGTCCGATGCTGGTTACCAAGGCTGGCAACAGTACACGGCCATCCCTGTTCCGTTGCCGAACGCGCCCTGTCGATCGTCGGACACTTTGTGCGCGACGGAATCGAACGTTTATCAATTTCCCGACGGACCGTTCCGAATCTGAATAACTCCGGGAACACCGCGTCGCTGGCCCACTTCGGCAAACTCGATTACACTCGGCCGGAGACTCGGGAGAGCGCACCCGGCCGGGTATCTGTTGCGAACAACGACACCGAAACGCGCCATTTCACTCGACCATCCGTTTAGACCGACTGCGCGTGCATGCGCGGAGAACGCCACAGCTTCCGATCGCAAAATTTCATTTTTTTCGGACTTGCGAAGACATTTTTTTCGGAATCGTAAATTTATTCGGGCATAAATTTATTTGTCGTAAATGCATAAAATCTGTCGTCTACTTATATTACAATCGTTTGGTGAAAATTTTGTAAATTAACGAAGGAACACAACAAATTACGTGTTCGTACAGCACGTTTGGTTTTTGCCAATAACCTTTGGATTTTTCGTGCGTTTCCTTGCGTCGCTTCTAATTAAACAAGCGCACGAACCGTGTCGAATACGTGCACGTGCACTCATTTAGTAGCCACGCTAAACGCCAAGTAAATATTGAACAATGAATAATACATGGCTCCCCGGGATCAAGGGAGGGGCTTGCGCACTCGTTTAGTCGCGATATTAAAATGCAATTAAACATCGATGCGCATTTACGTGCTCGAATTACCGAGAAGCGATGTTACAACCGGTCGAATTTTCGTTCGCGGTGTAATTTATGCAGTGCAGAATATTTTAAACGATCATTGACTGACCCAGACACGACCTCGCCCGGCCTGTAATTAAGGTTCAACATGCATATGTTAATACTCCAATCAAGGCCCTAACGTGAGGCGCATCTATATCGACGTGGACTTATCTACAGATAAACCGATAACGGATTGCGCGGTGAATTAAGCCATAAACTCGATTTATACCGGTCGCGTTTTCTACTTAATTATGGTTCATTAGAAGGCAGTAGTTCAACTTAAAACTAGCGTGTTAATAATCCAGACCTAATCGCTGATATAGCCTACAATAAATTCATCTTTATAGCTCTGGTATCTTACAATTAAAACAATTTTTATTTTGCAATAAATATACGAAGTCTGTCACAAATTCTAGCTAACTTTGACTGGCCAAACCTTGGCTCAACGTAGCTTACATCTAACTGAGACCTAGCTTGTCCTTCCGCAAGCTCTAGCTAGACTCATTGCTGCCCTAAATCGTCCATAATCTCACTGTAGCTTGGACTTAGCGTCTACCTGAAGCGTAGCTCACACCGAATTTTTCGAGATCTCGAGCCAGACAACGCAAGGTTCCCAGTTCGAAAAACGAGCTTATCGAACGATTTTCCGTGGATGTCGGAAGAATATCATCGGGTAAGCAAAAGGGTAGGATCGTCGGATAGGATCCCGTAAAAACGGAACGAGCGAATCATACATGCCGGCGCGGCCCCGATGCATCGTCGATCTGATACGTTACGATGATGCAACGAATCAACCGAATATAAATTCACAGTTACGGTGGAGAAGCGGCCGCGGGGGCTGTGCAAACGTGATATAAACGCTGAATCTCCTATGCGCGGTTCTTGCACGCGTAAATCTCACGATTTACGAGCATGGTTCCAACGCTCAGGAAAAAGATGGCTCGGCTGACTTGAGGGGCATACTCGACGTGTATTTCGCGAGCCGTGTATTGTTGTTGTCCGCGGTGCTAGTCCTCTGTGGAACGAGAATCCTGGAGGAATATCGAGAAGGCGCCGCGCGAGATCGTGGCTGGAATCGCGAGCATGATTCGTAACGGTGTGCTATTGTCCCGAGATTGGTCGCAGAATGCTTAGGAAGTAATACGTTCGATTTGTGTGTGTTTTCCAGACGACGAGAACTCGTCGGTGCACGGGATCGTGACCGAGGACGGCCTGTTCGACGGCACGATCTTTACGGCCTCGGACGAGATTTACATCGAGCCGGTCAGCAGATACGCGCCCCTCGTCTGCCATAAGCTCGACGGACAGGAACAGGACACCACCGATGCCATGCAACACCATACGATCGCGTACCGGGCCGCGGACGTTGACCCACCTCGCCTGAACGACCCCACATGTGCCAGCGAACGGCTCCGGGAAAACACCCTGAACGAATTGAGGTCTGTAATACATTTTCGATTAAGTTCTGCTTTTTTTACGGTTGAATTCCACAATTTTTATTTTGCATAAAATAAATCATTAGACTTTTTCGTGTGTGTAGCTTACAAGTTAATTATCGCGTAAAAATTAGAGCTCGTCGATTTCGGCAACTGGATGATTCTAGATTTTTATTAGTTTATGAGGTTTGATACACTGCTCCGGAAATTCCTAGCGTTCTCGTAGCTGTCCGATCAGATACAGACCAATACCACTCGGTTGCACACGTGTCCTGGCGCAGACTTCATTTCAGTCAGCGAAAACCTGGGTCTTATCACTTGCTGAATTAGAAATGATACAATTCTATCCTAGTGTCGATAAACTCTCGATTTTAAGCTCTTGCTTTTATTACTGTTCCGGTTCGATTCTCCTCAAACGATCACTATATCCTTTATTTTACTTGCATCGCCTTGCTCTACTTCTCTGATGTAGAACAGACCGCTCCACTAGCTTTTATGATTTCGTCTTTCCATCTGGTCATGATTCTTCCCCATGCTGATCATGATCCTATTATTCTCTTGTCTGACAAACATTTTACTATTCCGAATTTTTATTTCCTGACATGTTACTTGTCTGATCATAATATTTTACTTGCATTTGTCTCATCAACGTCGCCCTATTCTCCTTGTACAATCACAATCTTTTAATTTGCTTTCCCGACGAGGTTCGTTTTATTTACCTTGACTGCTTTCAATTACCAATTTAAGTAACTAATGGTCACGTGATTGTTCTTGTCTGATCATGGTCATTTCGTTCCCCTTACGCGGTCATAAACATTTTATGCTCCCTATCTAATCATGGTCGTTCCATTCTCCTTATCCGGTCATAAACATTTTACTTTCCCTGTCTGACCGGGGTATTCTACTTCCCTTCGTCCGGCCAATATCGTCCTATTCTCCTTGGCTAATCGTAGTCCATTAACTCCCTTTTGCGACCATGTTTCTCTCGTTTTCCCTTGCTGATATAAATGTAACTAGACTGCGGACCTTCATGGAAAAATTAATTTACGGTTGTGAAGATGCACCAATGACCAATTAATCAACACATTTATTTCTTAGGATATCGATTAAAAATATGTATAGACATATTCTTCTTACGTTCATAAAGTACCATTTTAAAAAATATTCGCCCACGAAGCGAGCACAATCTGAGTACGAACGTCTCAATCTGCTCGTCCACTCAGTCTATTCGCACACTCCTTAGGAACCCGCGACTGTCTGGGGTCCCCGTCCGATCAAAATCGCGCCTACTCCACTGGCGCCGACATCTTCGTCGGTCTGATAGCAGGCGAGCGGCTTCTACTCGGCCGACAAGAGTCCGCCGGTTCTACCTGTCCGATAAGCGAGTCTGCCTCTCCCCACTCTGTTCCGGGTCGGTGTCACGGTGTCGTCGTGCGGTGGCTACCGCGTTGAAAACAGGTCATCGGGTGCCGGGTATATGATACCGTCGCGTCGCGGCGCGCGAAATTATACATAAGAGAGCCGAATTGATACTTGTATCGCGAGAGTGGGGCCACGTTGCCGAGGCCGAGGACGGTCCGGTCGCCTGTATAATATCATCTTGTTGCCCCGTAATACATTCAATATTCCCCGGGCCGGCGAAGTTAATATGAACCCCGGTGGCCGTGCATCGACCGGTTTAATAGAATTTCAAATGGCACACGGCTAGGCCGATGGGTTCGCGCTTTCCATTTTTATGCGACGCCATCGTCCGGGCTCTCGGATAGCTTCCTGCGGGAGAGAGTGAGGGCTCAGGGAAAAGCGGCTTACCGGAGATACCGGTCTATTAATCGCTGGAACGTCATCGTTCGAAGTTAACAGAATTAGTGGGGACACCGACGGTGACCGACGCCAGTTCAAAGGGACTGCCACGGGGGGGAAACCGATGATTGTCGTGGGACATGCGCGACGGCACGCCGCCGCAATTAGAGAACACGGTCCGTGGCCCGGCTGATTTCGAACCATGGTTCTTGGCATCGATTAATGATAACGTTCACCGCCGACGTAACCGGCGGCCCAGAGTTTTCGGCTGCTGTCCATCTCCACACAAACAACCAGGGTATATATAAGAGCGAGAGAGAAAGACAGAGGACCAGCAGTTGTTCCAATTACTCCCCGGTCGAGATAAACAGTTCGGTACCGCGCTCGAGTTGGACATCGCTCGCGTAAACTTTCGCCCAAGCGATTCGAATGGCTGTCACGTGACTGGAATTTGCTTCCGTTCGTCATTCCCGCGGTTGGCTACCGCCGCTGCACGTGCCGCGGAAGATTTCTCTACTTTGTTCCCTCGGCCCTGATCAGATTAACGTGTAAGCGTCCGCGTCCCCACGACCGAAACTGAAATTTCCCAATGCCACGACTAATAACATTTATTGAAGGAGTAATCACGGTGTTTGCAACCGCTACGTGATGCCGTATCCTGTGTGGCACTATACATGCACCAGGACAACGGGCGGCGACTTTTCTGCAGCTGTGACCACTCGGTTTAAAATCATTGTTCATTCTTCATTCGATTCTCTGCGAAAAACCACCCCTCGGAGAAATTATTTTATTCTAGTCTTAATACGTGGCCTACTCTTTTGGAAAAAATACACAGAATAGAATCAATGCTTTTGTGCTTTTGGATTCATTCGAATATCTCGTGTAGTTTCCGATAAAAATAATGTATAAAACCGGGTGAACTCTCTCGGGTCCATTCAGATAGAATTCTTCATACTGTGCTTGTCGATTTATGGTTGTTCTTGACCTCGATGTCCGACCGCATTACCGTATTCTCGCGATACAGTGTACCGGTCTCGCGGATGTTGAAAATCGCTGGGCGCGCAACGAAGGGTTAAATGAACACCAGGAAGAGCCTATAAAAACCAGTGGGCGGCTGCACGGTTGTGTATAAAAGTCTCGTAAAAGCTTAGCTACACAGAAACGGTATAAAAAGCCAGTTAAACGGCCCTCGCGAGTTCAGACGCAAAATCTCACCAGCATGGCGAGGGGGGGGGGGGGCGAGCTAGGCTCGTGCTGAAAACGATTACGAAAGTAAATTGGTTTGCCGGGCTGTTACGTATTATTCGACATATGTCACCCCTTATCTACTGCCTCGCCTTCCCAGGCAACGATTTCTCCCCCACCCAGCGATTTATCCTCCGGAGCTGATCAGCTCACCGTGAAGGATTCACTGGGCCGGGCTGTAGTTTCCTCCGGACGCTTACCGGCGAAAAATCGTTTGCAGGACGAACAGGACGTGGAGTGGATATCTCGGGGACACAATGCGGCCGCTTTATCAACACCAGAACGAGGGGAAGTCCCGGCCGAAGCCCGGATTCTATCCGAAAGACGCGAGGAAGAAAGACCCCATGGCGAGCTCGCACAATTTGGAGCTACTCGACAGGTAAAATTGTATATCGATCTCTCCGCCGCGTCGGACTGAAACCTAGTCGCCTGTATACATTTGAATCCCCCCTGGAAAATCTACTACCATCGCGGAAACTTTTCCCGAAATCCCCGACTTCCAGAACCTTTCGCAGATGCTTCCATCAATTTTCTATCACGAAAACTGGAAGGAATATGCTCTCGCAACAATTTTTCAAGCAATCAGTTCGATAACACACTCTGCGGTTGACTTTTACTACTTGCAAGCTGGAAATTATGATTTCTTGATAATTCTTTCATTTATACGCCAGTAACCAGTTTATTCTAGCCTTCTACCTAAAAATTGAATTGTTCCGCTGAAAGTAAAGTGACTCCACTCGACCGGCTAACAATTGAGATGTTTTCACATGGTTCTACCATTTATACATTCCGTAACGAACCCATTCTACACGTCAACCGGAAAATCGAGTTGTCCCTCCGAAAACGGATCTACTTCGCTTGTCAGGCCGGGGCGAAACGCGTTCAATCATTTATCCCTGTTTCCGTAGTCTGGTTTCGAAACAGATCTATACCGCGTGCCGTAATATGAAATCGTTCAGAAAATATTTCCGGTCGAAGATGATCCTATTCCACTTGCCAGCCGGGCACAGACCATCGTATCTCCCACTCGTCCCACAGCTATCGCGGAATTAATTGAACTTTTCCCGGGAAAGGCCGGCACATGGTCGGAAGCTCTTAAAAACAAAAGGTTCTATAGCCTCTAAAAGCTTTACACGGTCGTTCATTCACGATCAGACTTTTTCTCCGGCGGAGTGTGCTCGCTCGTTCCTTTCGTCTTCCTCGGCCAGTTTAGCGCTTCCACTCTAGTTCCATTTACCTCATCCGGCTGAACACGTCGATGAAATATTCGAGCGCCGTCGAGTCGCTATCCTCGAAGAAAGTTGCGAGGCGGGTAAGAGAAGAGCGCAACCGTTACTTATCGTCTCGTCGATTCGCTCGGGATGTTTGCCGTGCGATGCTTCCGCTCCCATTTAAAAAGCATACTCGTTCGCAAAGAGTGAGAAACAGTGAGAACTAGAATTAGGTTCTACGACCCCGGAAACCCCTAAAATCGTCTCGAAATTAATAGACTGAGGATTTTATTCATTTACGGCAAACACGCGTAGATGCAATTTGAAAGAGTACAAATATTGATTGAACAACTTTATAAATATTCGACCATACGATTTGGATTTTTTTTTTGTGAAGTTACAACAATTGGTGTGTTACATAACGTGAAAGAATTTTTTGAAAAAGATTGCAATTGTTGTAATTAACAGGCATATTCATTTTTCCCAGCTTTTCGCGATTCTAGCCCACTCTGTTGCGGCCTCGCGTCGATGAAAACGTCAAAAATCGAAAGCAAACACCATTATCGCCGATCCAATTTAACGTTGCCTCGGCCGGCCTTATCGGCCGTTTCTCCCGACGCGTCGGCTCTTGTCAAAGCGCCTTGATTTGTTGTTCGACCGCGAATCCTGTATCGACGGGGTCGACGCCCCCGCGTTCAGAGGAGACCGCTACATTTTTTATTTTTTCGTTCGATACTCGCGAAGGCTCGAAAATCTAAATTGGACGCGCCCGGTATACCGCCTTTGAAGCCCCCAGGAAAATTTTGTTATTTCGCGCCCGAAGCTCTCCCGGGGTTTAATTCGAAAAAATTTAATTTCTAGCGGGGGCTCGCCCGCAAAGGTGGTGCGAGGCTCGAGGGGTGTCGGAGAGAGGGAGAAGGGGACGAGAGAGGGGAACGGTTTCGCGCAGAGTGTTCCTGAAATGGAATAAACTGAAATATGCAATCGCGCGGTATCAGCGGAAATTCGTTTGAAGCGAAATAAAGTGAAACGCCCCGTTAAATTGACCGTGTCAACAGTTCTCCGTGGAAAACTCCGCCGCTCTCCCTTGATCAAACACCGGCCCTCCCGAGCTCCGGGCCGGAATTGTTGAATAACAATTCCTTTTTGTCCGTCGTTTTTTCTCCGTCCAGGTTGTACAGAGCCAGGTACTCGAGGGTGCTTCGGAAACGGACATCGGTCGACCCGAAAAAAACCACGTGCATGCTGTACCTGCAGGCTGATCACACGTTCTTCGATCATTACAAGTCCGAGGAAGCATGCATCGAGGTGATGACCCGCCACGTGCAGCGTGTCAACTCCATCTACAGGTACACAGGTGAGTGAGAAATATTAATCTTCGTAGAAAAATAGAACGCACTGTGTTCTCACTCGCAATAATATTCGGACGCTCTTAAAAATATAACTTTTTTAACATCGGACCATTTACTCAGAAAGTCATCCACTTTTCAAGACTCTCCGAATCTTAATACAAGCGACTGTAAAGAATCGACACAGATCTACAACGCGTATTTGTTAAATTTTCAATATACAGGGTGTTCGGTAACTGGTGGTACAAGCGAAAAGGGGGTGATTCTACATGAAAAAATAAGTCGAAAATATAGAACAAAATTTTTCCATGTGAGGCTTTGTTTTCGAGAAAACCGACTTTGAATGTTCGCCGGTTACGCGTGTACTTGATCATGTCTCGTTCTAACGGATCTCACTGTAGATCAGGACTGCCGTTTAAGTTGCTCGCGACGGCCGATTCTCGAAGGCTACGCCTCCTCGACCCTGCCGCACGTCTCGCTCCCCGTGGCGGTCCTAGTACTCGGAGCCGCTCAGGCGCGTACCATAGAGTGTTACAATGTAAATGTCGGCGATGCGAACAGCTACGTCCAAACTTCCCGTAGATCTTACCAATTTGCCAAGCACGTATAAAGGTTGTCGCACACTAGACCGGCCCGACCCATACCGGCACCGTTCCGGCGCGGTTTTTTTGTCATTCTCCAATGTAAATCAATGGCCACACCATTAAAGATTTAATAGTGTGCGGCAAACAGCACCATCCGTGTTGCGCCGGAACGGTGCCGGTACGGGTCGGGCCGGTTTAGTGTGCGGCAACCTTAATCGTTAACCACATGTTAATACAATTTGGACAATACAATTATAAAATATTTTTAAAATTTATCTGCCGAATTTATTTTCCAAAATTAATTTTCTACAGCTGTTGTCAGAAATTATCGTGCGACATAGTGGAATAGGCCTACAGGGGATACCACTAACAAAAAAAAAATGCATAGGCAATAGTAGCTCGATGATAATGCGGAAACCTATTGACACGCGTGTCGACCTGAAGCGCCACGAATAGCGCCTATGCTATGGTACGCGCCTGAGCCGCTCCGAGTACTATGACCGCCACGGGGAGCGAGACGCGCGGCCGGGTCGAGGAGGCGTAGCCTTCGAGAATCGTCGCGAGCAACTTAAACGGCAGCCCTGCTGTAGATCATTGTCTCGATTGAAGTTTATGTTGATAAACACTTCCGGTGTCACGGAAATGTTTATTTTACCTATCATTTTACAATCTTACCTTTACCGCTAAACACTATAATTCATGGCTTTCATACAATATAGCAACAGAATACGTTAGAAAGCGTTCATAGAAATTTAATTAAAAGTGCAGAATTATGTATTCGGCAGAATGGGCAACGTTTTCAGCAATTTCTGTAATCATAAACTTTATGTTTACTTCAACGTCCTATTTCATTGTGTGTTCCTAATTTTGCGGTACGATAAAAACAAACTTAAACTGCGATAATGATCCATCGAAACAATGATCTACAGTGAGATCCGTTATAACAAGACATGATCAAGTGCACTCGTACCTGGCGAAAATTCGAAGTAGATTTTCTCGAAAACAAAGCATCACATGAAAAAATTTTGTTCTATATTTTTGACTTATTTTTTCCTGTAGAATCACCCCCTTTTCGCTTGTACCACCAGTTACCGAACACCTTGTATATCCTGATAAAAAAGTTGGGAAAAACAACTTTTAGTATTTTCTAAAATTTCTTTTTCACGTCATGTAGTAACTAATTTCTCAACAATATCTAAGTCATGTTCGTATGTTCGAATATGAAAAAAGTCGTGGTCTTTTTAAAACTGTCAGAATATTATTGCGAGTGACTGTAGTTCCGAGTCGTTGTCTTTCGGGATCGATGAATCAGTTACCGAGGGCAGGTTCGCGAACGCGATGACAGCCTGGAATACGAATGGAAAAGTCTCTAGAACGTTACTGTATATAGGGGAATGGGCAACGTTCTTCCCTTCGGGCCGGGCTAACAAGTGCGCGTCTTCTGTCTCATTCCGCTGTAATAACTTCGCAAACCAATTAAAACTTTCCCCGGACCTTCCAGTTAAACTAACTTTCTGCCAGCAGCGATCGGGGGAAATGAATGTTCCTTAGCCTTACTGCGGTTCCTTTCTGCTACGCGACCGATTAATGTCAGTTTCTGTGTCTGACGTTGACCGATTGATTCCGTGGAACTTCATCGCGTCCCGGTTCTACACACTACTAACGCGTTAACTTTGAACGATGGTTATCACCCAGTAGTACCGGAATGGATACGACCATCGTGACCACACTGCTTCTTCCGGTTCTTCCATTCAATCCTCCTTGGGAATGGGTCGTTGAAACACTTCATATTCGAACTTTCCAGGAGCTCCCGGAGAACGTAATTTAAACTCTGCATGGTCGTTCCTGGTTGTCGCGATAGTGGCGGGATTGTACTACTTGGACAAGAATTGAAGCGATCAGAAGAGTCAACTAGTTGTGTTTCGACGTTCGTTTTGGCGAACTTGGGTCAAAATAGAAATTGTAAAACAGTTGCCATGATAATCGATAATCTTAATAAGTTGAAAATACTATGTTGGCATTATTAAGTTTTTTTACCACTAAATTTGGTTTGGAAAGGATCACTAAATTTTTGTCCAAGAATGGGCCATGTTCAAAGTGTTGTAACATAATGACAAAACGTCGTGAATATTCGTCCTGGAATAAATTCAATCTTACTA
The DNA here is from genome assembly GCA_916610255.1 of Lasioglossum lativentre. Taxonomy (NCBI): domain Eukaryota; kingdom Metazoa; phylum Arthropoda; class Insecta; order Hymenoptera; family Halictidae; genus Lasioglossum; species Lasioglossum lativentre. Next base: position 61,043 of record CAKAJI010000275.1, read on the forward strand.
TTTTCAGAATGTTAGATATTGTACAAATAGTTTATTACACAATTATTCGCATTACCTAATTATTCGACCGACAAATCCCAAAATAGTCATTTACAGCAGACCAACGCCGAAAGCCCTCGATCAAAATCCGCGTGTCTGACCAAGGCAGCAAGAAACTACTTGTCGCCGCAATACCTCGTCGCTCGACCAGTCCGAAGCGTTCCGTTCTTATCGGTTAATCGCAGAATCTGCAATCCATTTCGCTCGGGAATGGTGGGTGGCGGGATGGCGCGGTGCGCCGTGTAGGTCCCGTCTGCCCATAGACCGGCATATTCCACTTGAATTCGTAGCTACACAACGGAAACCCTCGGACGACACATCCGCCGTTTAGTATCGGTCCCTCGTCACTCGGTCGGCTAACCAGGGGACAATCAGGGCCGTCGATCGTCCTGCGGAACGCGGACGGGGCGAAACACAGAGAACGCAGCGGGGAATCAACTGGAAGAGGACGAGTCGAGGGAGAAGAGGGGAGAGAAGGGAGCGGAAGAGTATAGGAGGAGAGAAGAGGAGAGCGTTCCAAATCTCATTTGGCCAGGCGGACGCGGGCCGCGAATATTAAGTAAGAGAGAAGCGGCTCGACGAGCCCGGTGTGTTTCTCCTGTTCGAGCGCGGGGTAGGGGGGCTTTAAACGCTGCACCACCTGCCGTAACAACGAGCAAATATTTGTGTCTCGTGACTGAGCCGTGTTTAACGTAGCGTGACCGCGCGTACACGCCGGACCCAGGCCAGTGCATTACTTAGAATTCCCTATCTCTTCCGTCGTGCGATTCGCGGATAAAGCCAGGTCTTCCGGCGACGTTTCCGCTCCCCTTCTCTCCCCTACATGGTTCTCCTCGGACGAATATACTCGGGAGCCGGGACACGTCGAGCTTTCGGTACGATTATCGGGCCATCTCTACACGCGAGCATTTCGGATGACCGATCGACCACCCCCACGGAAATGTTGGCCTGCCTTTGTCCCCGGATTAAACGGCATTAACTCTCTTCCCGCACCGATATGTACATGGCCCCCGTTCCCCTCCTCGTACCCCCTCGCAACCTCGTCGCAGCTAAACGCTCTTGTCTGACGAGAGATCCGGAATTGCTGCGATTAAGGCTCTCTCTCTCTCTCTCTCTCTCTCTCTCTCTCCCGTGCTCCCTAGCTCTTCCTCTCCGCTTCTCTGCATTGCAAAGTTGTGTCTGCTGATTGCTTCGCCTCGATTTCCCTCCGAGACAAGATCTAGTCTGAGGAAGCCTGCGTGCGCCAGTTAAGTATTTAATTCCGCCGGATGACGAATTAAAACGAAAGTTGCGTTGCCGTCGGACGTTCGCGAAACTTCCGGCAGTTTAGGCGAAAAAAATATGGAACTGCCTCGCCGAGACAGCACCGGCGATGAACTTGCGCCGGGAACGCGCCGCTATCACGGCAATAATGCATTTTGATACGCGACGGAGGCCGGAGCGGACCCCACCACCGTCCGTCTCGTGCGCGAAATTGCGTTCTTCTTATTGCCGCGCCGCAAAAACCCGCCGCGCGATAATGCTATCTCGTCGGTTATATCGGAGAGAGCCCGTGCGCGGCCAGCCACAACGTTAGTCATTACACGTGGAACGCTGACCGCCGCGTTTATGATCCTTATCCTGGCCCAGAGGCCCGCGCGCGGGGGATAAAAAAACAGCACGTAGAAAAAAGGAAACTTTATTTCCGAGCGTCGTATCCGCGACAGCTGTCACGCGACGTGTTACCCCTCTATTTGTTTGCCGAGTAATTTTTTACGACATCGGCACGTGAACCGGGCCGCTCGTGCCGCCACTCCATCACGCGATGATAAACACGAAATTATTTATTAAGATGAAAAGTCACCATGCAATCTCCGCCGTCGTTTGTGACGCCGGTCTCCCCTTCTGCGAAACGTCCGCATCCCCGATTATTAAAAGACGGGCTTGATTCTACTTGTCTGACTAAATTCTAGGGCTCTACTATTCGGTACAGCTCGCTCCTGCTGCGTGTCTGACTTTCCATCGACTCGTTCTACTTAGAAAGCAATACTACATCTCTCGTTATCAACGTTCTGAGGAATATTCGAATTAACCTGCCCGACCATACATCTTTGTATTCCACTTTCCAGGGTGTAGTCAGTGTTATTTCACTGTTTGCATCGGTGTTTTCTCAGAACATGTGAAATTATAATTTTCTCAAGCTCACCTATGTAATCGCAGACTGCTTCATACCATTTGTGCAATTTTGTACTATTTATTCTACAATGAAGAGAGTAACTGTACGGCTGACCATAGTTCGCCTCATACCACTTGCCTGACAACGGTATTTTTCTACATTTAGCCTTAGTGTTTTATCTGAATTTACCGATCTGAAAGTTATGGTGGCTGTTCAAATTTGCTTATCCGTGCACTTACTATTCGCCCGTTTGATAAAGTTCAACTTTTTACTGCTTATTTTACTGTGACGTAACTGTAAGTCCGATCACAGATCGTTCCATACCACTTACCCGACTATGGTCTCGGTTATTCCACTTTTTACGTTATGGTTTTATCTGAGTCGACCGATCAGAAAATTATGGGGACCGTTCAAATTACCCTATCCAACCACTTAACATTCATCTGTTTGATAAAGTTCAATTTTTACTGCTTATTTTATCGTGAGGCGACCGTGCGTCTGATCCAAGACCATCTCGTACCATTTGCCCGATAATAAACAATATCAGACCACTTTCCTTCGACATTCGAGGACTATATTCACTGCCTTACTACTATCGTCATAATTATTTTATCGAATCATTGGATCAGAAAATTATAGCCATCGTTTAAAATGAATTATCTAACCACAGATCGTTTCGATCCGCTTATTCAACAGAGTGCAACTTTATACTACTCATTCTACCGTGCGGTAGATGCACGTCCGACCATAGATCGCTTCGTTCTACTTGCCTCACGCTAAAGAATGCTATTCCCATTTCTTTGATGTTATCTTATCTGAATCTGGCAATCTCAACATTGTGGATAATGTCCAAATATACCTGCCCGACTATAGAGCGCTCCGTCCTACTTGCCTGATGACAGACAGCGTTATACCACTTCTTATCATCATTATACTATATGAATCTACTTCTCTTCGTTATTATACACGTGTATCAATCCACGAGAACATTGTACTAAATTTTTAAATTTTACTTTGAAAGTGTTCACACTACTTTCTCCACCATATAAATTGTCATATCCCTTTTCTTCGTCATTAGACACATGTATCAACCCACGAGAACATTGTACTAAACTTTTAGAATTCCCTGTCCGACTCCAGATCCATCAGCACTACTTTTCTGATCACAGATGGATTCACACCACTTGCCCGACCATACCAATTGTCATATCACTTCTCCTTGTCATTTTAACGTCAAACGAGTTCACTAAAAATCTGTAACGAATGTTTAAATTTTCCTGTCTGACCGCACATTGGTCTCACCACTTGTCAGACGAATACCGAACCCGCTCCACTTATTTTCCCGCGGTTTCAATTAATATTCCGCTTATCTTAGCGGAGACTGTCGCGGAATTTATCCGACAGACTGTCAGGAACGTTTCAACGTGGTTCATTTGCTATAACCATAGATTTTAATTAAAGTTTGCATAGAAAGCCATTTATTTGCGCGGGGACGGGAGGCATGAATCATGCAGGCACATCCTCGCGAGCATATGTACAGGTACTTGGCCGTGTCAATACACATCCCCAGCATTGCTACCTTGAACTTCCGACGGCCTCTGGTACTTCGCCCACTTCCGGCTGTTCTGTTTGTATTATTTAGCGCGGTGACGAGGAGCGCACTCGGTTTGAACTTGTACAAGGCGGTTACCGATGTTTTCTCCAGCGAAGTCGCGACGCCGCTCGCAAAGCTAATTAATGCGGCATTAAACTTGGATACAATGGACTCGGCGTTAATTACCGGCGGCGCACGTATATTACACGGAAGATATGGATGTAACGACGCCGCCGCCGCCGCCGCGCTGATGTGTGCGCACCCGGCAATCTTGAACCGCCGTCGCGAGGCTTCAGTCACTTATGGAAACGGGTCTTGGGTGGAATGTCTCGCGGAGTAGTTCCCAGCAGCTTTAATTCTTAATTGCCAACCTGCTCCGCAGCTCTACGCTCGCCGTAACTGTGTTCCAGTTATTATTCGGGGCTTAAGAACCTTGGACAAGCACCACCACCGAGAAACCCAGCCGAATCTTCCGCTGAGCCACCGAATGAAACCAGCCTGATCGCGCTCGAATGATAAATCGAGCAGTTACCTCTTCAAGAACGAATCTCTCAGACCTAGACAACCATCGTTGCTAGTCTCTCTGGTTATCTACACGTTGTACGGTTTAACCCTACCACTAGACTACGGATTTTGTAGTAAAAGGATTAAGAGAATTATTTTCAAGTTACTAAAATTATTAATCTTTTTACATGGCCCCTGTTTGTTACAATTGATCCACAATATTTTTATGCGGTATAAAGATCCGTCTACTTATCACAGACACAGAAAAGGATGAAAGTGTGTCGAAATTTACTGGTGCATATTTTTTCTTCAGCTTTAAATTCTGGGCTCCCTTGATAAAGATTGATTGCATTGTGTCTTCGTTCAAAAGGGAACGCAGTGGAGAAGAAGAGTTCACATGGCAGTTAGCGTGTAATGGGATCGAGCGTGGCGTATTTATAGGGAGCACGGTAGGTGGTTTTTGCGTTTCGAAAAGTCACGAGATCACCGGCGTAGAGCATAAATCCGTCGATGGGAAGGAATCGCGTTCGCGTGTCGCCCGGCCGTTTTTCCAGTTTCGATTGGTATTCCCGCGGAGAAGGTGTTTGATTAAATGCCCTCCGCCACGCGACGCGGTGGGCCGATCCGTTCGGGGATACGCTGATCACTGGGGGAACCCGAAAATTACTCGTCTGGAGGCCCAGTGATTTTCGTTATCAGCTATCGGTTACCCGGCAGAGTAGTTCCTCTCAAATCCCAGGAATTTCGCGGCATCGATGCATGCGCCCTCCCAAAACACTCTCTCTCCCTCTCTCTATCTCTCTATCTCTCCAATTCTCGGAAACTCGACATTTCGTGATTTCAGTTTTCCTGAAAATTATGTTAACTTCCGGGAAAGTACGGCAATAATTTTCTCTGGAGAGAACCGTAGAATAATGGAATGTCGCTTTTATGTTTCAGACTTCAATCAGGACGGCCAGCCGGACAACATAAGCTTCATGATAAAACGAGTCAAAGTGCACAGCGAAGCCGCTCTGAACGATTCGTCGTACAGGTTCACGGGCTCGTACGGTGTCGAAGAATTCCTGGAACTCTTCTCCGGTAAGTGAACTCCCATGTTTTTTTTATCTCCGCTGATTATCCGGTTTCCCTTCGGTTATGTGTATCGATCAGTGGCTGGCTATCTCGACGTTAACCTCACGAAACTGCCATTAAACGAACCATTCAGTCTACAATCGATGGGAACGTCTATATCCACTGCCTGGCCAGTCACGGATCCATTCTCCTTTTTCAATCAGATATAAGCTCGGTCTAATTACACAGAATTAGGAGATCGCCATCGCCGGCTTCGTGTCGAGGACATTCAGTTTGTCTGCTCCACGACGATTCTACCCTCCTCGTCTGACCAGTGCTAGTCTATTCTACTTCCGTTTAAAGAGACATAAATAGTACCTGTTCGTGTTATTGTTGGTTTCAATCCGTCTAATTGTTACAGTTACAATTTCCCAGTGCATGTCCGACCAAAGTTCATCCGTTCTACTTGTTGTGAACGACTCGGTTAATACGATTAAAGATAAACCAATTCTATTTGTTTTCATCACGGTAGATTTGATACTATCGCGTGGTCGGTAAGGGCTAATAACAATTGTCTATTTGTACGACCGAAGCTAGCTTGTTCTAGTCGGCTTATCCAGACAATCACGGACCAATTAGCTCCAGTTGTTCTTATTGTGAATTCAATTTTGCTCAGGGTTAATCAGAATTTTGCTCTGGTCGACCGATTAAAGATACTCTACTTGCTTCTCACCAAAGATTCCATTAACACGATCGCAGATAAACCAATTCTGCTTGTATCTATGATGCTAATTTAATCCTATCCGACCTATCTTTCGCAACTAATAACAAATTCTGTTTGTCTGACTATGGATAGTCTATTCTACTCGCCCCTCGGCAAAAATTCGATTAACATGATCACAGTTATATCAATTCTGCTTGTTTATATTATTCTAATTAAATTCCATCTGTCCTATCTTCACGGATTGATAATGTCACTCCACAGCCTGTCCGATCAAAGATAGTTTATCCAACTTGACGCTCACCGAAGTGTCGAACAATACTATCCGAGGTCAATCGATTCTACTTGTTGCTATCGTTACAAGCTTCGCTTCTACCTCTCCGATTACCACCGCGATTACTATCAGTTAACCTCCGTTGGTCCGACGGAGGCTGGCCTATTCCACTTATTTCACCGGCGGCGATTCAATTAATACCACGCCGTAAGATAAACCAGCTCTGCTTGTTCCCATTATTACCGATTTGATTCCGATTCTGTCAGATTGCATCTAACGCGTCTGACCGGTGAGTGACAGTACTACTCCGGCTTCGTTCTCGTTACCGTGGTACTTCAGCCCTGTCAAATATCAGTCAGAGATCAGTTCGACGAGAGTCGCAAACGCTCTCCGTTAACTCGGAGGCATCTCGCACGCCACTTTCGTTACCTAATGCCGCGCTTAATAAGCGGCCGAGGGAGCGAGATTACAGGGATGAAAGCGGACACGCGATGCTGCACGAAAGCCGCCGGTTTCCTTTGGGCTCCGAGCGCGTCGGAACCTCCCAGTTAATCGTCTTTAGCTTCCTTTTCTTCGATTCCTCTCGCTCCCTGCTCGAAACCGCTCCCACGAAACGTCGAACGGAAACCGAGGGCTCCGTGCCTTTGATTTATAGGCGGGATTTATGTTCTCTGCCTCCTAGCCTACTCGCAGAGGCTACATTCCCAGCGTACCTTTGCCAGGATTCGCCGAAGAAACCTCACCTGATCATCCGAATCGCACTAATTTTGCCCTCGGAATTTACCCCTTGGAAGAAACAGTTCTACAAACAGGATAAAAGAAATTCTAGACTGTTCCACATGTCCGTTTATGAGAACAGAAGTATGCGAGAGCATGCAGATCCTCGTGAAACGAAGCCGAAGTTCCGCGGAACCAGATTAATTATTACCGAGTCACATCTCCAACGCTAATGAGTCGCGCAGATCAATGCGGTCCAAGTTCCGTGAGTTAAGGTTATTCAGGCCGCGACGCGACGTAGCCTCCCAGCGAGGCTTCGTTCCTTCGGGCTGATTTAAGCCGGCACTTTGTCTCCGTCCGTCAATAGGCCCCAACACTGTTCCGCAACCTATCGCTCCATGAATATTTCTCTGCCACTTTCAGCCAGCGCGCGCGCTAAGCTTCCGATCGCTCGATAGCCAATTAACACGTGCTCCGGTGCCTGACGGCGTCGACGGTGACAGTTGTGACCTGACTCGACAAGCGAATCCATAAATATCTGACTACCAGCGATCGCCACTTTTTAAATGAATTGCCGGGAATCACTGGCCCGATTGATGAATGCTCTCGAACGCTTTACCTCCGCATCCACCTTCGACGCGATGTCTACCGGTGGATGTTTTTCAAAAGTCTATCGTTCGCAGGTGAAGATCCTTTAACGGAATTGTCAGTCTTAACCATTCACGAAAAAATTTGGTAACATGATGGAATAATTTACTATGTTTGCTGAAGCTGTTCACTGCAATTTTATTTCGAATAATACACTGGTAAAAATAATCAATTTTTCAATCGAATAATTCCCAAGTAAAAATAATCAATTTTTCAATCGAACAAATTCGTGAATAATTCGTCTTTTTGTCCGACCATTTCTGATTGCTCAGCATGATTTCAAACAGTATCATCGTTTTATCTCGATTAAATGTACAGTTTGTGAAAATGTTATTTCAGATGCACTCACGCGGAAAATTAACAAAATCGAATGGTTATTGACATTCTACAGAGCATGCACAGTTTGCTTTACCAGTAAACAAAAATTCCATATTTTCAAACCAGTCTCGATATTTGCATCAACTCGAGTTTACAAATAATAAATAGAATTCGTGCATATCATAATTACCCCGTATAGTATCGTCAATATATAAACACTAATATCATCAATAACTTCAATAAATCATTAGCTAAACATCGCCCAGCATAGCTCAAACATTAAGCATTTATGACATGTCCTATTTACGGTTGCTCTAATACTCTATATTCAATTATTCTATAAAATTGCTCGTGTCTGACCATTGCTTGTCATTTCCACTTACCGACTCTGACCATAGAATGGCATTTATTCCAACCCAACTGAATTCATAGAGCAACAAAACTGAATTCATTATAATAAAATCGAAACAGTATAAACAGACAGCAAAGGTCAAACATAATGTAAGTAGCATGTTTTCGCTTGGAAAATCGTTGATCAAAGCTTGGAATTCGCGTCCCTCGCGAGACACCTCGATGATGTCGGTCAAGTTAATGAATATTATAATAACACCAAATTAACGCGGTGCATAATTGATCGCTGTCAAAACGTTACAACGAATTACGTTCGGTACATCCGTCCGGGCGTGTTTGAGTTTACCCTATCCGCGATAATTACGGAATTTTGGCCGAGCTGTTTGCAGGTGAGCGCAATAATTAATAAGCATGATAACGTGGTCACGCTCGCGCCGTAATCACCCCATTGGAAGCAGGATTTTTCTCGACCGCAACAGACAGCGTATCGTGTAGTTTATCGTTCGAACTATGTCCGATCAAACCGGCTCTCGATCACTGGATCGACGTGTGCCCTCTGACAGATCTATTCTACTTATCGGATGCTAATGTATCGTTGCTATCTGATCAATGACCGAGCTATTCTGCTTAATTGATGGCGTATCGAGCGGCGCACACATGTCCGCACTAGCTCAGCCGGGTTCTACCGAAGTGGATTCCATCGTTCTACGTTCCTGATCGTACAGCTAATTTTGCCGACCGCGGGAGACTCCTGCTTCTCATTGTCAGAATCTGGTCTCGGATTAACGTATTCATGCACATTCTCCCGCGGCGTTCCGCTCGGCCGGCTCGTTCTACTTGTCTGACCAGTCGCCGAGCGGTTTCACTGATTCTTAAACTCAATAATAACACTTGTTGTTATTGTTCGATCACGGCACACGCGGTCAGAAGATCACGCGAACGATCATGCACGCTCGCACGGCCGAACAAAACGCGACCGTATCACTGCGAAATTTTTTCGCTCGACGCTCGGCTCTGGCCCGAAGCTTGCCTCATAATCTACTTTTCCACCGCCAGCTCTTCACCGGCCCGGTAAACTGGATCCACGGAGATAAGTACAACAGCTCGTTACGAGAGATATCGAATATCGGAATACGAAGCTCGATAATTCCCGCAAAACCCCGGGGCCATTTCATTGGCACCAATCTAGCTATATCATAGCCCAACCACGGAAATTTCTCGTTTCCCCTTATACGGTGCCGAAATTAAAAAAAATATATATAGCGGAGAGGGTGAAGGAGGGAGAGAGACCTGGCCTCTTTCCGCCGATGAAAAAGATAATAAAACTGCGGACGGGAAGGAGAGACTGTCTGGAGGTATCGATTGAAACCGCGATACCGTATCGAGGCTTCGATTACCCCCCGCCATCCGGCTATGTTTTCCTAACTGATCCATAATTGCCTATTCCCTTCGAATACGCGGGATAGTAGGCAGAGTCACGCGATGGAAATTCTTTCGCGGAACGAACACACGTGAACGTTTTCCTGGAATGACGCAATTTCGCCGCCCCTTTCGTTTTTTTTTCTGTTTTTAATTATGTCGGGTATTGCGTAGACGAGTTGACAAATTGGTTTTTGCCAGGGCTATTTGTTAAATGGGTTTCTTGCGAAAAACGAGATTTTTTTTCGAAAAAAACTGCTTTAAATACGCGTCACTGTTTCTTGGGAACGAGGTAATTTTGTCGTTTATTAATGAAATAAATTGCGAGTGGGTATATTGTTGCATAAAAGTTTCGACAGTGTGGAAAATTGGTTTTTATATTAGCTAAATGGGTTGGTGTGTAAAAGACATGGTTTTAATGCTTTATTACTTGTGATTGAATGATCTTTCGGGAACGAGGGCATTTTATGGTTTATTAACGAAAAATACAGATTAAATTGTGAAAGGTACATTGTTGGATAAAAATTGTGCCAGTTTGAAAGATTGGTTCTGTCCATTCGCCCAAAAACAGCTTGTAATCATATGAAACCGGAATGTTTCAACCGCAATGCTTTCCTCTATATTAATGTAATAATGGCGGTGTCATATTCATGACATATTAAAATGATATTCGCACGTGTCACGTGGCGGTGTTATTCGTAATGCTTGTTAGATGTGCACTACCAGCCAACAATATTTTATCAACCCCAGAATTAAAGTTTAAAAAAAGGCACGGCTCGCATTGTTCCGCCAACATTGTTCTCTTCCTACAATGCTGTCCGGTAGATTTGGGGCAGAATAAAAAAAATATTCCGTATTTAAACCGTTTGTCAACGTTTCCAAACAAACAACGAAATATTGATTGGCAAATTGCGGATATTTCTGGCAAACTAATGTTTCCGATATCTGATCGATGGGAACGTGGGGGTCGAATGGGGTTCTTATTTACCTCGACAAACGTTTCGCCAGTTGAAAAAGAATATCCTACCCTGTGTCCAATAACTAAAATTCTCATTTTGCTCTCGCATGACCCATAACAATCCTTTATCAGCGCATAAAAATCCTCGAACTATTTTCTAACGATCGCAACACGCATATCGCACGGAGAATTAAAACTACGACTCTCGAATAAACTGAAAAACATGGCACAAAAAGGTTAAATTTTCAATATGATTTCCCAGAGTTGTACAGAGAGAGAGATATCTCTCTGCTATATATTCGTTAATAAACAGGCGGCGGAAGGTGTCGGTGAAAAAAAATCGGCGGAAATAACGCGCACGAGAAACAATCGAGCAGGTGCGAGTGACTCGGTATTTCGAGGGGTTGGAGAGGGTAGTATGGCGTCCATAATGAATTGAAATCGAGGCAGCTGTTCTCATCCATCGAGCAAACTATGGAACAGAGTCGCCGATGCGTCGCGCCGCGCCGCACCGCACCGGCTCGTTTCATATTCCGCGAGCCCAGAATATACACGGGCCGTCACGTGTATTTTCCGCGAGCGTCCAGTAACCAAATATGCCTCCTGAGACGAGCGCCGCTCGCAAACACGCTGCTCTCTCTCTCTCTCTCCCTCTCTCCTCCCTCACTCTCTAGCTCTACCCCACAAAAAGACCGGGCTGGTGCATCGGGACTGCAAAAACCACGGTAAGCATTGTGCAAAGAGGAAAAGCGTATTCCTCGTGGGCCATCGCGTTGTTAGAGGACGACAAGGGTTCCCTGCTTCCGGTATCGATCCTGCGGACGGTGGAAACTTTCTTTCGGACTTTAACGGGGATTATTAAACACCTGACTCCTATTTATTCGCATAGAAATATATTGAGCCAATTTATTGCAGCTGCCATTGGGTGACCTTGAATGAACTTCGCCGTATTCGTCTCCAAACGCTCTATCAAAATGTAAATAAAAAAACCATACCATTCCATTTAAAATACAACATTAATGTTCGTAAGATCTCGGAAAATATGACATTGAGACGACCTTGAGAAAAATTTGCTTGTATCTATATAAATAAATTAGGTTATTAGGAGTGGCAGAGTTAACTGAGACACCCCATATACGTTACACAATCTTTACGTTAAGCAGTCTTTAAAATTTGACCTCGACAGCATTGTTACTCATGTCCTCGCAAAAAAGTCTTAATAATGAAGATAAGTTTAATCGAGCTCGAGAGAATCAACGAGGAAGCTCATTCGAATCGAATTTACTCACAATCCATTGTAACCACTATCAATCTCACCCCACACCATCCTCAATTAGACTCCCAATGACCAATAAAATCGTCGGGCCCTTACATCGTCGAAGTTCCACGTAAAAATGGTAATTTCCTAGCAGCCGGGGAAGCGAACTTTATTAACACTATTCAAACGCAGTAATCCCCTATAAATTCCTTTGTCATCGAGAGGAAGATTCAGTGAATTCAATTAGAAAGGTTGCGCGTCCGTCGGCCGTTTCTTTTTGCCGAGGGCGACGGCGACGGCGACTGCGACGGCGGCAGGCAAATGCCGCTCGTTCCAAAGTCTTTAATTAATTTCGTTTTTAATTTCCCCATTGTCGTGGCCAGTATTTCACCTGGGGCCCTCCCCTGACGAGGGGGTGTAGAAGAGAGGGGTTGAAATCGCGGGGGTGTCGGAATTCCCGGCGCCGCGACACGGCCGACGAACATCCTGCTGGATGTTGTCCTCGGCGAAAATAATAAATCAGCCGGCCCGAAACGTCCGGTAATTTAATTTCCGGTTGAACTTTTCTCTAACCGTGGCAAGTTCCCTCCGCTGGGGATCGGTGTCCAGCATAGCCCGAGTATATGAAACGAGATAGCCGCGAGAAAGAGAGAGCAAGTGAGAGAGTGGAAAAAAGGAAGAGGAAAGGTGAACCCGGGGTTGAGGGACAGGGGATGAAGACTCCGGCTCGTTCTGGCCCCATTTCCACCCCTTTGTTCGCCATTTTTTGTTCTGAGAAGTTTCTGGCGGCATTTTTGTCCTGCAAAAAAGAAAATGTAAAAAAGGAGGAAGCAGAAGAAGCGATGAATATTCCATGAACGTCGCATATGAATTTCAATGGGAGGGATTGTTTACGGACGTACGGTGTGTTCATCGAGTGTTCCGGGAAAGGTCGCCGCGCCGTGTTTCGCCCCTTTTCGGGATTATCATAACCTCGCCAATGCAAAAACCCTCTCCGCGTCACTCGACGAGGTACGTCGTAATCTACTGTAAATAGAAATTGTGCTACTCGCTGCGGATTATTCATTTTTCGCCGCTCTTCTCGACGAATTCGCTATAGTCCTACGATATCTTTCATTCGATGGTAATTTTTCGCTGAAAAATTTGTGGATACGTGAAAGATGTTCAGCTTCGGTGAACTATGAAAAACATTAGTGCCCATTGGTAAAATTTCATCCGATCCTCCGTCCATCAAAACCATTCTTACAGAGAGGTGAGTTAATCAGATAACGTGAATTAATTAGCTGGGAATATTCTCTCTATACGTGACAGCAGCGTAATAAATTCTCCCCATAAACGAACGTCAACTCGAACTCAATTTAATTAAGAAAGTACGAAGGTAACAACTTCCTGAACAGTGCACAGTATTTATCAGATCAGCGGAGAGTCCATAAGAAACTCAAATAGAATCCCGAGGCTGCGTGCAAGCCGGAGAAAGGAAACGAATCAGATTAAACAAAAGTGTCGTAATCGTTGATAAACACTCGACCCACCCCGTTTCGTTTATCGCGAGAATATTTTATTCGAGGCGGTCGGTTGGATAAAAATTAGAAAAATGACACGCGACCATTGCTGCTAAAACTTGGCCACTATCTATGAAATGGCAAGAATTGACATGAAAACACCCCAAAACGATTGCAGCACATGCTCAGACATTATTATTAGCCAGCCATTATTATTATTAGGCGTCAAATCGAAATTCCCCTCTTTCTCTAATAATCTTAAGAAATTGAAAATTACATATTGATATGATCAAAATTTATTTTTTAAATGGCTACTGTTCGAGCACACTGTTATCTATCTAGAATCTTTTTAAAAGCTGATCATCTTAAATATTTTCAGAGGAGGACTACGACGCGTTTTGCTTGTCATACATGTTCACCTACCGGGACTTCGAGAAGGGTACCCTGGGCCTGGCCTGGACAGGGGACCTGAAGAACGCCGGTGGTGTATGCGAGAAGAACGGGGTGAGTATTCCCGAAAATCCCAGGCCCCGTAATTACCGCTCCGGCTCCGTACGAATGACACTTGTCCCGGCGTTGGAACTAACGCAGTTTCGGTCTTGCAGCACTACAGGGGTAGCATGAAATCGCTGAACACTGGTATAATCACCCTACTCAACTACGGGAAGCACGTACCACCGACGGTTTCTCACGTCACCCTCGCGCACGAGATCGGTCACAACTTCGGATCCCCGGTAAGTTCACGACAACGCCACCGAAATACGCGCGAAACGTTTTAAGGGCGGTTTCCCCGGAAGTTTTTCGCACGAACGTTCCTCCTGATTGCTCGAGATAGAGCTCGAGTAATCCCCAGAGCTGATTGCTCAACTTTAAATGCACCATTTTTCGGGCTAGTGCTTAAATGTCTTATTCGATGGTAGCAGACTGCGGTTCATTGTGTGTTTATAGTGTAGAAAGATTTTTAAAGTACGAGAAACTGTGCCCGTGAAAATTGGTTTTGAAAAAACGATTCAGAATGAACAATGAATTATAACATCATGCAATGTTGTACATGTCGTACAATGTCATCCAATGTCATACAATATCATACAATGTGGTACAATGGCAAACAACATTGTGTAATGTCATACAATATTGAGCAATGTTATACAATGTCGTACAATATTGTGCAATGTCATACAATGTCGTACAATGTCGTACAATGTCGTACAATGTCGTACAATGTCGTACAATCAATGTCATACGGGTACGACACACAATGTCATACAGATACGACAATTTATGATAGTACATTCAGAATTTGCAAAATAATGTTAAACGAGATATCCACACTACAGAGTAATAATATGTAATTTAAAGAAAGGTCTCGGAAAGGTTTCTGACCGTTGTAGAGGTACGACAAAAATTGCTGGTGTGTAGGTGGATCGAAGCTCTGGGGGTGATCGACCGAACGATTGCGGCACGTTACCGGGTGCCGTGGAGCAATAATTCAGTTTCCTTTTGAAACGCGCTAACGTTTTCTCTGTCTGTAAACGCGACAGCACGACCCGGACGAGTGTTCGCCGGGCGGTGAGGACGGAAACTTCATAATGTTCGCGAGAGCCACCAGCGGGGACAAGCGGAACAACAATCGCTTCAGCCCGTGCAGCCTGGTCTCCATAAATCCCGTTCTAAATGCCAAGGCCCGCTCGACCAAAGGCTGCTTCGCCGGTGAGTACCCAGTGCTTTTGGAATTTTAATTAGTTTCGAACGGGGTCAACGTCTACGTACCCGCCACCGAGTCGTCACTCGCCTGACCCCAACGCCCGGAACTTCGATCGGCCGTTAACAAGATTACTCGTTGAATTATTTATACTTAAACGACGCCGCTAATCAGCGATCGACACGTGCCCGACCGCCGCTGGAGAAACTGATCCCCTCGTCACCTGCGAACTCACCAAATTAAACCTGACGATCTCAGCAGTTCTAGTCTCGCTCTGCTTTCGACCTTTTCTTGACATTTCAACCCCCTGCTTTCTTCATTCTTTCTTAATCATTCTGTACTGATTAGGATGGAAATTAACAGTGGTCCACTGATGCACTAGGGACAGATATGTTCTGTTTAGACAGGGGGTTGTCGAAAAAATTATATAACGTCAAGGGGGTTGTTCAGTTTGTAAAATTTTCTGACATTTAAATGAAGAGGTTTTAAAGGTACTAGATTATAAGTCGAATTATCTTTGTACCTAAATTATTTAGGGTATTCCACATGCTCACCTACCCTCAAAGAGCTAATGTTTGTTACCTGCAAAATAAAATATAAATAAGATTCAAAGTGAAAATCGGAAGAAGTATTCGTTGTATAAATTTCGCCTAAAAGACGCAGATAATTAGCGATTGGCGGGAGCTTAGCTACCATCAAGGGATAGATTGTCGCGAGTAAAATCACAGAGCTAAACAAACTCGATCGATATCTCACAGTTTCGGCTCTGTCAATTTCTTTCGCTGTTGATGTTGATTCCGGTCCGAGAACGAGCTGAAGAAACCGGAAAACTTGTAGAATCATGGGGCCGGGGGTTCGGAAAAGCCGGTAGTCTGGTAAAAGCGAGGCGTACCGAGAATTAAGGAGTCAGGGAACCGGCAGATTCGGAAGTTACGGAAACACGGAGCCCGCAAATTGGAAAATTAGGAATCCGAAGGTAATTAAGGATCCCGGGTTGCCGAGAACTTGCGAAGTCGGTGCACTCGGTGGCCATTCGGCCCTCGATGTATCGTTCTCGCAGACTTTTCTCCGCAACGCTGTGTTTTATATTCCTTTTCTATCCCTTCTCTCTACTTGAGAGAGAAAAAGGCTTCTCTGATCTGGACTTACAACGTTAACAAATTTCACAGTCTGAGAAGAAAAAGAAGAGCGGATAGGCGATATCGATGCTACGGAATATCGATTGACCCAACTGAGAGTCAATGACAATTCTAATGGAGGACCGTACATGGGCCGCGCGAAACTCATTTCGGACAACGGCGTGCGCGAATGGCTGAACAAACGAGCGGCGAATCGGACAAACATGAAACAGACACGACTGGTTAATTGTCAATGACACGAGCTGTCTCTCCAGGTCACGGCAAGAGAAACAAAAGGTGTCGAATTTTCGCGAGACGGGCGCGCCGTTGTCCGAAAATGTGTATTCGATTGGAAACCCGTAATTAGGGCCGTGTTTTAAGAAAAGGATACGATTAATGCATAAAATCTACAGTCTCTCTGCACAATCCACAATTTCTTGAATATTTTGTAAAAATCATTCGGGGAGGTCTTCAATACAGTACGTAAATATTCTCTTTTGCCTTTAACAAACGTTGTTCGGGATATTTTATAATTAAGTCGAGAATAAAGGAACCGGGAGTCAAAGGAAGTGGTGTGACAAATAAATTCACCAGGACTTAATAAAAATTCTTTTAAGAGACGACAAATCCATGGAAAAACATGTTCGTTGTATCTGTAGCCAACCTCTCTGGAGTGAGTATTTCATAAAAACAATCTTCAATTTTCATTACTGCAACATTTTGCCTTGGTTACATTTTTCAGTACTTTCCTTCCTCATTTTGCTTTCCACAAACGACGCTTAAAGGAAATTTTAATTAAGTGACGAAAAGAATCGGAAGTCAAAGTAAGTTGCATGACAAAAAAATCGATTACGGGTCGATAAAAATCCAGTATTGGGCGGCCAGCGTTTCCAGTAAGAGTAAAAGAGCCTCGCACGACTGCATGCAGTTGCAGTTGCAGTTGCATCGCGCTTTACATTTCCTTCAGAAAAAGCGTCGAGGGACTGGCGAGCGTCGGTGTGGGTGTGGGTGTTTCGGTAACGAGTGGAGGCGGAAATTAAAATTCCGAGCGTGGCACGAGGCGTCTCTGTCACTCTTTAAACCGCTTACCGAGCGATTATAACGCGAGGAACGCTGTGCAGCGCGCGGCGCGGCGCGGCGCGGCTGTGCGCAGCTGATTTTTAATCTGAATATCGGCTTGTTGATCGAAGCACGAGCAACTCGAGCCGAGAAAGCGGAGCCGGATAGAGATCGCTGGTTGCACAAAGGCGAGCCTGGGGTGAAGCCCCGCCAAGGAACCGGAAGTTCCGCCGAAGAGGCGTAGAAACCCGTGTAAAAACAGAACCGAAGCGGAATCGAGCGGAACGGAGCGAACGAAGCGAGCCGAGGCCGCTCCCGCAATTGATTCCATTACGCAGCCGCGGCCGACTTGTTGAGCTTCATTAAATCCAGGATTTCATTAAGCTCGCGGCGAATCAGGTTAACATTTATTCCGTCTAGTTTGCCTCTGTTACACGGCGAGCTCCTCCTTTCGGAATCTCTGCTATCGCGCGACCAGTCACTCTCTCCAGAAACCGATCGATCCTCTCGTTTCAAATTTTACCCGAAATATTCGATCATGCTGTCCAACTTGCTACTCGCGCATCGTTCTCCGCATTTTTCAAGTCCGATCCTCTTTTTTTTATGGAATTCGGCGAATATTGCGGTCCTCCATCCATCCTTTTCTGAAATTTTACACTCTGTCCTCTATAATACTGTGTACAGTTGAATTCGTACTGTTCTCTGAATTTTTGTCGAGTCTCAGTTCATTCGCTTGACACGAAGCCGGACATGAAGGTTTCGAGATCGATCTCCTCATTTACACTGTATTTTAATACTGTGTGAATTCCAACTCGTACATTGCTTCCTGAATTTAGCAACTGTGATTTTGCTCTTCGTTTGTGCTGCAATTCGTCGGAATATTCGGTTTCGCGTAATTTTACACCCACAGATTTATTATATGCATTTTTCGAGTCCGATTCAAGTTTTCTGCTTGAATTTGATCGAATATGAGTCGCGATTGATCCTCTTCTCAAATTTTATACTCTGTAGTCCGTAATTCTGCGTAAAAACTCGTACATTGATTTTTGCATTTTGGTAGTGCAATTTGGTTTTTACTGGTTTACGTATTTCAAGTCGGATCTCGTGATTTTTTTAGTAGAATTTTGCGGAACATTTTATTTCATGGACAATTTCAGCTCTTCAAACTTTGTAATACTGTGAGATTATGTACATTTTTCATGTGTGGTTCGATTTACTCGCTGCATTTTTGTAAGGATTAATACATTAGCTCATTGAAGGACTGACATGATTTATTTGAATTCACTTCTCGGCACAGATCCATAGAAAATTGATTTTACCCATTTATAATGCATGTATTTTTAAACCGGAACACAGTTGAAACGGATAGGTTAAAATTGTAGTAACAGAAGATTTGATTGATATCGAATAAGGGTTGTAATTCAATCATGATTTCTATGAAATTCAGTTAAATAAATCAAGTAAACTACAGATGGAACCAATTTCAATGAGCTTCCGCTTCTATTAAAGTCCATCGAAATCCTTGATGGAGCATACATGATTTATTCCACTTTGTCGAAATTGGAGATGAAGATCTATATTTACGCGAAAATCTGGTTCAGCTCAGCGGATTCAATTAGAGGGTATTTCGATATCTTTGTGGACAGATAGTTGGTTATAAAATATGCTGTTTTCTTTAGAATTAATACTGAGATACCGAATCAAAGTTTCGACCTCCGCGAGATTGCATCTAGGATCAGTTACCGAGAGGCAACCAGTTTGTGTTTCGAGAAAAGTCAAGAACGAAGTACTTCATTCTAGTAGAAACATTAGGCTAGTGGGTAGAGCCCTCGACTATCATCCAGACGGCCAGGGTTTGAAATCCCTGTTCGAAAAACCCAAGTTCCATTTTTTCTTCGGAATTTTCACCTGTGGTTAATGACGGGGGTCGAGGAAGAATAATTACATAGTGAAAAAACTAATTTCAGAAATATTAAAAGAAATTCGTGATAATCTGATTGAAGGAAAATCGAGCACAGCTAATTCTCATCAATTAAAATCCTGAATAAAAATAGATTTCGAAGATTAAAAGGAAATTTAAGAAAGGTGAGGGAAAACCCAAGGAAATTAGGAAAAGCGGAGAAAATTCAAGAAAATGAGGGAAAACCAGAGGAGAAAAATCTCTGGGAAAAACTTGAGGAGAATACTGGAAGAAGAAATTAGTGTAAAAATTGCAAAATGTTTTATAAAGATCATTTGCTGGAAATTAAGTGTATGTCCTTTCACGATTGTAATTGTTGTTGCAGGTAACAAATGGAATTTGAAAAAATATGTGGAATAATCGTGTTGATAAAAACTGGTGACGATGTGGTTGAGCAGGGAGAAGGGGGTTGAATGGTTAAGAGCTCAGAGCGAGATTTAATAGCGATCGCTGATAGGTCGCGTCGAAAGCATCGTTGCGGCAAAAAGAATAAGTAGATCGGGGGTAGTGAAATGGAGAATCGATGTGTCCTCAGAGCCCCAAACTGCCATCTGCGGGAACGGAGTGGTGGAAGACGGCGAAGAGTGTGATTGCGGCTGGGAGGAGGACTGCAACGACCCTTGTTGCCACCCTCAACGACTCCATCATGCCCCTCACGAGATACCTTGTCGCCTTGCCGATGGCGCGCTGTGCAGTCCCAGCCAGGTAAGTGGCCCTTTTCGTTCATTTGCTGACTGCCCGGAAATGCTCTCCCCCTAGTGGATCGCGATTAACCGTCCGATTACTCGAACGACGGCGATTCCGCGTTCAGTCCCCGAGGCGATTCCGTGGCCCCGGAAAATACGGTGAAATTAATCGATTCCGATCGTCGACCCGAACCCGAGCAGACCGTCCACCGAAACATTCATATTTTCCCAGCGAAGGAGCAGCCTCGAATGCGTTACTCGGCTCGTTTCGAATATCTCGGAAGGTTAATGTTCCGCGTAACGGAACGCGGATGTGGAATATCGATTCCCCGAGACAACGGAATCGTTATTGCCTTCTTCTCTCGCTTCTTTCGCTTCTTTCGCACGTTATTGCGTCCCCTTTAATACGCGGATGGTTCCGATATTTCTACGAGGTGTCAACTACGAAATTACCCGAAGCCAGACGCGACGTGGGATAATCCAACGATAAAGGGAAGACCGGAAGACTTTCCGACACGCAATATAACCGCGAGAACCTGTAAATCGAATTAGCGGGAAACGCGATTCAAAATGGCCGATAAACTTCTCGGATAAATCATGCGTTAATCCTTTAGACGCTTTCCTTCCGGCCGAGTGTTCAAGAGTCAATTTAGAGCGGTCACAGCTGCTGAAAAATTTCGAGCGCCCTTCGTTACTACCCGCCACCTTAATTGCAATCTGAAAGTTTACTTTCAGCTGCGATTAAGTGCAGTTTCGTTGCTGCGACGGGATAATGCTCGCGACGAGGCACTAGTTTGCTTGGGGAACAAGTCCATTTGGTAATCGCAACGACCTTGAACGGAAAGGAAACTAATTCGTAAAATGAATATTCCACGAATCCTCGAAGCGAGGGCAGATGGACGAGACAAAAAATATTTTTACAAACTCCCACGGGAGCAGTCTCGAATAAAAATCGGTTCGGGGAACGGAATAAACAGAAATCCGATAATAAAACCGCGAACCAGCATGATAGAGGATTAATAGAAGCAATCGGGAGTGTTACGGGATCAATTATCACCGAAGGCATCGTTTCAAGCGTTCCGCGAGAAACCCTTGGAGTTTGTAGTTGGGCCCGGAATGAAATCCGGAGAGCGAGGGCCGCGTCTGCGTCCGTTTGCGAACCCCTTACCTGTAACGTCGCCAATTAATAACGCAACTGCGGGCGGAGCGATGGCGCGGGGACGGCCGGGTTATTGGTGTTTATTAATGATACACTAAAGCCGTAATTAAACGCGGAACGTGCAGTTACACGCGTTCCGTTTCCCGCGTCGCGTCGGCACGCGTCGGCTCGCGTTAATCCAACCGATGCCGCTCGTTTGTTCGACGGACGAGGGAACTTCGATACTCGACGGCAACGGCGCGGCGCGGCGGCGCAGCGTGCGTTGGATAATTAAACGGGTCTCGCCGATAATGAGTAGACGAACTTCTACGCCGCGGTCGAAATCGAGACGCCCCTCACGCTCATGCATCCACCAGCGTCACGCCGTGGAACGGTAATTTATGCGGCAGCGAACTTCGACGTTTCTCCGGCTGGTTGAACCAGCGTGAACTTGGAATCGAACCTCCCCCCCCCCCCCCTCCATCCCTCTCCCCGGAGGAAGCCACGGTACACGGATAGATTTACCATCGAAAGGGACGCCGCGTCACGTTTCCGTGGGCCATCGATCCACTCGAAAAGCCCATTGATCCCCGTAGCGCAGGTTGCGATGCGGTTGGAAACACTCGTGCTCGAAAATGTAATTCAGCTGATGCCGTTGATGAGACCGAAGCTAATGACAACTACGCCGCGTAAATGTTAATAAAAGCGTCCCGGAACTGTTTAGAGAGATTGTATCTAGGATCAGTTACCGAAAGGCTATCAGCTTGGGTTTGGAGAAAAGTCGAGAACGAAGTAGTGTAGTCGGGAAGATTCATTTGGGGAGCGAGTAGAGCCCTCGATTACCATCAGGAAAGCTTAGGGTTCGAATCCCGAGGACACCAAGTGTCGTTTTATCTTCGTAATTTTCACCTGTCGTTGATACGGTACGGATCCGAGGAAAAATAATTCCGTAATGGAGAACATAATTAAAAAGATAAAGAAATCATTTCATGATTGAAGGGAGAATGATGGAGATAATTCTTCTAAGTAGGTAGAGTTAAAAATCCTGAAACAAATAAATTTCGGAAGATTAAAGGGAAATTTAGGGGGAAATGTAGGAAAAGTGAGGGAAATCCTAGGGAAAAATGTAGGAAATGTTAGGTAAATCCGAGGGAAATGTAGGAAAAGTGGAGAAAATTCCAAAACGGGGAAAATTTCTCAAAGAAAAGAATTTTCGGGGTTAACAGGAGATTTCTGGGGAAAAGTCCTTAAGGAGACTGGGAAAGTTCGAGGGAAAATTCCAGGAAAGTGCTCTTCTCAATGATCAACGTCTAAAAAATAGATGAAACCGTCAGGATTGTTCCACATTAAACAGCACTAAGTATCGTTGAAGGAGAGAACAGTGGGGAAAAATCCGAGCCAGCGAGAGGGAAAAATGGTACAGGGTAACGACCTGGAAAACAGTTGCAGAGAAAAAGAGGGGGGAAAGCCGGGCACGAAGAAAACGGTCAAGATTATGTGAAACAACTGGAACGGGTTCAATTTCTGGACATGAATGACGCTAGGTTTCGCCGCGAGCACCAACGTAAAACGAGCACTTTCGCCGGCGCGCGAGTGTTGCTTTCCTAGCAGAGATAGTATTATGGACTGTAAGCAATCTCGTACACGTACGATTCTTGTCGGTCGAAGGAAACTTCTTGGTCACGGACGGCCATGGAGATGGTTGGAAGTCTCGAATTAGTTTCCAGGTGTGTTCGTGGAGACCCGAGGAGAGAGAGAAGCTAGTTTCCAGATACGCTCGCGGTGTTATCGTCGACGACGTGGCAAACAAACGGGTGGAGAGAATAGGCAGGCAGGTTCGCCGGGGTGTAGGGACGAGTTTAATTTCCAATGTTAGTCTCCGCCGTGTGTTCTCCAGCCTCTCGCAGCCGTTTTCCCCGTAAAATGGGAACTAATTAATCAAATCGGAATCGAGGCGAAGCACCAGACAGAGGCGCGAATGGGAAACTCCGGCCAGCTAAAAACAATTAATCTCGTTAAATCGTAGCCGTACAGAGCGATAGGCGAAACCGTTCGATCGTTCCTTCGAATTCAGCCTGGTGGCCCGGGGTCCACTGACCTTTTTTTCTCTTTTTTGCTCGCTTCATCCGCAGTCAGCGGTTCGCGCCGTTCGACGACGGCGGCGATGTCTTTTTCCACAGACCGCTACGTGTGCGGACCGAACAACGGAAATTGGCGAGCTCCGGGGGAACGGCCGGGGAACGGCTGTTAAACGAGTTTTTCCATCACGGGGAAGAATTACAGCGGTATTGTTCCGGCGCGGTTACAATCGCCGCAATTCCGGCCGTCCTTCCGCGTCACGCTCCCTAATTATGCCGCCGCGGACACTGAATGGAGTGCAATTATGAAACCATTTTCATTTCGACGGGTTCGATCGATCGCGTCGCTCGATCTTCCCGCAATTTTCACGGACGTCGACCGCGTGCAATTACCAAAAATCCGACGAAAAAGCAACCCCGGTCGAATCCGTCCGTCGCTGTCAGGAACACGGTCACTTTCTTTCGCGTTACCGCGGCCGACAGTTCGCGCGGCTGATAAAAGAAAGCCGAGAGGAAGAAACGTTGAAAGGCGAGGCGGGTACGATCGCGACCAAGACCGATAGAAGCGGGGCGTTAACGGGGATGAAAAAAGAGAAGAGAGAGAAAGGGATGGGGAAAACGGCGAAGGCTCGCGGAAGTCGATGCATTAGGTGCATCGCGGAAGAAAAGTGCCGGATGCAAAACACGTAGACCCGGCGCGGCGCGGCAGCAGCGAACGGCGCGCCGCCGCGACGTAGACGAATGAGCGACCTCTTTTGGGACCCGTGTTTGCTCGGCGGTTGAAAGAAACGCGGAGAGCAATAAACAAGGGGGGCTTGCAGCGCGGAGTAGGGACGAGAATCGAGAGGAAGCTGTGGACATTTAGCGAAAGCAAGCGAAACGAGGATCCTCGGCGGGGAAAAAATTCGGTGAGAGAAGAATGGGAGAGAGGGATGTGGCAGTGAGTTGTGCTGCTCTGTGTCTGATGAGCGAAAGAGTGGGGAGGAGAAAAAGGACGGAAAGCGAGCAGCTTGCGAGGAACGAAAGAAAACAGAGGGGGACGGGACAAGAAGAAAGACAAATAGTCGCCGCGAAAGGAAGAGACGGATTCCCCGGGATGCGCGAGAGGGTGTTTGCGGGAACGCAGGCGTGAAACTTGCCGGAGCGGCGCGGCGGGATAGGTGTGTATTATTTCGAGAACCGGGCGAGGACGGTGAACTCGAAGTTTCCGGGTATTAACGCCATTATAACGATTCAGCTGGCCGATAACTTCCGGCCGCCAAACTTGCCCCCTACTCCCCGAGTCCTGACAAATTTCTTATGGAACTTTCGCACAATTGCAAATGGTCTTTGCAGCCTGTTACTAAACTCGCGACTTATTAAGGGAACAGTATTACCCGCTGAAGAATGTGAACCGACATCAATCGGACGATTCTGCCCGAGACAAATTTTTGGCCGTGACCGCCTTCCTCGGAAAATTGATTCGCAAGACCGTTCCGAGATTTCAATTAGCCATCCATCTCCCGCGGATAAAAGCTTCTTCCTTCCCCCGTTAACTTTCGATAATTTCCACTGCCGCCTTGACAGATTCCTAATGAAACTTCCGGGCAAACTAGACGTGCACCGAACTCGCGCGCCGACCGAGAATATTTCTCCGCGGCTATTAACAAATTACCGTTTCCCTGCCACGCCACGCTGTGCTCTCTCTCTCTCTCTCTCTCTCTCTCTCTCTCTCTCTCTCTCTCTCTCTCTCTCTCTCTCTCTCTCTCTCTCTCTCTCTCTCTCTCTCTCTGTCGAAACTCTCGGGGGGAGGTAGGGGCGAAAATGAAAATCGCGTCCGAGAGACTTTCCCTCCGTAAGGCAAAGTGAACATCCTCCCGGTTCTCCGTGAAGTATGTTTATTATTCAAGAACCACTGTGTTGGAGCCCGCTCGCTCGCCCGTCGGATACTAATTTGATCTCGCGGGAAGATTCGGAAAAGGCTATTTGCCGGCTCGCAGAAATTCGAGTGCATAAACTTTATCCGCGGGGTTTCGCGGGACGCAAAAACTCGAGCCGGCGTATTTTACTTTAATTTTTCGGAGATCGGCACGCGTTCGAATTTTAAGCCGTAACATTTTCACTTGAGCTTTTCTACGCATTAAACAACATACGTGTTACGTAGGCGATTCTCGCTGAGAGGATACTTCTCCGGGAGATATCCTCGATGTAAATTTACAACGGATATTGGATCTCCCGGGGCAATGGATGGCCGGGCTTTTAAAAAAGTTGAAATTTATTCCACGCCGTTGCCGTTGCCGGGGCAGAAGTTGCGGGGCTCGAAGCCTAATTAATTAATCGACGGGCTGGAAAGGTTCGACGCTCCCAGAGCAGCCGTTTCGTCCGGCGAACATCGTGTCCCCGTCGGTTTCTCGGGATAGTACAAAGGTGTGTCGAGCAGTAGACACACACGAAATAGGTGCGGGCGGAGAACGGGTAAGCGGCAGCTCGCCGATATCCCCCAGGGTGTCGCATTCTTCCCGTGACAGCATTAAGGATAAGGGATTGCTAGGCCAGGAGATGAGAGAGGGGAAGGGCAGGCTGTTCTGGAGGGAAATGAAGCACGTATAGGTGTCACGATTGAAACGCAGATATAAGGCGGCGCGCGGTGTACGTGTTTGCGCGGGACCATGCTTTGAAAATAGAACGCGGGGGATTCGTTTTATCGGTGGAAGTCGCATTACCGTTCCTGCCGAAGGATCGAATCTCCGAAGATGGCCAGATCGCTTTGCCGCTCGCTCGCTCGCTCGCGCTCCTCGTCCCCGTCGCCGTTAACATGATCGAGACGGTATCGTTCGGCGTGGCTGCGACCCGATTACGCCCTGATTGGACTCCTCCGATCACTCCTCGTCATTTCTTTCTCTTCGAAACTCGAGATTAACCGTTTGAGTCCCAGGAGGTATTGAAAAAACACTGTCGAAGAATCCCAATTGGCGCACACGCGCTTTTTTTAAATGAGTATGAAGCGGCGCGATAGCGCTTGTCTTACAATCGGTAACGCACCGTCAGTTGTCGACAATATTCGAAATAAGCTGGGTTTTCTCGGCATAAAATCTTAACAGCGCGATCGCGCTGCTTGGGACTCAAACGGTTAAGAGGTAACTGCGATTTTGAACCCCAATTTCCGAATTTTTTTAGCAAAGGGATAAAAGTTAATCAAAAATTCATTTACACGTCTTTATTACACATCTCTCTCGAGGTATACGTAAACATTTTCTTTTTTATGTCATTTGTATTAAAAATGACGACGATAGACGACGCTCCCGGACCGCTCGATGATCCTTCGACATTTTTTCTCCTGGAAGCCGCGCCATCGATTCCTCCAGAAATTGTCGTGGTACTTTTCAGGGACATCGAGGTTACAAACAGGAATTTTGTTCGATCGGAAAGAATATTTATTGCCGAAGTAAAAATAATATTTGCACGGCGTCGAAGCTGTCTCTCGGCGCGCCACGTAGCGCCATTTATATTCATCCGAAATTGAAAATTTAAAGCGGCGTTGTTTTTTCATGAGTTTGCGTACTACTTGATCCTGTTCGCAGCGGCGCGGCGCGACGGTCGCGCGGAATTGCGAGAGCTGCTTTGAAGAACAGGCACGGATTTTTGCAAAAAATGTTTACATTCATCGCAAAACTGAAGTGACTTAATTAAAGAATATTGATGCGATTAAAGATTTAATATCTCAATTCAAATGAATTGCAGGAATAGTTTCCGAGTTGGCAACAATTTCAGCCACAATTTTTAGAGTGTACAATTCATGTCGTAACATTGTTCTTTTTATGAATACTCTAATAAAACTTTTACAGAACATAGTTGAGAGAACGCACTAACTGGCCAGCTAGATAATTTTTGGGAAATGTATTGTATTTTTTTGGCCGGTGGCTTTTTCTCAAATATTGGTCTGCTAAGGGTTGGAGTCGGTCGATGGAAATGATTCGAGCGAGCAGGAAGTTCGAAAGGGAAAGAGGATAGGGTCGTTCCGTCACGGAATATCAAAGGGTCCGGGGAAGCAGTCGAGGGCCGAAATATTCTCGTTCGGCTCCCGGTCTCTGGTCTAATTCCATCCGGAGCGATTCGAATAATTCCTCGGTTCGTTAGCCGCGGCGGCGTTTCGCTACATCCAAGCAGGCAATTACTCGACAGAGGAGGACGGACTTCCGTGATTCTCTGCCATTGTCGCTTGCCGTCCTCCGCCTAAAGGAATTTCTTCCCTCCATCCCCACCCCCCAGTTCGGCTATTGAAATTCGATAAATTGATTCGTTTCATGCCGTATTATTACGTTCGGAAGTCGCAAGCTCGGGATTCGCCATAAGGCTTTGCCATAAGGCTCGGCTGCACTTTCTTTTGCTCGCGACGAGCGAAGCGTGCATGTCAATTCGCATTCACGGACAACAACGCAGTTCATGATTTCTCCCCTCTGGACTGCCACGTCCTTTCCGTGGATGTTATTGCCATTCTCGAAGCTAAATAGTTGCTTTGAATAAGCTATTGGATCTTGTCGCCGATCATTGTTCGGAAGGATTCGTTCAGGCAGCGCTGCTTCAGATTATGCGTTTGTAATAAATATGAACAGATCAAATAGCAAAACAGTGAAAAACATTTGAAGAATTTACGAATACCATTGGATTATTTCCAGCTGATCAAAATTATTATTATTGAAATCGATGCTGGCAATTTTTATGCAAAATAAAAAGTTGATGACGTCACAGCAGTATTTTTAATCTCTGATTATGTGTTCTTTTTTGCATTGTATATTAAATTGTTTGCTAGTTGGACTTGGATGAATTCGGTACGGATGAAGATTTATTAAACGTCCTTTTTAAAAGAAATTTCGCCTTTCAATGGGGCAAATAATAATCTGCCTGTTGTACAGATCGAAGTCTCGGAGGCTAATAAAAAGTGATCGGTAGTGCATCCGGGGAAATTCATTTTTGCAAGGAAATTGCGCAGACATCGGCAGCCTGGTAATTTGCCAGGGATACAACGGAGTGGGTCGATCTACCATGTTGGCAGCGGGTTTAATCAGTCGCCGTGATTTGCCGAGCGACGTTCGTTTTTCGGTGCAGCAGGGGGGGAGGGGGATGGAGCCGTCGGGAGGCGTCGACGACGTTTCAATTTTCGGGTTCTCGATCCGTCGGACAGATCGGGCGCGGAAATTTCGCGAGGGGAACGGCGATCGTTAAGCGAGAGGCACACGGTACGGAGGAATTTCCCGTGAGTTATGGGGATCCTTGATAAGCTTTATCGCCGCAAATTAACAGACTGGACGATTAGGTAGACACCCTGAGCCGGGTTAAACGAACGGGTCGATGAAGCGATCCTCGAAGTAGATTTCTGAAGCGGTTCGAATTGCGACCGCACCGGCGCGGCGCAGCGGCGAGACGAGGCGCGGCGCATGCTTCAATCTTCACAAAATTACAAGCTACTAGCCGGGCCGAGCGATACGTCTTATCGTTTCCAATTAAGAATAACGCAAGCCTGACACGAGCTAAATAAAGGTTCGGGGGGTGCTTGTCCCGGCGGTCGGGCATTAAAGCGGCCGTTAAATCTTCTTGGAATTGCAGGCTTCGGACCTCTACGCTGAGAGAGAGATAAGCCTTATCGTCCATTGATTGAAAAGCGTTAAGCGCCATCCTGCTATGAAGAATGCGCCCGCTCATCTCGGATACTGATAATGAGCAAAGCATTAAGTTCTAGAATGCCTGACCTCGGCGAAAATCCCCTGGGAACCCTCTCTCTGATATTATGCAAAATCACTGTAGTGTGCAACCTTTCATCGATCGATCGTGAAACGGGCTTACCCATGGGCGTGATCGTAAGACCAATTTTTAGTCTCCAACTACTTTCGAATTTACATTCAATTTCCCATACGCTTGCGATTAGGTCTCGGCGGGTTTATGGGTACTGGTGGGGCCAGTTTCATTAATAGTTATTGTGCACTCTGCTGTGCAACGGAGATATGACTACAAAATAAAATTCCAAAGCTAAAAAGAGTAACGAATAGACAGCGGATTTTATGCATTTATGACAAAAATGAGTGGGTGCAATTTAAAGCAGTGAAAATATTTAAAAAATTTAAAATTCTGTTCGATGATTTTCATCTTATTAACACTAAACCTTCCACGGTCAAATGACCGGCGTTAATTATTGCAATTATGGATAGTATAAAAATTCATTTGTGGAATATAATGGAGTAAATTTCCTCCTCGAAGCATCTATCTTATATTATATTGAATAAATTTAGTGTTGCCATTTTTATAAAGCAACATTTACCGATACTTTTAATGCTTGGTAGGTTTACTCTTAAACATACAGTGACTCCCACTAATATTCGAACACTCTTAAAAAGACGATAACTTTTTTAATATTCGACCATACAACTTGGATTTTTTTGAGAAGTTAGAACAAACGGTTTGGTTACGCAACGTGAAAAGAATTTTTTAAAAAATTGCAATTGGTCGGAATTGCAGAGAAAATACTAAAAGTTATGTTTCACAACTTTTTTATGTGGGCTCATATTGAAAATATGTAGAAAACACGTTTCGTAGATCTGTATCAATTAAACATATTAAAATCGGTCAACGCTGCAATGAGCTACAAACGTTTGAAAATGGTGAAAATTGTAATTTTTAACGATTTTCGACATCTAACTGCAATAAATCTAAGGATTCATATATCTTTCAATGCCTATCGTTTTTTTCCACATCAACCGATTTCGATAAAACTTTTACAATGCATATAATTGACACAGATCTACAAAATATATTTTTTAAATTTTCAATATAGTCCCACATAAAAAAGTTGTAAAATTCAACTTTTCTCGAAGAAGCAGAGTTCAAGGGCATTCAATTTTTCAGTTCATTTTACCACTCTGACCCTAAACCTTGGTTTGCACATCTAAAGCTCTCTAGAACATTCATTAATAGACTTCGATCTGGACATTATCAGCTGAACGCCTCCCTCTTTAAGATCAAACTTGCTTCTGACACAAGTTGTCTATGTGGTTGTGAGGTACGGATCCAAATCATGTGATATGGCAATGCCCGAATTACAATGATAATAGAGAGAATCTATCACCCTACACAATAGATGCCCTTCTGTGTGGTCCTTCTCTCTGCCCTTTATTTTATATTTTTAACTTCCTTAGGTCTCACTGTTTATACCTTTAGTTCAACATTCAGAAATGTTCCAATTCATTGTTAATCCTAGTTTATAAGGTATTCATGCTAATAATCCCATGTGGGGTTTTATAGCATAATAATTAAAAAAAAAAACTTCTCAAAAAAGTTCAAATCGTATGGTGCAATATCAAAAAAGTTATCGTTTTTTTAAGAGCGTCCGAATATTAATGGGAGTCACTGAATTGAGAAGCCGAATAAATTTCTATTTCACTCCAGTTTGTTGAAATTTAGGTAGAAAATTTTCATTTTGCATAAAGATCCGTGGTCTAATGACGAAAGACGGAAAAACCTGATCGCTAGAGAGCCATCCGTGGGCCTGCGATAAAACGAATTGCGTTCGCGTGGGTTTCAGGTCCGGCCGAACGCGACGGCGCTTGTTCGATGAAAAAGCCACCGGGTCCGGATTCGCCGGCCGGCCAGTAATATCCTCGTGGACCGAATGCACTTTTCCATCGGGTTATTTATTCTCTGATATATGCGCGGGCCGAGAATACATCCACTTGCATCAGCATCGAATTCCTTCCGCTGCTTTCCGTGCCAATTCGTTGAACCGGAAAACGCATCAGACCGGGGGAACCTTATTTTCCGAGCATCGGCTGTCGGTCCCACGGGTATCCTTCGATCAGATATTCAAACCGTGGATCGTTCTTATCTGCACGTTAAGCGAAAATCATTCGATTCGCTTAAACGTTCACTGCCACCCCCCGCGGCATCCCCTCTCTCTTTCTCTGTGTCACCATTTCCCCCTTTTCTCTTCGGTTCTTTTTCCGTTTCTCCCACGGGACGTTGGTTGCTCGATTTAATTAAAT